>NW_017566817.1:1294832-1374855 GCF_001854935.1 Bemisia tabaci | reverse complement strand
GGGGGGGGGAGGGGGGGCTTCCCGAGAGCGGCATGGCACACGGTTCAGTCGCGACTCAGCTCCCGAGCGAAGAAAGTTAATGTCCCCGGTCGTAAGTTTGATCCACGCGCCGACACGCGATCTGTGAGATTCGCAAGTTTCCGTTTTCCCGTCCGTGAACCCGTCGGAAAAGTGTGGCAGGGTGGTTTTCGGAGTGCGCAGATTTTTGCGGACAACGTTTGGTGTTTGTGACTAAGTTTTGGGATGTTATCGTCGCCGAGGAGGATTCCGTCGAACACGTGAGGAGCCCTTGACAGGTACGAAAATGTTCAGCATCAAATTAGTGAAGGTGTATTTACAGATACTCGAAATAAAGTTCGCGGTGTAATTATTGCCGAAAATGATGAGTCGCGTTTATTTCATTCGTACTGCAATCAATTAACGAGCCATTCCTATTATAAACGCAGGTTTTTTACTGTCATTTTGAGGATTTTTCACTCTTTGGAACACGTGAAAACCCCTCATAAGGTACGCGAGAGTTTCCTGTATAAATTTGTTATTTCAGTTGGATTTATAGACATTGAAAAGAAAGCTTACGGTAATTATTGCTAAAAATGATGGGTCGCGTTCATGGCAATCTTACTGCGATCAATTGATAAGCTTTTCATTTGCTTTTTGAGGATTTCTTACTCTTTTGAACACGTCAAAACCCCTCATGAGGTACGAGAATTTCCTTCATAATTTATTTACTTCAGTTAGATTTACAGACGCTGAAAAGAAAGCCTTCGGTAATTATTGCTAAAAATGATGGGTCGCGTTCATGGCAATCTTGCTGCGATCAATTGATAAGCTTTTCATTTGCTTTTTGAGGATTTTTCACTCTTTTGAACACGTGAAAACCCCTCATGAGGTACGAGAATTTCCTTCATAATTTATTTACTTTAGTTGGATTTACAGACGCCGAAAAGAGTGTTAACAGTAATTATTGCAGAAAATAATGAATTATGCAAGACACGATCCGGCTGCGATCAATTGATAAGCTTTTTCTATTATAACAGCAGGTTTTCATTTTCTTATACAGTATTTTCTACTCTTTTGACCATGTGAAAAGCCCTCGTGAGGTACGAAATCTGCCCTCCCCCTCAAAGATTCTTTACAATGGAAAATTGTCTTGAAACCTGAACATTTTCTCGCTTTATTGCATGATGCGATAGGAAAAAGGAAAAAGTTTCAGATTTTTTTCGAGGATCCTTACTTGAATTGAATGTCAACTTTGCGTGCAACTACATTTTGCGTGAGAATAGTCTCTAAATGCATCTGTGAATGATCAATTTTCCAAACTTTTCTAAGGGCAACTCAGACCCCTCCTGGATAGGTAAATGAGGCTAGGTCTCGGCAAAAAAAACCAGCTAAGCATGCGGTCTGGTAGAAGTCCATTCTTTGGAAAGTTCTTTCGCAAAAGAAATGCACTGATGGCCTAGCTCCTTCTCTACTGCAAAAAAAGCGGGACAAATGCATGGATGATGACAGGTGCAATATGAAAAGGGGTTAATGTGGTGAGGAATGAGGCAAGTGAGGAGTATTAAGACCAAACAATGACCGCGAGAACCAACACGCGCGACTACGAAATTCAAACGCCGAGCGCCTCGTCATTCGACTGACTGCGTGCATCATAGACGTCAAGTAATCGCGGTCTGCTATCTTGCTCTTTTCCCATCGTTACAAAAGTATAAGAAAATGTTCCATGAGTATCCATACATTTCCATACTTGTTTCCAAGTGTATTACTTCATGGCCTTCTCTGAACGACGAGTCCTTTAAGTGAGCCTGGGAGGGAAAGGTCGAATTTATCCTTTTGTCACCGTCCTAAACTTTTGTTCTCCTGTGAGGCGCCTAGAATTTCCAAATATGAGTGGAAATTGCTCTTATAACATGAATTTTTCATATACACTGGCATGAGCTGTGGTACTTCATTTCCTGGTGGTCCATTTAAAGTTTGTCTCGTAGTCCATTTAAAAATGGACTTTTGAACTTCTAAGGGCTTTTGAGGTTGATTTTTTTGCGCAGGGTGTCTAAGCTGGCCAAAAATCAGTACTTTTACAGTGATTTTTCAATACATTCCCGAGATATTCAGTACTTTCTCAGCGGAAAAATTCAGTGCTTTTTCAGAGCCTCCATTTGAAGAAATTCGAAAAATTTCTGATTATCAAATTGCGACAACAACGAAAGATTCCGGACCTCCAAGCGGAATTTCCGCACTTTTTCAGTACTTCCAGACAGCCTTTAAAAGCCCTGGTAAAAATTGGCAGTAGAATCTGTGTTCCAAAATACAATAGACCTACAGCCGGCTGTAAGATTTCCAATAGCTTCTATAGCTGGCAAAACAATTTCTTATAGCCTCTTATAGCCGATGGCGATTAAGCAACAGCCTGGCGATAAAGTGTATGCTAAACATTACTAATTACGGATGCTAGGACTTAGTGAGTTTTTGGACTACCGCTCTCTTTTTGGGCCGTAGTATCTTGATTTATTTTGCGAGGAAAGCTCCGTACTTTCGAAGGATGCCTGCCATTCCTAATATGTTGGAGCGCCTTCAGTTTCGTATGATACTCTGCAATACCTCTGGTGTGAAATAGTTGCTTCAAGCGCCGTGGTACGCTGCGGCGCGGCGCGGCGGGCGGGCAGCCAGCGCGAAACGCGCATTGGCGCCTACAAACCTAACAGGGATACTTCACGCGTTGCGCAACGCGTGAAGTATCCCTGTTAGGTTTGTAGGCGCCAGTGCGCCGCCGCTCCGCATTGTGTTAGGCTCTGATATATTTTAATCTCGTGAAGTCAGCGTTTTTCAACTCATGACTTTGAAATGTTTGCACTTTCTGTACGGATTATTCTCATTTTAAACGATGGAAAAAAATAATGTGCGTTTTGTAAATATTAAGATGATTCCGTACAAACTTAAGGATTTACAAAGCACACGAATTTCTACACAATTTCTTATAGCCTTTTATAGCCGATGGTGAAAAAGCAACAGCCAGGCGATAAAGTGTAAAGCCCGGCGACAGGAACTATAGCCCGGCTGTATAATTTTTTATCGCTTCGTGTAGCCCGGCCGTAAGATTTTTGCCACTTTCTACAGCCAACTATATGATTTTCTATCGCCTTCTTCAGTCGGCTATAAGAACTCCTATGGTCCCTATGGTATTTTGAAACGCAGCTCCTATCGCCAATTTTTAACAGGGAGATCAGTACTATTTTCAGACTTTCCGGAGATTCCGGACTTGTAGACACCCTGTTTGTCGGATCATTCCGTGGTGGCTATTCTAGAAACCGACAATCCGGTTTTTCAAAAATGATATTTGGAATGGTTAACAACAGTATATATCGCAGTCTCTTTTATAATTGTAGGCCTTGTCAACCTTATTTATCTAATAATTAACAAAAAGTCTATCAATGCTCGAGAGAAATTCTCTACTTTTGAATGTGGAATAGATTTAATAACGTCCTTACGGCTTCCTTTTCCTCCAAACTTTCATTTTGTGTTTTTTTTTATTTTGGTGTGTTTTGTGTGAAAAATTATTAAAATGTGGTGATGCAGGAAAAAAATTAAAGGCCCTTTCCAACCGTTGCACAGTAAATATTCGTTCTGAGCATCTTTTTTCGACTGAAATGAAGAGGAAACGTAAAAGGGAATGCACTGGACTTGGGCTTTGATTGCTGGCTCATCCTGCATGTATTTAGTCCCAGCCTCACCGCCGAGTTCGTCCAAAAAAAAGATACGGAGAAAGTGATACTTTTCTTTGCGCGACGGGTGTTTTTCGACTTGCGTCATCTCGGTAGAAGCGCTTATTTTGCTGACATGACTTGAGAATGACGCGTGCTTCCACCCACACAAATCATATTTTGAGCGAGCTGCGAGCACGACAGTGTACCTACAAAGTTGGTTCAAGTGTGAGTGCTCAGCATTCTCTGCCGTGATAGCGAAGAGAGCAGTGAGTGTCAAATTTTCGAAATCGAGTTTCCTTTAAAATTCGTCTAAACTCTTATAGATGAAATCACTGAAATTGCTAAAACTGCGAAATGCATCTTCATTGTGTCAAAACAGACATATGAGAGTGCCGTAAGTGCGCAAAAAGGACGTAGTTTCAGGCAAAACAGCAGTAAGTGACAATATTCCTCCAGTGAGCCAATGAAAACAGTGCTATCAAGTCAAGTTCCGCCTTCTTCTGCAAATTTCTAACCTGAAAATGCGTTTGTTGTGTGTCCAAAACGAAACCACGAAAGCATGCAGAAGATAGCGCTTACGGCTGCCGAAAAATAACCTAGCATGAAAATGAATAATACCCTTTTTATGTAATTGAAATAAAATCAGGCGATTTTTAATCATCCAGACGATTTCTCGGAGTCTTTCGGATGATTGGTGGCAATTTGACAAAGGACGGAGGCTTTTTTCAATAAAATTTTCAGGTCAAAATCTTCTGAGCCCGTTTTCTCAAAACTCCATTTTTGCACTTACTGCTCTGTTCGCTATCACGGCAGTACTGTCGTGTAAGGGAAGAACTTTGTGCGGGCACTCGAATGATCTCGTAAAATTTCATACAAATTTTCATAACTTGTCTCTAAATTGATTATGATTCTGTGCGCGATTAGGCAAAATTTCAAGACTGCTATCACGGCAGTAGTGTCGTGTAAGGGAAGAACTTTGCGCGGGCACTCGAATGATCTCGTAAAATTTCATAAACATTTTCATAACTTTTCTCTAAAATGATTATGATTCTGTGCGCGATTTGGCACAATTCTGAGACTCATACGGCGTTCCTCCATAGCCCGATAGACATACATACCAAGACTGAATTTAACCACGAACGAATACCGCACGGGCCCAGTGACATAATTCACTTGAAGAATGTCAGCCTATGATTAATGATAGACTAAGAGAAGAGGGATCCTCCTGGTTTAAGATAAAATATGCGCCAGCACAGAAGCTTGAGCGTTGCAAAACCGAGCGGAATATTTTAATTTTTGTGAGACGTCTCGAGTGAATGTTGAGTGGTATACAAAACATCTTAGGTGCTGTAATGCGTTGTTAAGACTGAGCAAGTCCCTCCTGATTCTTTAAGTCAATAGGTGAGGTCATGAATAAACCCTGCAATGCTGCTAAAACAGTGTTAATTTGGAAAAAATGCGTTGTTACTGCTAGTAATTTTTACACAAAAAGTGGAAAAATGGACCGCCTTAAGCAGGAAGGAACCAAACCGCATCAGCAATTGCTAAATTTAACGAAGCAATTTAATTTTTTACTTGAAAACGGTTGTGCGGATTTTTTTGCAAATATCAGTGAAGTTTTTGCATAGTACGAGGCATATTCCTTAAAATTTTCACAGAAATCCGCATAAACGTTTTCTTGTAAAAAATTATTAAATTGCCAAATTAAATTTGGCTATAGCTGATGTGGCTTGGTTCCTTTCTGCAGAACGCAAACCAAATTAGGATCATTTTTGGGGAAGAAACTCCAGTATACGGTTTTCAAGCGGCTCGATTCAGTGCAGGTGTTGCACCAACAACAAAGAATCTGAGCAGCACTGCAAAGCATAGGTATACGAGCTAGGTGCTTGTTGCAAATGATTGTTCGATCCTTATCAAAAATGGCGTGGATGAAAAGACTTCGGTTACAAGAACCGAAATCTGGTTCTTACAGAATCCCTCACCCTTTCGGTTTAAGTAACCTGTGTTTGCGGGCATAGAAACCTCATTCCGGTTATAACTTAAGCCCTTGGTAAAAAATAAGAGTCTTAGTACTAGTAACAGCAAATATGGTTATACCTAAACTGAAGTTCGATTTCTCAAACTAAAAACTAAATTCACCGTACATAAACCGCAATTCTTTTTCTCGTGTGGCACAGCAATTTTGGGAAAGATTTCCGAATTAAAGTTTATGAGGCGAAGCAGTTGATGCTCCTTTGAGGACGACCAAGGGAGGAATACTGTGGACCGTATTTGATTCATCGAACAGGTGAGATTGTATCGATATCAGTTGGTTCAACATGTGGATGTAGCCTCAACAGCCAATTTAGAAATGTCGGGTCTTTTGTGATAGATTTATCATTCTCTTGAGTACCAAATGGCTATGAAATGTGAAATCGTAAGGAATTTTCTCATTCTCAGCTTTTCCAACTTAAATCCTAAAATTTTTGGTTGAGGTTGTGTTCCATTGGTTTGAACCAAACGATACATCGAACCACTATCGAATACGACACACTCTCAGCGAAACTGACGGCACTTCGGATTTTTTGAATATACATTCCTCCTCGAGTGGGCAGCTATTTCAGCCAGACTGGCTACGGCCGTATGAAGACGGTACAGAGATTCAAATTATTATTCTCTCTTCTGATCCAGCGAGAACTCAACCTGTTCGGTTACGGCGTTGCTACTTACCGCAAAAACCGCAAGCTGCGCATTCCACAGGCCTCTTTTGTTAGGCCACGCGTGTCGTCTAATTGCCCAGGAGTCTAATTTCAGAGGGAAACAGATGGCAAAATGAAATAGTAGCAGGGGTAACATATCATTCATACTTCACGTATTGCAGACAGTCATACCCAAGGAAGAAGTATCCAAAGTAGATAGTCTTATTGGAGGTCAAAACAAAAAGCTGCGTTAATTGCTGATTGTCTAGTAAACCGTAAGAGCGACTCTTGCTTATATTTAATATCTTCTCCAACTAATCATTCCATCAAATTCTTGAGGCTACTGGAATTGATGGAATGAAGGGTCCATGCGGGCCGAACATTGAAATTGGTAGACAAAGCTATAGAAAAAGAAGACAAAAGAGATATGGAAGGCTCTTATTGATGGAAGCGGGTGGTTGCGATGGACAAACGAGATAGGTAATAGACTAACTAACGGCAAACTGCGAGAGACCCGATATAGTTAGTCCATCATATTTTCCCTTATAGGAACTACCCACAACAAATGAGAGCTCCATGCTCCCTATGTCTCCTTTGTCTATTGTTTTGTCTATCAATTTCAATAACCAGCCCGCTGATTGGTATGCGCGAACTGAAAGGCGCAGTCGCAGTCGACTTAAGGCGATAATTGAAGTTGTCAAAGCCAGTCGGAAACAATATCGATGGCTAAAGTGCGGCACCGCGTATCTTCATTGCGGCGTTTCAAAATCTCCGCTCCAAATGTATTTTTTATAAATAGAACAAGTCAACTTTATAGCTTGAAATGTGTACAAATATTCTACTAACAGAGATGAAAAAAAAAAAAAATCAAGGAATTTTCCAAAAAATTACACTGACTAGTTTTCCAAGGAAAGGATGAAGAGCAACTGGAGGTCTACAACGTCGCAAACGGACACGTCGCACGCGGTGCAACGTCGTATGGTCTCGCTTTTTAGCCATCGGTATATTTTAGAGACCCCGCACTGCTTGTTTGCCTTAATGTAAAAGTTACTATCGGAAATCAACGCACAGACTCGCCTAATGCTGATTGATGACCAAAGAAAAGAGCGCGTGGCTCAGCATTTTTACCTAATCTGGAAAAACTCGCCTAGCAAAGTGCTTACACCGACATTTATCATCATCATTGTGCGGATTTTATCAGATTTTATGCACTTAAAGTTGCTCATTGACCGTCATTAATCGAAAAATAGCGTTGACCTCCGAATTGAACTTCTGCCTCACAGGAAAAAAAAGTTGATTGGATTTAGAGTCCGGACCTTCAATGACATTGACAAAGGAAACATTCTCTTGATTCAATCGGATTTTTCCTTGAATCGAACAGCTAAGCCTCTTGATTTAAGCGGATTCCCTTTTGATCCAAGCAAAAATCCGATTGAATCAATAGCTTTTTTTCTTGGCAGTGCTTTTAAGAGTCTGGACTCTAGATCCAAGCGACTTTTTTCCAGTTCTCACTCGATGACACTCAATTAATCAACTTACATCGCTAGAGCGACGTCTCTAAAATATATTGTCTCGGGTGGATAGTAATATCGGGCGGACGTCAGACCCAGTTGACTCTGTATTCGATGGTCCGGTTCGATAAAATAATAAGCGTTGTACAAACTGCGTTTGGACAAATACTATTACTGCAATCTGAAACCATCAAAACACGATTCTAGGCCACGCGGAAGCGATCCGTTATGAACGTCTGAAAATATTTTATTCCCGACGAATAAAGCAAAAGGTATCGATTCGCGCGAAAGGTATACATTTTTCTGGTTGAACACCCCTGGTCTGAAACGGTAATACTTTTTTGTAAGAGTGACAGAATTCGATTGGTTTCCGCGTGCCGAGTCGTGCCGAGTCACGAATTTACACCGATACCCGACACTTCATCCCTTTCCCTCGTTCGGCCGATAATTATAACGATCCCGCACGAAGTCGAGCCCAGTATGACCGCATTTTTTCCACGGTTGCCCGTTCTCCTGAATTGCTGAAGGCGTTGAGGCGGAAGTGCGGCAAAAAAGCTGCAGGGTGCGTAACGCAGGGTGAACAAACTGCAGTTAGATACAGATAAAAGAAAAAGTCATTTTATGATATGATTAAATGATATACACTGTAAAAAAACACATTGGATCTCGAGTCCAGACTCTTGAAAACATTGACAAGAAAAATGACTCTTGATTCAATCAGATTTAAGCTTAAATCAAAAGGAAATCCGCTCAATTTAAGGGACTTAGTTCTTGATTTCTGCTTAAATCTGATTGAATCAAAAGTATTTTTTCTTGTCAATGTTTTCAAGAGTCTGGACTCTAGATCCAGTGTGGTTTTTTTCCCAGCGTACGTGAGATTTTTTCGACCTGGAGGCCATCTTTAATGGTTATTAAAAAAAGATAAATACAACAAATCACGATTTACACCTCGGCATAACAATTTGTCTAATTTTTTTTCAATTGGCGTTATTGTAAAATGTTCACCTAGAATTGCAGTTTTTCTATTGCGTCGTTAGCATGACCCTTAGAAATTACGTTTGTATTCTTGATTGAATGTCTCGCTTCGAAAGTTGCTCCATTTGAGGGGGAAAACTCATTTCATTGCAAAAATCCTTTTCTTTTTGGGGGGTCATAAGCATTTTTTATTTTATTATGATTATTGTACTTTCAATTTTATATTTGAAAGATACGAGCATATTCGTGTTTTTTTCAAATTGTGCTCTACACCAAAGTTCAAAAACATATTCATCACATACGATTGAAAACAACCGGAGAGTTTCACATTCTTGGCCACGTGGCTCTCTTTAGAAACTGCATTACATGCGCCAAAAACTTCATCAGAGAATTTTCGACCACATTCTGGTTTATTTTTCAGTATATTCTAATAACTTTACGTGTGTGTCCACACTTGGCGCTTTTTCTTAAAAAAAGTAGAAAAATTATTCAATTTTAGTTTACCAACGCATTTACAGGAAAATAGCTGTAATGATCAGAATGGTGTTTTTTTTTTTTTTTTTTTTTTTTTTTTTTTTTTTTTTTTTTTTTGCGTAAGACGCGTTAAAATGTTTCACTAACTCACACCGAGGACCCTCAGCCGTAATGTAGTCACCGTATTCTGCCATGCTAAGGAAGAACGCAGTATGAACCTTCAGACGTTGCCACATTTCCTTCGATAAAAACCAAATTTACTAGGAAATTTCGTAATATTTTTTTCCAAAATTTTCAGACAATTATGTACGCAATTTTATCTAAAATATCTGAAAATTTCAAGGGAAAATATACTTAAATTGCGTCAAAAATAAATGTTATATCAAGGGAAATTTGGCAACTCTCGAATGTTCATACGGCGTTCTTCCTTAGCACGGCAGTATTGCGGTCCTTAATATGTACCCTGTTCCAGTCCATCGCGGACCCTAAGACTTTTTAATTGGCGGCAACAATGGTTCCGCATAAGGTACTCTGCCTTCCTTGTCTTCATCAACCAAATCTGTTCTCAACCGGGCGCGGGGCTTGATACAAAGTAGGAGGGAGGGAATTCGAGCGTGTTCCAGGTGATCAGTCGCGAAAAGCTCTTTCGGGCACAACCTTTCCGATTTGTAACCGATCTGCTCGGTGTAAATGTATTACATAACGCATTCGTTTATATGATCTTTTTCTTTCATTCCGGAGTAGAGGTCGTTTCCGTGCCTGTTCGTTGTCGGAGTTACCATGGGTTTTCATCAATTAGACTACATTTTGCAATTAGGAACGATAATTTCTGGCTACGTTTTAAAATAACATATGCGCCATTTGTTTCCCTATATACATTATGTGTTCCTACGGATGAGCCAGAAATTTTAGTTTCTAATTGCAAAATGTAGTCTAATTGCTTATATGGCGTCGTTCCTCAGACAAAAGAACGTTATAAACGAAATCGAATTGAATTTGATTTCATTTTTTAAAATGAAAGATGAAATTATTATATAAATCCCTCCAATTCAAAAAGTTTTATTATTTAGTCTTTGAAGAAATTTTGAGTGTTTACTTTATACTTTAACGTTGCAAAATTGTTGATCGCAAATTGTATTTTGACTAAAAAATTAGGTATTTCTGACTGAAAATACTACTGATTATTCTTCTAATCGGGTTGATTATCATGAAACGAGAAATTCCCGATAATATCAGGTGGTAGGTTTGGTGTACACAAAGACAAATCGCTCAAAAGTAACGCATCTAAAAAGTCTTAAATCAAATCTTCGACGTCCAATTTACGCTGTTGGTACACCGCATCAGCAGATTTCATCCACTGATCCAACTGATGTTTCTTCTGACTAAACTCAAAGATTAGCAAAATTATGGACAGAAACTGCACGGTCACATTAGTATTATGAACGTAAAATTATGGAGACACAGATCGCGATCACGGTGATACAAAATTTTCGCGACATCTTTATTCTTCCTCAAAAAATATTACTAAAAGTTTTGATACAAACTTTTTGGAGAATATCCGTGAAAAAGGGAATAAGAACTTGCCGAAACTCGTCTAATAACGACGATCAAAAATGACAAATTTGACAGAAAATCTACAACGTTGCAAATTGAGATATGTGGTTTAGTAGTTTCGGGTTGGTTTCCATTTTAAATACAACGTCGAGACCCGAAGGAAAAACTCAAGGAATTTAATTTCGGTCGAACAGCACTTCAAGCGTACACATCAGCGCATGAGCTGTGAAAGACTTTAACGCAGGAGTAGAAAAGTAGGCGCCCGCAATCTACAGGGTTTCATACGACCGGTTTCTTAGGGAATAAAATGACATTGGATGCTTTCGCTTCTCAACATTAAAAATGTATGAAATAAAAAAAGAACCAAAAACTGTTGGTTGAATTATTGAATCACGATTAAAACAGTGACGTCCCTCGATTTAAAAAACTAATATAATAACTTTTTCTCTTTCAAACACGAGGAAAACGAATCACAAAGGGAAGAATCACAATTCAATCACAACGAATCACAATTTCAATGGGAAGTTTGAAAATCAAGTCTTAAACAAGGTGTAACGTATTTATAAAATTAACATTGGTTACAGGAAAAAAATACAGAAGACGACTTTAGTATTATACTCTATGGCCACCGTTTGATGAGTGTTAAAAATACTTGTCACTATCTACTTAATATGTTGATTTCCGTATTTTCTATGGTGAAAAGTGGATCACATTTAGTAAAAAGGAACCAGCGCGGTTACAGTGTTGTAAATATGTTACTTCTTCATGGTTATCAAAAACATCTCTCAGAATAGCAAACAGGTTTTTCTTTCCACCAAAAATTTGTTAATTTTAAAGGGAGATATTTGTGTAAATTTTAATGTTGTACATTTATTGAGTGTTTTTAAAAGCAAAGAAGAAGTTGCACAATTTTGAAAACACTTTGATCGAGCTGGTTCTTTTTTGGTAAATGCGATCCAAGTGTTTTTTACATACATTTTGAAGAGAAAGTATG
Organism: Bemisia tabaci; assembly: GCF_001854935.1. Classification (NCBI taxonomy): domain Eukaryota; kingdom Metazoa; phylum Arthropoda; class Insecta; order Hemiptera; family Aleyrodidae; genus Bemisia; species Bemisia tabaci. Next base: position 1,362,968 of record NW_017566817.1, on the reverse strand, counting down.
ATAAATTTTCTTCTAGCTCAGACTTAGTTCTTCACGATCGGCCAATCGTGTAGGCCCATTGGGCGAATTTTAGACAGAATCGACAACTGGTCTGATCACCGGGTTCAAATAACGAAACCTACGCTGCGGCACGACGACGGGTTGGGTAGTAAAAATGACGTAATGCGCCGTCGTCATCCACGAAATGCACGCTTGACCGTGAACTTATAGGTGAACGCTCTTTCTAATGCTACAGGCAAAACTTTACACTTTACAGACACACTTTTCACACAATTTTAAGTTTTAACTTTAAAATCTCATGTAGAAAGAAATAGAAGGAAGTTTTGAGAGTAAATGAGTAAGTAAATAAGTAAGTAAGTAAGTAAGCGAGCAAGCAAGTAACTAAATAAGTAACTTTGATGCGTAATGCGTAAAAATTGTTCTTTTAATGATGCTATGTTAAAACCCTCTTCAATCGCAATGTAACCTGAATGAGATCCTCCTAACCTGGGCCAGGAGCTGTATGTGTACACTGTGCAAGGAGCAACTATTCCTCAAAAACTTATTTTCGACTCAGGATCGATCGATAAGTTTAATGTGGTGATTTTTAGGATCGAAGGTCATGACTGTTTCAGAAGTGATTCAAAAATTTAACCAACAGCCAGTACTTTTTCCATTGTTTATTTAATGCATTTTCAATTTCGATGAACGAAAACATCCATTGTGATTCGGACTGCATTTTGCAATTTGGAGCTATAAATTCATCTGAAGAAACACTTATAAGCATAGGGAAACTAAAGGCACATACGTTGTTTCTTAACCGGGCCGAAATTTATAGTTCTTAATTGCAAAATGTAGTTCATTTGATCCCCTATAGTAAACCGGTCGGAGGAAACTCCAGTAGATTGCGAGCGCCTATTTTTCTACATCAGTGTTTAAGTCTCTCCAGCCGAAATAAAATTCCTCGAGTTTTTCTTTCGTTGCTCTACCTTACATTTACAGTTAATAACGGAAGATGACTCAACTAGCAAACCACGTATCTTGGTTTGCGACGTTGCAGACTTCCTGTCAAATTTGTCATTTTCGATCGTCGTTTTGGACAAAATTTCGTGTGATTTTTATTCCCTCTATTCCGTATATTCTCCGAAAATGTCAAAAGTGTCAGAAATATTCTTTCATGGAGAGTAAGGTGTGCAGCGGAAATTTTTACACACCATTATCGACAGCTGTGTTTCCGTAATTTCACGTTCAAAACACCATCGTTTCTTAGACGAAAAGAACGCAACTCCATTCCAATTTTTCAAAGCGGCCTCAATCAATTCAATTCTTTGGGGGAATATGACCGTGCAATTCCAGTTCAAAATGTTGATGATTTTTGTACGTAATCAGAAGAAGAATCAGTGAAAGCAGTGCAAAAAATCTAAAAATGGGGTATATCAACAGACCAAAGAGGGTGCTGGAGAGTGGATTTAAGACTTTTTAAATGCGTGACTTTAGCGATTTTACTAATAAAAAATCTATTAAGGAACCTAACTATGCACGAGATTCATTACCGAATATCATGGAGGATTTATCATTTCGCGATGAATCCCGATAATTTCCAGGTTTTTCAGGGCCTAAAAACCACGCTCTAAAATCAGCCGAAAGCAGACTTGTCGCAGGGGAACTACTCCGTTAAGGAGGCTCTAGTTGAGCTCACTGGTGATGTCATGGAAACCATAACTTTCAATCAGAAATAATTCCAAGTTTCGCAACGACAAGGAGTTAGTCAGCAGTCGAGCTCGGCCGATTCCAGCTTCGTTAGCTCCTGAATTACGGCCAGTCCACTCAATGCCCTGTGTAATTTGAATCTTTCATTACAGCGCGACCGCAATTTTTTCTGTTTATCTCTACCGGATTGGTATTGACGGGGGAGGCACGAGAGAACGCCCTACTCCTCCCCCTCAAAGGCTACTTTACTCGGGGACCTATTTTTTCATCTTGACCCCAGAGGCCATAGATTGGATTCAAATCGTTTCCTATCGACCATGTTGCCAAAGCATATTTTAACAAGATGCTCGCTGTGGTTGCCATGAGATGCGCCAGGGTAAACAGCCAGAATGTGAAAGTGTGATCTATGCGTCAAAATTGGACTTTTTTCCCTCTTTAACGTTGTTTACCATAAAGAGTTACCAATCAGTGTACATGCTACACACTGGAGAAAAAAACATATTGGATCTAGAGTCCAGACTCTTATAAACATTGACAAGAAAAAATACTCTTGATTCAATCGGATTTTTGCTGAAATCAAAAGGAAATTCGCTCAAATTAAGAGGCTTGGTTCTCGATTTCAGCAAAAATCCGATTGCATCAAGAGTATTTTTTCTTGTCGATGTTTTTAAGAGTCTGGACTCTAGATCCAATGTGTTTTTTTTCCGGTGCATCTGTCCAATTTTTTTTTTAAAATCGTGGTTTTTTTTTCTAAACTTCGGAGAGAGGTTAGGAACAAACCATTTCAACCAATAGGATCGCTCCATGTTCCCTGTCTTCTTTGTCTATCGCTTTGTCTTTCAATTGCTCTGTCCTCTTTCTCGCAAACGGCCTCATTTATCTCGGCGGAAAAGCGAGGAAAATCCCGGGCAAAGCAACCGCGGAAAGAACTCGATCAAAGTAAATGATGATGGATTATCCCGAGCGATGAAGGCGATCGGCGATGGGTCAACGGCCGCCGGTGCCAGTTCCATCGAGCATCAAGCGACCAGGGGATCAATCTTCCCGCGAATTCGATCGCAAGGCTCGTTGCTTCACTTGAAGACGTCGCGTTGCGTTGCGATGCACCTAAAACAGTCGTAATATTTCGTCGATTGTTGTATAATCCCCGCGCCGCGACGCCGGGAGCGGGAGGTGGACGTGGGATAAATGGACGTCGCGTCGCGGCGCCGTCGAGTGCTCCATTTTTTTCCCGCCAAGACGTGGGCTACTCTCGTGCTCCCGTCCTAAGGAAGAACGTACACTGGAAAAAAAAAAACACATTGGATCTAGAGTCCTGGCTCTTGAAAACATTGAACAGTAAAAATACTCTTGATTCAGCGTATCATGTTCAGCGCCTTCAACATCGCATGAATACTTCAAACGCTGCACCATTATATTTCGACGTGCAAATTGCCCACACTGCGCCTACCGAAGGGCACACCGCACAGGAAAAAAAAACACATTGGATCTGGAGTCCAGACTCTTGAAAACATTGACAAGAAAAAACACTCTTGATTCAATCGGATTTTTGCTTGAATCAAAACAAAATCCGCTTACATTAGGAGGCTTGGTTATTGATTTCTGCTAGATTCTGATTGAATCAAGAGTACTTTTTCTTGTCGATGTTTTTAAGAGTCTTGACTCTAGATCCAATGTGTGAGCATTCAAGCGCTCCACACTGGAAAAAAAAACAAAAAAACAAATTGGATCTAGAGTACCGACTCTTGAAAACATTGACAAGATAAAATACTCTTGATTCAATCGGATTTTTGCTTGAGTCAAAACGAAATCCGCTTAAATTAAAAGGATTGGTTCTTGATTTAAGCTAGATTCTGATTGAATCAAGAGTACTTTTTCTTGTCGATGTTTTTAAGAGTCTGGACTCTAGATTCAATATGGTTTTTTCCTGTGAGGCGTTGTCGAATTTCCCCCAATAAAGCGTTTATGTTTGAGGAAAATTGTGGATATTTTTCTTCGAATTTTTCGAAAAGTTGTATTTGTAATCTAATTTTAAATTATTTGAAGATTTCCAAGAGAAATTTGAATCAATTCTTTCGAATGGAAAAATTGTTTGGGCAGTTTGGCAATGCCCAAATTTTCATACACTGGAAAAAAACACATTGGATCTAGAGTCCAAGTCCAGACTCTTAAAAACATCGACAAGAAAAAATACTCTTGATTCAATCAGATTTGAGCTTAAAACAAGAACCAAGTCTCTTAATTTGAGCGGATTTCCTTTTGATTTAAGCTTAATTCTGATCGAATCAAGAGTATTTTTTCTTGTCAATGTTTTCAAGAGTCTGGACTTTAGATCCAATGTGTTTTTTTCTCCAGTGTTTCATTGCTGAGAGATGGTTTTCAGGCCCCGAGGAAATACCCCACAGGCCCTACATCCACACTGTTAGGAAATTTTGGAGTGAAATTCTGTGCCGGAGCCTACATAGCGCCCAAAAATCCCGAGTGATAGGAATACAGACCAAGCGAAATCTGTCCCCCTGCGGAGTGATTCACACGACTACCGAGCGGAATCCACTCTTTTTGCGGAGTACCATACGCTTTTAGGTGCTAATTTAACTCCGCACTCATATCACTCGGGGTTTTTCGGGTCTACATAGACTCCGGCACCGAGTTTCACTCCTCGATTTTTAACAGTGCAGAACCATCCTCGATTACGTGTAGAACATGGGAAACATCGCAGAGCGCACGATTAAACGAAACCAGTTACTCGCGAACAAAACAAAGCTGGCCATGAATTCCGAGTTTCAGGCAATGAGGAGGATTAACGTAGGCTAATTTTTGACAATGGAGCTTAGCGTGACGCAACCGATGCTCCTCAATTTCATCGGACGCTCCGTTGCGTCACGGGGGCAGCNGGGGGGGGGGGGGGGGGGTTGCGACCAGCTACGACGACGACGCAGAGTGCGTGACGCCTCCGCGAGTCAAGTACCTTGCGGCTTGCGGCCGTCCCACAGTGGGAAAAACAGCCAATCAAGCGCAGAAAAAGTCTTGACGCTCGGAGTGTTCACTTTCCCATTGGTTTTTCACACTTAGTTGGTCCTATATATCTATCTAAGCATCAAAGAAAGCACAATGCGCCGATTTTTCGTAAATTTCAGAGGTTTCGAGCTAAATTTAGTCGGCAAATTCGCTGTAATTCACATTCCTGGAGACTGTGCTTTGGTTTGTGGTTCCTGATCGGTCAGTGGAGTTAAAATAAAATATTTCTTGCTTTTTATGTTATTCCTGGTTACTTCCTACACTATGAAGTGTACTAGTCGTATTTCCCCCCCCCTTTTTTTTTGGGAATGGTTTGCGTGCTCAATAATTTTCCATAACTTTCCAGCTCCTCAAAATCTTAAAAATATGAAGTATTGTACATGCGCATTTTGTTAATAAATATAGTACGAGAGAAACAACTAAAAAGTAAAAATTTGCACGGATAAAATATAAAACATCGTTTCCGGCGAGGATCGAACCCGGACCACGAAAGTGACTACGTAGCACGCTGTCCACTAGGCTACCGCTGACAGTCTACTGAAACGCAGAAATAGCTGTAATATAAAAGTGCGTAGGGGGAGTTGCGCGCGCAGCGCTCTGCGCACGCACTCTCCCTACGCTACGCAGCGATTCAACGCTAGGCTGCTAGGCAAAACGACAGTTACAATCAATCTGAGCACACGTTTCGACTCAGTTTTGATCAAATATCTCTGAAAGGCTGGGAAAGGCTGGTTTCAACCAAAGATTTTTGTGATCTTGATAGTATAACGAGTAGCTGGATATGAATATCTCCTTGGATATCCTTGGATATTGTAAGATGCAGTCTTTAGAAGTTTGAATTTCTGACTATTTCAGAGGCTAACTTTCAAAAATTGCTGTAAGTCATAGAAGTATGTAAAAAAGAAAAAATTGGTATCCTTACGTTTAGGTGAGCAAGCCTTTGTTGAAAAAAATTTAAAAGTCACTAATGACACACTTAGACGAACACACGAGGCTACTGAATGTAACCACTCTGAGGCGGTCCTCAACCAGCTCCGCGCTAACCGGTGCATTTCTTATTATTATCGCAGATAAGATCGATCTTCTGAAGTATAACTTGGCTGATTCTTGATCAGTAGATCCTAGGGAACACATACATACCAATTTTTGCCATTTTCATTGATGCTGATTTTCCGACTTTTTCGGCGCTAGATCGGCTGTTTTTCCCACTGTGCCGGGGCCACCGAAGACGATTGGGGTCGTGGTGGTGGAGGCAGAGTGGGGGAAAGGGGGGGTGGGGGGAACGGAGCTCATTGAAAACGAGCCCTTTTGAACGATGTTGCTTCGTCCCTGAGAAAGCTATCGTCTTGCGCCACCTAAAATAGACCCCATCCAGTGATCCTGTCTCCTAGAACTAGTTTCAAATTCCGGAATTTTTGCGATTCTGTTCGAATTTTTCCCAGAACTTTAAAAAATTCCGAAATTTTCCGGATCATGTGAATTTTACGGAACTTTTGAAAAACTTTAAAAGGAATCCCGGAACTTTCGACGGTTACAGAGTGGGGGGAATTGAAACAAAAAAGTTCCGAATCCCGGAACTTTTGATGGACGTGGAATGGGAGCACTGACTCCATTGAACTTTTTTTCGAGGGACACTCAAACATGAAAATCGGTTTGACGATTCTTATACCTGATAATGTTTATGATTTATTTACGAAACGCGATGAGCAATTTCAGTACCTTTTTTATCCAAGCTATTTGTATATGTGACCATCCGAGGGAATACCTCAGTCTACGGAGGCGAAAATTCCAGTGGAGAGTTTCTGTCTAGTTGAGTAAAAAAAATTCGGAATTTCACCTTTACATGGAGAAATCCCCCAATTTCCCGCAAGAATCAGTTGCAAGCGGATTGGTTTATTTTTGTGCCGATTGAAGGCATGCAGTTGTATTCGCACGGAAAAAAAAATTGCTGATTCAATAATTCAATTGCTAAAAACAGTGAGTGCAATGTTTCAACGCAGATTTTACAACAAAAAAAATGCTACTTCAACCACCTCCGTGGTTAAATTAGTTTACAATGTGGTTAAAGTAGCATTTTTTTGTTGTAAAATCTGCGCTGAAACATTGCACTCACTGTTTTTAGCAATTGAATTGTTGAATCAGCAATTTTTTTTCCGTGCGGTATAATCCGTCAATTTTAAGCTTTGAACGATGCAAATTGAATTTTCAGAAAGCTCTCCATTGAGACCACGTGTCTCGAGTTACAGCCTGTAGGGCTGGTCCCTGAAGCTCTTGGGCTCTGCACTACTGCCTGTATTTTGCGCTATTTTTACCTACAGTGTTAGGGCTCAACGCTATAAGTTGTTTTTCCTGTATATGCATTATTGCACTTTCAAACAATTCGTCAGCCCCCTCACAAAAGAAGGCGTACCTATATTTCAATGTTGCCAGATTTTTCCGCGCGAATTGCATTTTTACCAGGAGAATTTCGAGAATATCTAACTGATAATTTCACTAATGTTTCTTCGAATCCCATGCAAAAATCAAGACACATTTTCAACGAAAAATATTCAGGTTCATATTCGTAAAAAATCGAATTGTTTGAGTCAATTTTGCAACTTTGCAATAGAGGTACATTCCTGCGTTCGGAAAACGACGAATTGACCTATATTTTTCTTAGCGAAAATGAACTCATATGCTTTTGATTATTCTCTACAAAAAATTAAAGGCAGTGATTTTACACATTGATATAATACGGAGGGAAACAGCCAATGAGATCATCAGCAGTTCTGAAAACCCTCAGATATAATTCAATAGTCTGGACATTCTTCAAGTTTCAGCATGTTCGAATTAATGCAGTGCTCTTCATTACAGTCGTAAATATCGAGCATCAAAACCCGATTTGGGTAATGATGGAATTGCGCTCCTCTCTGCGAATTGGCCGTAACACAGCACTTACATTGACACCGCTGGCCCAGCATCGCATCGTTGCAGCGTCTGGCGAGGGCGAGGGAGTGCGGGGGAGTGGATGGGAGGCGGGCGAATCGATAGCGCGCTTATGAGGTTGTGACTGCGAGTGCCGTGCGGGTGGCCGGTTCGCGAACCGAAGGCGCAGACCGCTCGCTCAGTCCTTACTTATTCATTTCGCGAGGGTTTCCAGATAAACAGACGCGAGGTAGAGTAGAAGCAATTGCTCGGTGATGCCGGATTGTTCAAAGAGTTTACAGTTCCACCCAGGCGGAATGATTTAAAATGAGCTGTGAAATAGGCGGTTTCTTGCTTCGCGAATGCGATTGGTAGAGAATCTGCTACGACAACCTGGCATACAGAGAAAGCTACGACCACACGCACTTTCTCCTGGATGGGCCTACATTAAAGAATGAGGGGGAGGGGATAGAAAAAACTCTTTCTTGAGAGGGCATCCAACGTCTGTGTAGAGGTCACGCGAAAACTCCAAAAACTGGGGCTATTTTTCTTTTTAAACAAAAAATACCTTAGTTTGGGTTTTCGATGTGCAAACCTAACAGACTCAGAATTATGCTTGCTCATAAACTCATTGCAAACCTGACGGGATCGCTTTGATTGGTTTTGACTACCTCTGAACTTTCTTTGGTCTTGTCTCCACGGAACGTTTCGTGGAATTTGTCATGGGGAAAAATCTCACTTGCGAAGTTCGAAAACATTTTGAGTTAGTCAATATTAATCCCAATAGCAAGTATGGTCCTTATACTCCTTGAATAGATCTGAGCCCAACCGAGAGAGGAAGAAAAGAAAGCAAATTATGTGATATCTTGTTGTTTGCTCGATTGTTCGTGTTTTTATAATTTAAGTAAATAATTTATTTCACTGAAAATTGTGTTGAGTTCATATTTTGATCTCTATTAAATATTCGATTTTTACTAATTTAGCTTCCCGCGCATACTTGTCGCAGGAACGTCCCCAAAAAAACTCCCAGAAGTTTCATTCCTGCAATTCAAACTGGCGGAAAATCCTATGAAAACGTCCCGAGAAGAAGGTCTTAGCAACTTTAGATAACGTGTTTCGGACGAAAGTTACATTTAAAATTAAGCCATGAACAATTCTAACGATTCGAAATTTGCCCATAATTTAGTGCAATGTCATTTAGTGGATCGTCAAAATTGGTCATGACTCAAATCACATACCCTCAGGAACATTGGATGACCTTAGTAATATTTATTTGATACTTTCCTCATCATTTATAAGTGTTTTACCAAAAAGTTACTTGATGATACACTTCACATGCTCTGGTGAACTCTAACGTTTTTAGACGTGTAAGGTTAGGATAGATTGATTCAAATACAGAACTTAAAATATCTTCACGCATACGAGTAAGCATGCTTCTCGTGCACAAAGGAATATCGAATTCTTACATGATGAATTAAGTGGTAGTCATAGTTTGATGCACGCTATTTGTGCGTCTTTTAACTTGTCTTTTGGCTCTATGATTAGTTCTCTAATGTGCCCCCCATACGGACACACTGAAATTATTTCTCTCACAATACATCTACGGTTCTATCGAATCACAGTTGAAATTAATAGGTTGTATAGAATTTCTTCATCACATATTCTATCCTCTTAAGGCTACCGTTAGGAGCCTGTATTGCATGCGGGACATTCCATGACATGCACGAGCAGCGAGCCCTTTAAGGCCGGAAATTGCACCTGAGATGAAACAAGCGTTGAATAGAGCCAACAACAAACTTGATTCATCGTTGTCTTCGCTGAAAGGCTTCCATTGTTGCTCGGTCAAAATGTTTTTTGGAACTTGGTATGAACTGGAAGAGTCAGTTTGGCAATTTTTTTGCATCGCTGGCTTGACCATCTACTTTTTAGGACGAAACCCGATACTTTTAGATTTATAAAAAGGGAAACTTGTTTTTTTTTTTTTTGGAAAACAAAGAAAAAACAACAAAGGAAAAAATTTGTTGAGGAAACAAGTTGGAAATTGGATTGCATTCCTAGTTATGATTCTCAACGCACATACTCATTGTTGTGCAACGACAACCCCCCTTTCCCCCCGTTCGCCCGAAAAAAGAAGGAAGGAACAGAGGAGAGAAGGAGAAAGAACGCTTATATTTGGTAATTATTCATGACGAAATTGACTCAAACAGCACATTAAATGTTTTAAATTTTCAGAGAAAGCCCCTCGGACCACCCTAATGCCCCCCGCCCCCCCATTCGAGGTATCTGGATCCGTCAATTTTTAAAAATTAGATAAATTAGCACCTTAATTATCCGAAGCGAACGATCCGAGCGAATTGAAAAGTTTAGGCCTTTTAATCAGTGACTAAAACTGTTCAATAGCTCGGTGCTTTGTCTCCATGCATTTGAGGTACCTCCTGTTTGCACAATGTGCATGTGAGGGTGTGTTTGTTTGTGTGTTGCGCGATGTATTTACAACACTGAGCTCGCAAATCATGAGCCGAATATTGCTGACAGATCTTGGCTTCGCCCTTTGATTAGGAGGCTGTAATTATTATTCGTGATTTGTGGCCGACTGCAGCCAATAAAATTCGGGCCCAATATGCTACAAAAATGACTGCTACTGATAAAAGAGATCTCGGTATTTATCTTTGGATGAGGCAGTTGAGAATTGTTGAAATCGATTAAAGTTCGTTTTAGGCGAAATTATTATAGTTAGTGGCGATACTTAAATACGTAAAGTTGTAGAGGAAGGGCGATGGGGCCCTCATAGCGTTACGAAATGATACGGCTCAGTGGAAGGTATTGAGCGAGGCAATAAGCAAAATTTTGAAAGATTTCCTGGGGTTTGAGGAGTTTTTCATCCACCTTCTTTATTCGTTTACTCTTTTGGGAAGGACGGAGGATAGGGGGAGATCACTAAATTTTACCAGTGCTCTCCTCCTGAAATTGCTTTTGACATCTTTTCAAAGCAAGGCTTTATGCTGCAGCTTTCCCGATGTGACGCATCAGATTGGTTTTATAATGTAATTTTGGAGAAAGTCAAACGTCTTAATATATATCGATTCTAGATTTTTTTTTCGATTTATTTTTTTGGCGAAATTTTTTATAAACAAAAAAAAAAAAAAAAAAAAAAAAAAAAAAACAAGCGGGAAAGCTCTAATACATTTGTATTAGATAAGCGCTTAGCTGTTATCAAGGTCGGCGCGTTTTTAAGTTCCTCGAAAAATTTGAGCAACGTTTAGTGAAATAACGCGCCTCACCGAAATTTCAACTATCAATTCTGAGAAAGGTACACTATAATGTTAAAAAAATGGCTTATGAAAAAACGATGGTCGTCCGCTCTTTGATATCAGAGGCATTAAATCAAGGTATAAAAGATAAATCTAATTTGAATGTGTGAGGCATCCTTATCCCTTATCTTGTAATTGAGCGGATGGGCCATTTGAACGTATTGCCACTAGTTTACTAGAATTCTATGGGCAGGTCAAAATCAAGAAGCGGTCTCTATCGGCTGAGCGCTTGATAATGATCATTCGTAATTTTTGCGAAAAATCGTAACATTTTACTGTAACTAAAATTGACATAATGAAGAGCATAAAATAGCTCCTTACGAGTGGGGAAAAGAATGCAAACTCTTAAATGAAATCACCACGTTTTTTCTGTGGACGGCTGAATTTGTGTCTATTTGTGTCTACGAAGCTGAGCTGTTTATTCCTCCTCACTATAACAACCCTGAAACCATGGCTCAAAACTAGGCAACTGCAAAACGGCGAGGATGGATAGTGTGGTGGCAGGGGTGAGGGGGTGGGGGGAAGGGAGGTGGTTTCTATAGAGTGGGAAGAGGTGGAGTGAGGCAAGAACAGAGCGTGCACATTGTAGGAATTTCATCGGCAACTGGATGTGCTCGTTGCACTCGGTGCGGGAGTTTTCATTAAACTTCCCTTTTAAAGAACTCGATAACTGCAAAGGAAATGGGCTCTTCGGAACCGCTTTACACGCCGCCGGGCACTCGCAACTCCACGGACCGCCCGTTGTCAGATCGGTTCTCGATTGAAAAACCGCGCGCCGGCTCGGTGAAAATCCACCGCGGGGAAAATTCCTCGGGAGATACTGAGTAAATCGTCAGGACGTAACTACGTTGCGACGTTGCAAAATTTTAACTCGCGAACACCATTTTATTGGGAAACTTTGGGGTGTTTTCAATTGAAAATCTCATTGATTTTTCTTCTGATCTGGTGACACGCAAGAAGCAGCAAACGTTTGGGCAGAAATATCACCTGGTAAAATATTTAATTTTTCAAGTCAATTTTGCAACCTTTGGAATTGAGTTACGTCTCCTCGTCTGCGAGAGACGAAGAAGAGACCGCAACCAACATTTTTCAAATCGAGTTCAAGGCACGTTACTTGTGCGTCTCTTTTACCTCCGTTTCCTAGCAAAATACAGGCGCGGCGTAAAAAGCGCCTTCAAAATCGCATGATACTCCGCCTTACTCAGGAGATCGAATAGTTGTATCAAACATTGAACCTCTAACAGAGGTTATAAGGTACGCACTGGAATACATGTTTTCTGATTAAAATGTTACTTTGGTGTGCATTGATGCAGCCAGCATTTTTAAAATTTAGTTTTTGACGAAGAGCAAATAGATTCATTCGTTAACAAAAAAGTCGGTTAATTTATCGATTCCTTTCATAATCAATGAATATTGAAAATTTCACTGTCTTTTCAGTGATTACCTACTTCCTTTTATGTTTTCAGGAGAGCTTACGTCATCCTTGGCTTGACCCTCCCCCCTCCCTCCCCGTCACCTACTGTCATCCATTGCCAGACCCCCCTTCCCTTTACTTGGATGATGTACCCTTCTATGGATGGCCCCTCAAACCTCCCTTAATCATTACGCAAACCATGTGAGGCCTCCTGCAGGCGCAAAAATTCAATCAACTCTTTGCATCTGGTGAGGAGTTGTTTATGGAACGTCTATGAATACAGCAATTCGTCTATTTCATGAGGTGAGGAGGCAATCGCCAGTGTGAGGAGAAGTATGTGTTCGGAGCACGTTGACCGAATAGATGTTCAGAGACAAGCGAAAATTTGTATGACCGGACAACCCTTAGGGAAAAGATCTTCCGGACGACCGCCTAAGAGATAGGCAAATGCAAAGCTGGCTGTCTTCTCCTGAGGATGATTGAAGATTTTATGCTGTTTTAATAGATTTGACAAGTCCTTTATTTTTAGTGATATTTAGATTTTAAATATTTATAATACAGTTTATTGTGCTCGATACTAGATGGCCTGACAAATAGGGCTATGCCCTAGTCGTTAGTGGAAGAAGAAGAAGAAGAAGAAGCAATCGCCTGATTGCCTAAAAATGAATTCGAGTTCCTGTTCGACAGCTTTGACTCTGGGTTACTCTACCCTCAATTAAAACTGTCACGTAAGATAGATCTACTCGTCGGTTTCCTCACGAAAGAACATACCTGCATTTCAATGTTGCCAAATTTCCCCGCGCAAAAAGTTAATTTTTACCAGGAAAATTTCGAGAATTCCGAACTGAAAATTCTCCTGATCTCGAGCGAAACTCAGACAAATTTCCAACAAAAATTTTGCAGGTATATTCTCGTAAAAAATTGAATTGTTCAAGTCAATTTCGCAACCTCGGGATGGAGTTACGTTCCTTCGTGCGGGAAACGACGTATTGTGGCGAAATCGGTACGATACCGTGGCATTGTATCGGGAAACAGGGAGACACAAATTCCGATGGGATAATCTATGGTTATTGCGCAGGATGCTCCTGAATCAAGGAGCGTGAAAAAATATCGATTGAGCCTGAATTGAGAGCTAAACGAGGTGGGGGATTGGCGCCCGGAGAACGTGCCTTAGCGAGAATCCGGGTGCTAGCCGATCCACGTGTAGCGAAATGAGACAGCCGGGATTACGCAGTCAAATGGAGACATACTTGCACTCGCCGGGAGCAAAAAAAGGTGCCCGCGGTGAACACACGCTCACCTGCTCCTTCTTCCTCCGGGTTTTTAATTTCATGTTTTGTGAACGCTCACTACGCGGCACGAAGCATGCTTCTATCCTAGAATGAACCACTATCCACGGTAAAAAATGGGCCTGCGGTAATTAAACTTCACCGAAAGAAAAAGGATGCTGATTTAACATTATGGATGTAAAAAAGTGTGCGACAACTCACAAAACGCTAAATTAACCTTTTGAGTTTATTAATTAACCTGAAAGCTAGTTTTACATCTTGATACTGCTAAAGTAACTGTCGTAGCGGTTAATTCAGCATTTTGTGTGTTGTCGCACACTTTTTTACGTCCAGAATGTTAAATCAGCATATCTTTTTTTTCGGTGTAGCTAGAGTAAAAAAGAGTACTTTTATAGTGAGAGTATGGACGACTCGATTTATGTAGCTCTTAGGGCCCAAAAGGGTGACAACGCGAGAGACGAAAATCACTAGAGAAGCACCGCTGCCAACCTATGACTTTGAAATCTTAATCGATAGGACCGACAGCGCATTAAACAAGCGTTTTTGAGGATTAACACTTTGAATTTGAGAAAATTTATGCGAAATCCAAGGTTTATACGTGCTTCTGTAATTTTTGATCGGTGTATACCTACTCTCGCAGTTTACATTAATACCACTGGATAATTCGAATTCATACGTTGGCTACACTTTTGGGCCCCAAGAGCTGCATGACCTGATCAAATCCAACCTACAAATTTTCAAGTTGTTCATAAAAAAACCTAAATTTAAAAATTCACTGAAAATCCACTGAGCCTAAAATTGAAGACACACCTGCATTATGTAAAGAAATGATTAATAGATCAACTGATAAACCTATTTGTGTCAATTTTAAAGACAACGAAAATAAACAGTTCACCCAGTACCAGCTCCCAACCTAACAAGTATTCTCACTAACATAAAGATCAGTGAAAGATACTCTAGAGCAGAAGGAAGAGTCATACCCTTTATAAAATAACTCAAAAATCACCTTAAGCGCATCAGAAAGGTCCAAAATACACTCCTAACTTCACAATTTGCCCAAGAAATATGCGTTTTTTCAAAACCTCCCACTTCAAAACCATATTAAGGTACAGGTGAACATTTCGTGAAGACTCGTTCCATCCAATCCTTGCGCGCACTAGGATGCTGCGCAAAATTCAACATGACCGACGCCAACCCGCCAAAATACTCGTGACGTGAAGAGGTTTTTTTGGAGTAGCTAATTTCGAATTTGATGTCAAATTGGCTAAATTTTAACACCCTGACCTATTAATTGTGGGCAAGCTTGCGGCGCGGCGTGCTGCCGCTGCCAGCTCGGAACGCGCACTGACGCCTACAAACCTAACGGGATACTTCAAGCATTGCGCAATGCGTAAGGTAGCCCTTTAGGTTTGTAGGCGTCAGTGCAAGTTCCGCGCTGGTAGCACGCCGCGGCGCGGCGCTCCCGACGTGACGGGCGGGTGGTAAACGATTTCTTGCGGGGACAGCTCCCTGACGGAGAAATTCGCACATCGTGTACATTTTTTTTTTAATTTTTTTTTAATTTTCAACTTTTAAAATTACACACTGGTTGTGTGAAGTAATAAGTGGACTCTCAACGCTAGATGAAGCGTAATAATGAAAAGCAGTTCCTGCGCCATGCGCTTACCTAAAAATAGTAATGAAATATTACGGAACAGTCCGAAAAATACGTTGAAGCAATCGCAAAATACGGATTACCTCAAATTGCAGCAGGACTCCCATTATGAACGTGCTATGCACGGCTGAATATTCTCACCATTGGATCATTAATTTCAGCTCAGTTTTCGAAATGGAACTTGTTTTTTTCGTCCCTTTATTTATTTCAACACGTCAAGTTGCGAAATCGGCAGGGGTAGCCTTCGAGCAAGCACATCGATTCGAAAAACGGGAGAGCACCCACGACATTGCAACAGCGAGCGCTTTCGAAGCGAGGGAATACGGATTAAGCTAATGGGTATTGAAAGGTGCACCCGGCACACTCGAGCGCTCTCTAAGCTCGAATCTGATGTTTTTATCTTGAGCCGAAAGAATTCGCGTTCCTTAACCACTGCATCTTGAATGCACTTACATCGGACTTAGAAGGAATAAAAGACCCGTAGCTGCTACTCATCAAAAGATGCCCCGATTACCGCGATGATTTTTACTCTCCCCAGCGTTCGTGCGTGAGTGGATGTTACAGATCTCTCCGTACACGCTTAACTGTTTTATATTGCCATGGGATCCGAGGGAAACTCTTGTATCGTACTGGAAACGACAAGGAAATATTTCTTGGCCTTCTATTCTCCTTTTTTTCAGAGCATTAGCTACGCGGGTTATCATATTTGAGTGTTGTAGCTAGGTGCACTGGAAAAAAAACACATTGGATTTAGAGTCCAGACTCTTGGAAACATTAGACAAGAAAAATACTCTTGATTCAATCGGATTTTTGCTTCAATCAGAACGAAATCCGCTTAAATTGAGAGGCTTGGTTCTTGATTTAACCTAGATTCTGATTGAATCAAGAGTATTTTTTCTTGTAGATGTTTTCAAGAGTTTGGACTCTAGATCCAATGTGTTTTTTTTCCAGTGTGTGAACGCCGTAATAGAGAATTTGCATGCAAATGTTTTATCGCTTCATCTGAAAGTGATTAAAGAGCTGATTTCGCAGTATTTTTTATAATTTTTTCCGATATGGGAAATAGTATAAATGCAGATATAAAAGTGAGAAAATGCGCCGCCTAGTGACGTCATCTGGCGGCATTTCCCATTTAAACACACGAATTTTAGCAGATTAGATCATTTTGTCATATCTTCTCCAATAATGGTTCAATTCATGAACCAAGGGTATCCTCGTGTTCAGTTCACTCAGTAGTTTCCACTTAAACATGAAATTCGTCGAATTTCAGACACCTGCAAATTCTCTACGCACTGGGGAAAAAATTACTTGACTCAAACGGAAATGCTCTAGAATTTGCCGCCGCGAAAAATTCCTCATTACTTAAGAAGAGAAATGCCCATAAAAATGAAATCCACTCGTTTCAAGCAGAAACTTGCTGGATTCAAGCTATTTCATTTTTGATTGAAGAGGAAATCTTCTTGACGATAAATTCAATGGAAGTCTTCTTTCGTAAATCAAGTAACTTTTTTTTTCTAAAGCAATGAAAAATTCTGCGCTTTCACAGAGCGACTAAGACTAAGAATTTATTTTCGTAATATTTAGATCATTTTCTGAGTCGTTAATTCAACCTAAGGACGCGTAGATTAGAGAACACAAAGTAACGAATCGGTTTCCAGCCATTAATCTGTACTGCCGCGCTAAGGAAGAACGCCGTACGAACATTCGAGAGTTGCCAAATTTCTTTCAATAAAATGTTTATTTTTGAGGAAAGATATGAATATTTTTTCCTGAATTTTTCAAGGACTTTAGGTAAAATTGCGAACAAAATTATCTGAAAAATTGGAAGGATTGTGATTCATAAGTTAACCAGGAATCCGTGTTTTACAAAAGAAAATTTGGCAACGCCTGATGGTTCATAAGGCGTTCTTCCTCACCACGGCAGTGTAGTTTGGAAGTTCATGAAACGTAACAAGTTCATTCAGAAGGGAGCACGTCATATTGTGATGCACTGCTTGAAATTAGACCCTGTTCATCGGACGATTTCGTTCCATTAATTTAAGCGATAGCACTGAAATTTCGCCTCACAAGTATCAAGGAAGACCCAGAGTATTAGTTTACGAGGCACGACCGAACACGCCCAAACGAGTGCCAATTGATCGGCTTTATTGGCACAGATGAAGAGGATATTCGGAGCAACAATTGAAAAAAGCGACATGCACTACGGAAAGTTGATTGAGCGTGGTGCTTGAGGGGGGGGGGGGATTTCGAGGTTGATTTACCTCGGCGGTCCCTTTATTATCGTCATTAAGGGGCAATATGCGGCATGTCGTAAGCTCAGACAAGCGATGACGTGTTCCCGGAACCTCCCCGCAGTGCTGCCAGCTGCCGCATTTCCCGGGAGTTCACATTCACGACCACTGAATAAGACTCCGGTTGTATGAACTTGATTCAGCCGCCCCGATGCCCGGCTGATTTTAAATGAAAGCGATGACTGTGGTGAATTTCATCGATAGTTACCAAAAGCAACGTTCCGAGTGGGCTGTGCCGAACAACGCAGCGGCCGAAATCGAAGTGACTCGAAACTTCGATAAACTGAACTCGAGATTTCGGTGGAGTTAATTTATTTGAAATGCGGTTTTTTAAAATAATTGATACTAGACTGATACTAGTCCCGTTAGACTGAGAGTCAAGACAATGTGAATCCATTTCTGATTGGTTGCCGTATTTTAGGCCTCTAAGTTTAGGGGGGCTGCACCTAAAATTCAGGTCTTTAGGGTTTTCGAGGGGAGGTGGTCGAGGTTTTGAGTTCTCGGGTTCAAAATTGGTCGATTTCTTACTTGGTACAATTTCAGGAGGAGTCTTTCCATGAGTTTTAATTATGATGAAAAAGGTTCAAAATCTCGATGAAAACCCCGAATTCCAGGTGCACCCTTACCCTAAACTTTCCAAAAGAAGATCAGGGGAGCTCCGTGACCATGGAATCCGGATTTTTTGGGGTCGATAATATAGGGGACAATCTCACTCTGTAGAATCTACGTCAATTTTTCGACCGTAGTAAAATGTATGAAGGGGGCACAGTTCCCCTCTTTAGGAGACTCTTTTACATGATGGACATAATTTAATAAAGGCTACTGGAGAAAACACAATAGGCTACAATTGATGATAAGACGAAAATCACTATCTGCAGATGCTTGACTGAACTCCAGAGCTTAGATGCAAACTTTTGAGAAACTCGGTGTGACAAGGACTATCATACCGTCGGAGAAAATTAGACACCCTTCGCTGGTATCGTGGCAATGGTGGAAGCTTTAACTTTCGGGGATCCATCATTCAATTGTTAACCATCCTTCTTGTTAGCTGTTGAGTGCGGTGTTAAACAATTCGTTCAGCAAACAGGCCGAAGTTTACTAAACTTGTTGGGCGCACTGCTTATCTCATAGCTTAGTATCCAACCAGGAGACACTCGACAACCTACAAGAAGGTAGATGAAAACTGCTAGCTTATTGATACAGGACAACAGTCCTAAGTAACATGTTGATCCTCTGAAAGTAAAAGTTTCTACCTGTCACCAAGGGGCTGTATATCGACGGTGTAAGTCGACAATCGCAAAACTCGGATTGAGACGTCGCTTCCTGTCATACTTTATTTTTTGGACAGGAAACTACTCAACGGCAATTCTTTAAAACTGCCGTGATTTCACCTCTCTGTGCAAAGAAAATCCTGCATAAACTTCAAGGAATGATGTCAATTTGTTCTCCGGTAAAAAAAATAACAAAGAGGCGGATATTTTCGGACACCTCAAACGAGATATATGATTGCGGACTTACACCATCGATACGTCTCTGGTTATAGCTTCCTTGTTGGCAGGGGCGGACTGGCAGTCGAAAAGTTAGGAGGCGACCTAGATTTGAGGGCCCTCCTCCAGAAAATGTTGAACATTTCATACTTTTTAAACGCAAGTTTAAGAATTTTCGGAGTCAAATTCAAGAGTATATGAACTTCAAAATAACCCATTCTCAAGATTCTTCGTGGGCCGGGGGCCCGGGCCACCTCATTATTTCTGGGGCCCCAGGAGCCCACTAGATTTCCCTGTATATTCTGTATTATAAGCTTTAGGCGACCTTGTAGACTCTCTTAGAGATTTTCAAGGATTCTGAGGCCTTCTGGTGACTGAGAAGGATTTGTAAATTACAACATTACGGGGGAAAAAACGATGACTCGAAAAAAATCGCCGTAGGGGCCCCTTCGGGGCTTCTTGTTCGGAGTAATTTGATAGGAGGCGATCGCCTCCCCACCCCCATGGCCGGTCCGCCCCCGCAGTTGTTGGCACTGAAAAAGAAGAAAATGAAGGAAAATTTCACCTGATTCAAATATTGGACTGTGCACTGTCTCGCGTGTGACAAAATGACTAGGGATGAGCGGCTGAGTACTGTCGGGCCACTTTGTGCCAGCGATCTTCATCTTGCGTCCTCACGCGCCATAAAGGAGTATTCCACGGGCTAGTTCATCACTCGACCGCCAGGGCTGGACCCGCGCCACCGTCGCCCGATCATCCGATAGCAACAACCTCCAACCACAAACCGACACGGAACGCAGCGAAAGAAACGGAGCGGAACACGAAAACTACCGCCGAAAACACTTAACTACCGAGCTTAAATATGCACACCAATTTAAAATTAACTCTTTTATATTTTTAGCCTGTTAAACTACACAAAAACTGAGCCACTAGTAACGATTTAAATGATTATTTTAATTCGGGTTTACTAATTAAATGCACCGTCCGATTCACGGGAACGAACATCCATCTGGGAATTCGAGGTTAGATTAATTCGATCGAGGTGTTTTCATCCGCCTCTTCGGTATGAAAGTATAAAAACTCATTGTTGTAAGGCAGATGAGGGGTCGGCCGGCCGGAACGTCGTTCCCTGCTCCAGGAGGGGTGATCTCATTATGCCGCACCTGAAACACAGACAAAGAGTAATTTTTAAAGAGGAGAAAAATATTAAAATTTGGAACGCAGTGCAGACTTTTTTTTTTAAAAAAAAAAAATTATAAAATACGAAGAATTGTTTACTGGAACTAGTTCAAAATTTGCCGATTGAAATGATCATACTCGTACATCGAATACTTTGCCGTACAGCAATTCAGTTCGATATAGGTTGCTCTCCTTTAATTTTTGAAAAGTAAATAGTCCATTTGGTATGGTCATGTCCAGAGGATGGCAGGAGACAGGTTGCCGAAGAAGGTCCTTGATTGGGTTCCTCCTGGGAGAAGACACAGATGGCGCCCAATGAAAGGTTGGAGGGAGGGGATTGAAGCGGAAATGCTAAGGTGCTCAACTGCTCAATCCCCCAAGATGTGTGGTTAGAAAGAGAGCAGTGGAGGTTAGGAGGCGTAGAGCGCGAGGGAGTGCTGTAAAGCGACTTGTATGTATATGTACGTAAATAGTTCAACAAGTTTCTTTCTTCATTTTTCCATCCTTATAAATTCTTATTAATGCACGTCTTTTACTTCTCTTTCTAACATGCGATAAAGACAATCACAGAAAACATCATTCAACGAGATTGATTCTCATCTTGCATCTGCAACTAGAACTGCGAGCCAGGGGGGCTGGGGGGAGAACGGAAAAAGGGAGGGATTCATAGTGCACTCAGAGTCTGCTTTACATTAGCGTAGGGAGTTAGTTCATCGTTGTGGCGGGAGGGGGGGGATCCGCCGATGGGAGCTGCATCTTCTGCAGCCCTTCCCCTCACCACCGATAACTACGACCCTGCATCTCTCAACTCATATTCCGAAGCTGCAATCATCGTGCTGGAAATCAAAATTTTCCCAGCCGGACCTCGACTCACTGTAGCTGCGAAAAGAAATTAACAGGAGTCCGACCAGGAACTTGAAGAAGAAAAAAAATGAGAGACACAGAGAGGCGACAAATTCGTCATTTTGTAACTTTTCAGTGGAGCAGCATGAATAACTCGGCCGTAATTTATTTAAATTTATACGACAATAAAACGGAAGCGAACGTCTTTCCGGGGGAAAACAGAGACATGCAATCAACATAAATTAAAATATCAGAGGACAGCGTTTTGAATTTGCTCTCCCATCTGGCGAACACGGCGACCAAGGGGTAAATGCCGAGCAGTGGCCACAGTGGCGGCGTGCGGTGCTTCGGGGATGCTCAGACCATAGTTGTCCGGAGAACACTCGTTTTTAGCACGGAGCCCAGAATGAGTAGTTTTCATGGCAAAAGGACATAACTAAGATCGGTGGTGAGCTGTGTCGCGCAAATGACTTGGGGCTTTCTGCAGCTCACTTGGAAGCGGAGTTTAGCCTTTTTGCTGACATCCACGAGTAGAGTGTGTGGGGTTAATGAGCGCCACTAATTTCCTTCGGGCGCACAGTGGATCGAGTCAATTAGAGAGGTCGGACATGAAATTTTTGACTAAAACAGCAAATTTTGATGTTTATTCCGTCATATTTTAAATTTTAAGAGGTGCCTTAAAACGAAAATTTCACGTGGAAACCAATGGAACCACTTTTAGAATCTCCAAGTTTTGTTTAGAGGGAGTTATAAACGTTTAAAGTTTCCAAATTTTGTCCGGCCTCTCTTATTGACTCGATCTACTGTGAGGCTTTGTTCCCTTACTTCTCGTGACTCATCGTCATCATACATACCGAATTTCTCATCATTAATAGATACAAACACCGCTGGTTTCGTTTCAACCGAGTGCTTAATGGGTTGACATTGCAGTCTTTTTAAAACTTTTTTTTTCTTTTTTTTTTTACATGAAGAATTGTAGGAAAATATATTTAAAAATAAAAGCATTTACCGCCCTGTAACGTAATCTGGCGGCATACCCATTGAAACATATGTATTTAAGCAGATAAGGATATATTATCATATTTCCTTCGATAATTGTTCAATTTAGAAACCAAGGATACTCTCGTGCTCAGTTCTCTCAGTAGTTTCATTTTGAACACTTAGGTACCAATTTTACCATCATTTTCAAATTCACCAAATTTCAGACGAATGCAGATTTTCCATTGGATAGGTACCTTGAGATGCTCGAAACGTATACACGAAGTCCCTTAAAATTGCAGTTTACTACAAATTAATAACGTTTTATGAACGAGATAAGCTTTTCCAGAATCTTATGTTCCGATCTTGACAGAAGGGAATCCCTTTAAAAAAACTTGATATCTAAACAAGGAAAGCTATACAGATGTGTATGTGATATAGTGATAATTTCTTAATTTGCGATGGGATCTTTTTTCAGATTTGAGTTTTTTTTTTCTTTTCTTACCCAGGTGTTATTGCTCTACGCTCTACGGATCCACTGTTACTTACAACCTCGCAATCTACGTTGAATTTGAAAGGCATTATCATTACCAAATTGAAATTAGGAAGGGAAAGGTTGAAAACTTAAAAATTTAAAATGACGAAGTTGGGAGCCACAGGCAAGATGGAGTTCAGTCAATGTTCTGGATAATGTCTCAATTAATACTTGATGAGCACATTTACGGATATACCAATGCACACATGAATGACTATTTGTAGTTCAAAAGAGAGTTCATAGTAGATTTTTATTGTTTTACCGAAGTATTAAGTCACTAATTTACATAGCTCTCCGAAATGTACTTTTATCCTCGCCATGCCAGTTGTGAAAGCTTTGATGCAAATTTCTCATTTTGCACATAGATTTACGACAGATTTGTTTATCCCACGCAAAAGTAATGACGCTCGTTAAGAGGTTACGTCGCGATTTCTTGTTTACAAGAACAGCATGACCGCGAACAGTAGATGATGATTCGAACCGTAAACTGAGATACCAATAAATTGCGGTGTCAAGAATGCAAGCACCCATTTGCGGTTCATCGAGACACATCAGTGTTGTCGTAAGTTGATAAAACCAGTGAAGCGCAAGGGAAATATTAGTGAAATACGGTCTGTGGTTTTACAGGACCATTCCAATATTCAATGAACCATCATTAACTTATCAATGAACGATTTATGCCGAGCAAATCTACTAACGAGGTGGAATGGGCGCAGCATTGCCTCAAATTTGGAATAACGACTAAAAAATTGACTGTTTGCTCTTACACTGAAAAAAAAACGAGAATCTTGAAATTTTTTTGCAATGTTAGTCGCATTATATGTTGCGGCCAGGCCCGCCACAAGGGGGGGGATACTGGGTCCTTGGTACCGGGGCCCGGGCCCTGGAGGGGCCCGTGACGCACACTGAGAAAACACTATGGCTTATAAACCTATTAGAGGTAAATATGGAACACCACTAATAGTAGTACCTCTACATACAATAATAGCACATATACCTTAGTTATGGTACGTGTACCTTAATTAGGTACAGAGACCTTAGTATGGTTCACAGACCGAGAATCATTAGTTTATTTACGACTATTATAGGTGTTCCATATTTACCTCTAATAGGTTTATAAACCATAGTGTTTTCTCAGTGCAGGTGACAAACAACTACGAATTCATGTGTAACCCTTGTTTCGTGGGGAAAAGTGAAAAAATTACCCTAAAAATTCCGCAAAAGGTGAATAAAGTTTCAAAAACATGCTAGGGCACTATAAAATTTTTCTTACTTTTTTAGAGATTTTCAAGATTTTGAGTATACGTAGAATGATATTTTTAGTAACTGTGTTTCATTTTCTTCCGTTGTCGGATGCTAAGAGGCTCCTTTCTGGGCATCCTCGACTTCAATGGCTTAACTCCCTTGCCATAGACGTACGAAAGGGGAGTCCAGGGGGGCCCGGCTCCCCACGGAATTGAAAATTATCATCTGTCCCCTCAAAAAAAAATTTATAGATGTTTTGAATGCAACAATTCGAAAGTTTTTGGTGCTGAAAGTAAACAAAAAGGCGTAATTATTCTGCAGAAATTGATGGAAAATCTCCATCATAAGAGCTTCATAATGCGTCCAAATAGATTTAAAATTTCAAAAATTTCCCGGGGGAGGCCCCCCGGACCCCCCTCTCCCCCCTGTGCTAGGGGCCCGGGCCAGAAAATTGGTACCAGGGCCCGAGATGGGATGTGGCGGGCCTGGTTGCGGCATGTTATTCGTATTTTCTTAGTCCTTCACAAGTTTTTATTTTCAGAAAAATTTTCGACCCGCTGAGAAGTAATTCTGGAAATCGATATGCGGACTGACTTTATGAAGTTAATTTTCTTCAGTTAAAGCCTCAAAAGAGGTTCAGCGAACTGCTCTGGGATTAGTGTACCATTGACTTAAACATAAAGGCACGAGATGTAGGTAGTCATGAAAACCCACAGCAACGCACACTTGTTAGAAAAATTACTTGCCCCCCGCGTCCCTCCCCCCTAACTGATTTCAGGATGGATATTTTTTAAATTTAAACCATAAATTTTCAGAAAAAATTAGACAAGAAATCATGAGCAAAAGCCTTTTATCTAGATATTAAGAAAATTGACCAAATTATGCGAAAAGAACTCTCTAAACAAGGAACTTTGGGTTCTACGTAAATTGGGCTAGAAACTTGAGACTTTAATTAATGACATGGAGGCACTGTACTTTTCAATATATGTAGTCTATATCCTAAAATGTTTTTAAATTTTCACAGTTGTCTCATTCTTTGATTCTTTTTACACTGAAAAAAATATGCCGGTAGATTTTACCATCTCTGACACAGTGATACGAATATGGTAATAAACACCAGACTCTATGGTGGCATTTACCATACTATGGTAAGAATCACCAGAGTTCTGGCGAATACTACTATAATTCTGGTTATTTCCACTAAATAGTATCACTGTGTAAAAAATCAAGTAGACTCATAGTAAATGTCACCATACTTTTTTTTCAGTGTATGATGAGATGCTGTATCCTAATCACATCATATGTATGGAAGCTCCCATGCTTTGGCTAAAACTAAATCTAAGGGTTTAAACTAGTTTGAAACATTTATTAGATCATCCTAGGTTGACTTCTAAAAAGACTCAAAAATGCATTTCCAAAACTTACGTCTGGAATTCAATGAAAAAGGAGGCGAAAACAAAATGTACAGACTAATAAAAGTTGATTTTACCAAAGCATCGATCTGATTCATGATTTTGACAGGAACAGTATCAAGAGAGGATACCAAGAGGAATTCATGAAAAGCTCAACATTGACGTAAAATCATTGACAGAATACAGAGTATATAATAGGCCTGAGAGAGTTGCAGCTTTTTTGCCCTCACTAAGAATTAGGTTAAATGGACAATTACCTCAATTTTTCGAAGACATGAACTGCAAATCTTCGCTTTGCGCGGTCAAAGTGTGAGTTGGACCGCGACCTTCCAGGACCCCGAAGACGAAGTGATAAACAAGGTTAAGGTACTCGTTTTAAGATTCAGAACAGATATCACAGTCTGAGAACATCCGGCGCGACACCTCCACCCTGCGAAACCGGTTCACCTCCATCGAACGCCGAACAGGGTGGGGTCGTAAAAATTCCACCGTTCACTGCCAGACAACCAAACCAAACGAATGGAGCAGCCGTTTATATTCACAAATCCACCTCGCGGAACCGGTTCACCTCCCGAGGATGACGAACAAGGTGGAGTCGCAAGAAACAAGTCCCTCCGCCCACTATCAAATCACAAAACTTAATAAATGCATACAACCGTCTATATATACAAATCGACCCTCGAGAACCGGTTCACTCCCACGGGACGACGAACAGGGTGGGGTCGTTAAAAAACAAAAACAAAAAGAAATCAGAGGTTCACCTTCCACTACTTGACAACGATATTATATATAATATATAGCCGCCTAAATATATAAAACCACTAGCATATCGCGCTAAAAAAAAGGGAGAAAAGGTCAACTACAAAAGAGCTAAAAAAGGGGGATTGCGGGGGCCAGTAGAAAAATCTCTGGAACGGGGCTGGAGGCGACGCACCCTTGGCTGAGGTCTGACTGAGGGCCGGGCGCCATTTTGCGGGCCGGTGCGCACGGGCGCTGCGCGAGAGCCGCGCGCATCGCTAATCGATTGCGGGTCGCAGCGAGCGAGCGGCGAGCCGACCTACTCCCCAACTAACGCCCGCGCGTGGCCGATGCATACCCGGCCGGCGCGACTCACGCACCCGCCCTCCGTCACGGAGCCCGCCCGTCCCCCACGGCCCCACGCCCCAACGACGCGCCACCCCGTCAAAAAGAAGAAAAAAACCTAGTCGCCCCCCTAATACACGACAACCTTTCAATCTGCGGTATTGGAAGGAGGGCTGCGTTGCAGAAGTGGCCACACGGAAAAAAATTAAATGTTGATTTAGCATTTATACTGTTATAAAGATGTCCGACAAGTTTCAAATGCTGATTTTACAGTACAAAAATGCTAACATAACAGTTTAATTTGTGCGTTTTGCAGTGAGCGTGGTTACGTTAGTATTTGTTAAAATGTAAAATCAGCATTTGAAACTTGTCGGACATCTTTTTAACAGTATAAATGCTAAATCAACATTTAATTTCTTTCCGTGCACTCTAGAGAGCCGCGACCCTGATGAGTGAGCAGCGTTTACAAAGATGAAGTAAGGAGACCATGGATATGATCCTCTCTGCGAATTTTGAATGGAACTGAACAGATAGATTCTGAGATATGGCTGTATATAGATTTGGGGGACGCCGGACACACATTTTTCAAGTATGGTTATTTTGACTCCAGAGACCTTAAAACGTCTAGAAATGATGAAATTTCAACTCCGCCTCCCCGTGAACGATTACACTACTTCCTCTACCCTACACTGGGAAAAAAAAACACATTGGATCTAGAGTCCAGACTCTTGAGAATATTGACAGGAAAAAGGACTCTTGATTCAATCAGATTGAAGCTTAAATCAAAAGGAAATCCGCTCAAGTAATAAGAGGCTTGGTTCTTGATTTAAGTTTAAATCTGATTAAATCAAGAGTATTTTTTCTTTTCTATGTTTTTAAGAGTCTGGACTCTAGATCCAATGTGTTTTTTTGCAGGGTAGGGAAATGAGAAATTAATAAAGTATACTGATAGAAGACAGCTTGACTTAGGTACTATTGCACTGAACGCCCGACAACCAGACTTCAAGCACATATGGGACTTGGATGGTTTATTACGAGTATCTATCAAAATTATTGGTTTAACAACTTACTCACTGAACAATTGAACTTCACCGCTTGTTCAGTGTCAATTGGAGAGGGAACTCTACACATACAATTTGCAATTGCATTTTGTGAGGAACTTTTCTAATGATGAGGACGAGCCAAAACCTTCGGATTAAGAGGAAAACAACTTCTCTCTTATTATGAAACCTTTAAGCTTCTTATTTGATTTAAAATCGGTATTTCAAATATGTTTTTTGGGCCTTGAGCGAGCTAAGTATAGAGGTGCGAAGTGAAGGACATATCATAAAACAAATTATCAAGCGGTTCAGTTTTAATAGGTAACGTGCAAAGCAGGCGTCAACGGATGTGTTCATTTTAAATTGAGACACATTTTTCACGAGAAAATCGTTTTTCAAAAAAAAAAAAAAAAAAAAAAAAAAAAAGAAAAAAAAGAAGGGGGGACTCGAAATTTTTTCACCACTTAAATTAAAAACACTCACTCCACTCTGCGATCACGCACAACATTGACCTAAAATGAGTTTTATTCTTTCATTTCAAAATTTAAATAAATAGTCTGTCCCTTTAAACTCTGCGAAGGAAAGAGGGTGGATGTTAAATTTTACGCCAGCATCGTTAATATGCTTAATCTGCTGAGGCAGGAGGCTCTAAATTTGAGACGAAAGAAAGAAAAACTTATCTTTAATATTAGATGCATAAGATTTTTATCATACGTAATGGGCCAAGTCGGGTCGAATGGACTCGTATTTATTTAAATACATTGCTTTTAATTGTTAATTTTGGCTACATACTAAACCTTTCTTGACCCCCCTCCTTATCCGTCATCTGTAACTCCCCCAAAACAATTCGACTAGGCTTGGGTCTTGGGATTGGTAGAGGCAGTTGTCAGGAAAAAAATCGGACACGGCACAACTGTCGTAAAAATACTAATTTTTAGACGGACGTGTTGCATCTGCAAAATTGAAGGCTAGAGCCGTGAACTTGCAACGATCCACTCTATGGTACCAATCGGGTGTCACTCCGATTCCGGAGTCGAGTAAAAAAGCGAGGCCCTATACGTTTTTCCTATTATTTGCTGTGTAGACACTCGATTTTTCCTTTTCTTTTTCAACCACGTGTTTGGTTTTTTCAACACTTTCAAATACACTGATTCAGCGTTTGTATGTGCAGTGAAACCTGGTTATAACTTCTATTCTTTCTTCTACAGTATTGTTCTGTATTAAAGTATCACCTAAAGTACCACTGTATTACTAAGGTAATACTGGATGGTAATAAAGGACAGTACATCAGAGCCTTTTTTATGAGGAATTTCCCCTTAACGGGCATTTATATTATGGATTTGATGTAAAAATCGCATATAACGGACCCCCATATAGCGAGTATCATGCTGCTAATGAGTGCATTATCCACCGTTGAGATTCCTCTGGGATCAAAAGCCCCAGTATATTTAAAATTGAAACAGTACGTGGCTCCCAAAAAATGCCTCTCTCATTTTCTATTCGGAGCGTGGACGGTAACCGCCAGTAATCCCATTTCCCGGAACTAGTTCAGAATTTCGGAACCTCTGAGATTTTCCTGAATTTTTCCCAGAACTTTTGAAATTTCCGAAACATTCCAGATCTTCTGTATTTTCCGGAACTTTCTCGTAACTTCTGAAAAAATCTAAAAAAAACAATCCCCGAAATTTTGACGGTCATGGAGTGGGAGAAATTGGAACAAAAAAGTTCCGAATCCCGGAACTTTCGGCGCGCATGGAATGGGAGCACTGGTTACCGCGAGGGAGGGAGAGTCACGGGGTGACGTCACGCAGGCACAACCTCGCCCGCGCTCATTGCACTCCGGCGCCGGGACTCCCGGGCACAGACCGCGAGGAACTCGACGGGAAAGTTGTCAAACTTGGCTGAAGTATGCTCCTGTTTCGCATGAGTTCTTACAGGATATTTCATGAAATTTTCTTGAGCCGGCGACATTAGCACGGGGGAGGATGGGGACGTCGTGCCTCTTTTCGCTTTTACACATGCATTTTTACTGTCTTATCAGTTAAACCACTCCGCTCATCCCTGCCGCCCCGTGCCGTTCGTTCCTCTCCGTTTAATTTCATTCCCCGCAGCCTCTGCCCGCCCCCTCCCCCTTTATTCACCGAGTTCTCCCCGTGCTTTATGAGAGCCCCGCTTTTTATTTCCCGCCCGTGCATTAGTTCACTTTGTTGCAGCGCCAGACACGCAGCGCTGCACCGCGCAGCGGGATCCAACGCAACTAGAGCACCGAGTTCCTCCCTTGACGGGCGATTCATTCGAGTGCATTCAGACATTCCTTCGATATGCCACGACTTCATCCCGAATCGGGATTAATTTATTCTTGCTTAAACTCGTTATTTCGAAAATCTGGTGCCATGTCGTAAATGGAACCGGGGTTTTTTATGGGAGAAAGGCACAAGAGGACATTTCTGCCGTGCTAAGTAAGAACGCCGTATGAACACCCGAGAGTTGCCAAATTTCTTTTGATAAAATGTTCATTTTTATAAGGAAAATTAAGAATGTTTTTCCTTGAAATTTCCAGGAGCTTTAGCTCAAAATACAAGCAATACTCTCTGAAAAATTGAAAGAGAAATATTCATAAGTTTACCAGGGAGTTCGTGTTTTATCGAAGAAAATTTGGCAACGCCTGAAGGTTCATACCTACGGCGTTTTTCCTTAGCACGGCAGATTTGGATTACATTTATCGATAAGGAACCACTACCTTTGGCTCTTCAATAAAAGCACGTATATGCATAGGGAAATCAATGGCATATATATGTTGTTACTATGATGAGCCAGAAAAAGTAGTTCCTTATTGTAAAATGTAATCCATTTGATCAAAAGGGTTTAGGACGCGTGGAGAGACACCCCTTCAGGAGTCCGTAAAACTCTTTCAGCTTCAAAATGAGGCCTGAGGAGCTGCCCAGGAAAATTTCAAAAATTGAAACACCTCAGGAGCAATTTTGAGCTGCCCTCGTCGAGAAAATTGTCGAAATACAATTTAAAAAATGAAACAAAAGTCACGCATTTATTCCGAAAAATCCCCTTCATTTTCTGGTGAGGCGGAGTATATTTCTATGTAGGTAGAGATGCGTGGGGCCCCCGGACTCTTTACACTTCTAGTCATGTATGATGTTAAAAATGCGTCATGAAATTGCGTATTGAATTTCGCCAAGTACCTATTTTGTTCGAGTTTTTCAAATTACACTCAAAAGCGTCTGAGGTTTAACGATAAGAGCCATGATAAAAGTAAATACTGGCAACTGGCATACTTCTCCTTCTGGGCTCAGTCACGTAATGCGCAGGTGTAGAAATTGTAAGTTTTGGGTTCGGGGGCCGTTTTCCTAACCACCACCGAACCGAGAACCGAAAAGCTTGGGCAGAATATATAAATAATTCGTAATAATTGTGGCATTCTGGCTTAACAACACATTTTCCAATGTAGGTTAACAACGGCTGTTCAGCTGACGGTATTGGTAAGCCACTTCATAGCATATTGTTTATTTCAAAAAATAAAAATTACCGTCCACAGGATTACATTGCGGTGCTTGAGGATATTGGTTACGCTGGTGCCGTGCCCGATGCGTTAGAGATTCTTTCGTTTTGGTTTTTGTCATTACGTATATACGGACCGCGTTAACAGAAAGGAACCAAGCCACATCAGCTATTGCCACCTTTAATTGGGCAATTTAATTTTTTACATGAAAACGATTGTGCGAATTTATGTGCAAATTTCAGTGAATTTCCTCCATACTACGAAGCGAGTTCCTGAAAATTTTCAAAGGAATAGGTAAGCACAAAAGTTCTCTCGTAATAAATTAAATTTCCCAGTTAAATTTGGCAACAGCTTATGTGGCTTGGTTCCTTTTCTGTTAAACGCGGTCCATATATGACGCACGTATTTGCATGAATGTCACCACTTGCTAATGGAACCAAGATAAACAAAAAACATGTTATCAATTAACGCGTTGACGGTTGACGGTGCACCACACACTGTTTTTCAGGAGGATTTTTGTGATTAATTTGCAAGGGGGAATAATATAACGTGTTTTTGTACTGCGCGTATGACTGACTCATCCTGGTTCGAAACACCATGAAAGGATCTAGTTTTATTAGGTACCATTTTTGATACCAAGTATTACGCTTTCAGTCTCATGTCAAATCGTCCAGAGGGAACTTACTTTAAATTTTTTTCATCGAATTATCTCATATATTCAGCTGTACGCGTTTAGTACACCGCACTGCTGGACAAAGCAAATCGAACAACCCCGATAGCAAACAAATTTAATGAAATTCGAACAAGAAATGTCCAAGTTTTTTTGACAGAAAAACTAAATGGTGGCCCTAGTAAATACAGAGTTTCTCTCTTCTTGGTTTGAAACTAAGCCTATCGAGCTTATGAAGGTCTTATCGAGTTGTTTCGAGGTTGCGTACGATGTTTTACGCAGCCCTGTACACTTGAAAGCAAAGGACGTTTTTTCATTTGCAGAAAACACGGATTTTATCCTTCCTTCAATTAGTATTCTGACAGGAATAAAAGTATTCTTTTCAGGAGCGTTCAAATCAAGACCTCTATTCCGTTTCAAGTTCTCGTTAAGGGCTCAGCGTTTCGTGAAGTAATTTCTTTGTGCGAATTCAATGATGATATAACTACGTTGCTAAGGGACTCATAGCAGTCGAACAAATTAAAACAGAGGAGTGAAAAAACTATTTGGATTCCGGAAGAGAAAACAAATTTTCAACTGATAAATTTTCTGTAAATTCTAGAACTCAGAATAAGCGGAGGGTCATTCCATTGTAACGGGTGNTCGTGCCTCTTTTCGCTTTTACACATGCATTTTTACTGTCTTATCAGTTAAACCACTCCGCTCATCCCTGCCGCCCCGTGCCGTTCGTTCCTCTCCGTTTAATTTCATTCCCCGCAGCCTCTGCCCGCCCCCTCCCCCTTTATTCACCGAGTTCTCCCCGTGCTTTATGAGAGCCCCGCTTTTTATTTCCCGCCCGTGCATTAGTTCACTTTGTTGCAGCGCCAGACACGCAGCGCTGCACCGCGCAGCGGGATCCAACGCAACTAGAGCACCGAGTTCCTCCCTTGACGGGCGATTCATTCGAGTGCATTCAGACATTCCTTCGATATGCCACGACTTCATTCCGAATCGGGATTAATTTATTCTTGCTTATAGTCTGTTCGAGATGGGAAGAACCGTGGAAAGTCGGAATTAATTGCACTATGTAGAAGCAAGGGTAACGTTCGAGCTATTGTAAGATGAAGACACTGAACCAACCCTGTGTCGAGGCGCACCGCACAGAGGGCTGGCTCCTCATGAGTCGCTTGCCGCTCGGCGCCTAGCACAGGAATTTGCGGCTCCAGGTTCATATCCCGGGGAAAACCGCCGCTCCGAGACCCATAGCCTCCTGTGCGGTGGCTGCGGCGTGCGCGAAACATCGAAAAGTGACAGTTGACGAGGGTCGAGACACCCTCACCCTGCAAAATAGTGCTAATTATTCCGACTTTCCACGGTTCTTCCCATCTCGAACAGACTATAAACTCGTTATTTCGAAAATCTGGTGCCATGTCGTAAATGGAACCGGGGTTTTTTATAGGAGAAAGGCACAAGAGGACATTTCTGCCGTGCTAAGTAAGAACGCCGTATGAACATTCGAGAGTTGCCAAATTTCTTTTGATAAAATGTTTATTTTTATAAGGAAAATTATGAATGTTTTTCCTTGAAATTTTCAGGAGCTTTAGCTCAAAATACAAGCAATACTCTCTGAAAAATTGAAAGAGAAATATTCATAAGTTTACCAGGGCGAGTTCGTGTTTTATCGAAGAAAATTTGGCGACGCCTGAAGGTTCATACCTACGGCGTTTTTCCTTAGCACGGCAGATTTGGATTACATTTATCGATAAGGAACCACTATCTTTGGCTCTTCAATAAAAGCACGTATATGCATAGGGCAATCAATGGCATGTATATGTTGTTACTATGATGAGCCAGAAAAAGTAGTTCCTTATTGTAAAATGTAATCCATTTGATCAAAAGGGAAGACGCGTTGAGAGACACCCCTTCAGGAGTCCGTAAAACTCTTTCAGCTTCAAAATGAGGCCTGAGGAGCTGCCCAGGAAAATTTCAAAAATTGAGACACCTCAGGAGCAATTTTGAGCTGCCCTCGTCGAGATAATTATCGAAATACAATTTAAAAAGTGAAACAAAAGTCACGCATTTATTCCGAAAAATCCCCTTCATTTTCTGGTGAGGCGGAGTATATTTCTATGTAGAGATGCGTGGGGCCCCCGGACTCTTTACACTTCTAGTCATGTATGATGTTAAAAATGCGTCATGAAATTGCGTATCGAATTTCGCCAAGTACCTATTTTGTTCGAGTATTTCAAATTACACTCAAAAGCGTCTGAGGTTTAACAATTAGAGCCATGATAAAAGTAAGTACTGGCAACTGGCATACTTCTCCTCCTGGGTTCAGTTACGTAATGCGCATACCTAGAAATTGTAAGTTTTTGGTTCGGGGGCCGTTTTCCTAACCACCACCGAACCGAGAACCGAAAAGCTTGGGCAGAATGTATAAATAATTCGTAATAATTCGACGGTGAAATTACTAAACTACGTATCTCGTTTGCGGTGTTTAAAAATCTACGCTCACATTTTATTTTTTTGAAATAGACCAAATCAATAACATTCCTTGAAATTTTCACAGAATTTTCTTCGCACGAAGAGGAAAAATCACAGAAATTCTCAAGACTGGACATTAAGTAGTTTTTCATTTAAAAAATAAAGTATGACAGGAAGTCTGCGACGTCGCAAACCGAGATACGTGGTTTGGTAGTTTCACCGTCGTTATGTGGCTTGGTTCCTTTCTGTTAAACGCGGTCCATATATGACGCACGTATTTGCATGAATGTCACCACTTGCTAATGGAACCAAGATAAACAAAAAACATGTTATCAATTAACGCGTTGACGGTTGACGGTGCACCACACACTGTTTTTCAGGAGGATTTTTGTGATTAATTTGCAGGGGGGAATAATTTAACGTGTTTTTGTACTGCGCGTATAACTGACTCATCCTGGTTCGAAACACCATGAAAGGATCTAGTTTTATTAGGTACCATTTTTGATACCAAGTATTACGCTTTCGGTCTCATGTCAAATCGTCCAGAGGGAACTTACTTTAAATTTTTTTCATCGAATTATCTCATATATTCAGCTGTACGCGTTTAGTACACCGCACTGCTAGACAAAGCAAATCGAACAACCCTGATAGCAAACAAATTTAATGAAATTCGAACAAGAAATGTCCAAGTTTTTTTGACAGAAAAACTATGGTGGCCCTAGTAAATACACAGTTTCTCTCTTCTTGGTTTGAAACTAAGCCTATCGAGCTTATGAAGGTCTTATCGAGCTGTTTCGAAGTTGCGTACGATGTTTTACGCAGCCATGTACACTTGAAAGCAAAGGACGTTTTTTCATTTGCAGAAAACACGGATTTTATCCTTCCTTCAATTAGTATTCTGACAGAAATAAGAGTATTCTTTTCAGGAGCGTTCAAATCAAGACCTCTATTCCGTTTCAAGTTCTCGTTAAGGGCTCAGCGTTTCGTGGAGTAATTTCTTTGTGCGAATTCAATGATGATATAACTACGTTGCTAAGGGACTCATAGCAGTCGAACAAATTAAAACAGAGGAGTGAAAAACCTATTTGGATTCCGGAAAAGAAAACCAATTTTCAATTGATAAATTTTCTGTAAATTTTAGAACTCAGAATAAGCGGAAAGAAACCAAAGAACTTTCAGTACCTAATAAGTGATTCGGTAAGCTTTGATACGAGTCAGGATATTCGTCCGTGAAGGCGGTTTTTAAAATGGTATTAATCTCTGAGATGAATTTCAAGTATAGCACAGTTTAAGGAGTAAAAACAAAAAAAATATTTTCTTAAATCTAAAATTTTGATTTTTAATATTTTGCTTGTTCACACCGCGGACATATCGAAATGACAATAAATGACTAAACTAGCAAAATCGTTTCACGGAAAAAATTATTTCCATTTTATAATTGAGTTTTTTAATAACGTAAGATTCACAAAAATCGGATATGTTGCAGGCAAGTAGCGATCGCATGCCGGCAAATTGCGATCTGTTTTAATATTGGGTAAAACAAATGTAAAAATTCAGAAGTATAAAAGCAATATGAAAAGTACTGATCATTTACTTAGAATTTAAGCAGACGATGATGCCATCTTGTATGCGTTGTACGAGCTAGCATACTCGTGTGCACGTAACGGGTAGTGAAATCAGTGACCTCAGTTGGGTTTGGTTCGGATACGCAACTAAACTAACTGCCTGGAAAAGCGGAGGGTATCGCCAGATTTGAAGGCGCCTCATCAGGCCGAGCTCATGTTTTTGAAATTCTTTGCGAATGATGTACCTTTACTACATCGATGAGAATTATTGCGAGTCAACACTTATGCCGCTTACAAATTTCCGGCGATTTCTGACTGCCTGCGAGATACAATTCTAAACTTAATATAATACAAGAAAAAGATACAAATGGATGTTAAACAGGAAGTTAATGCCTCGGGATTTCTTATCTTTGTAGCTCAATAAAAGATGTAAATGAAAGTAGATTTTACGAACAGTATAGCGTTCGTGAGCTTTGCGTAAATCGCAGATTTTCGAGTCGCAATCGCAAATTGGTGAATGGTGATATACGAGTATTACTACCCAAATCCACTCCTATAACGGTGCGTTCATACATTTATCTGGGCTGAAAAATCTTACTCATATTTTTTTACCATAGATTTCCTTAAGCGGTTTTTTCTTGTTGACGACACGTTCACGCATGAGTAGATTACCGGTTAGGTACTGTCTTTTTGTTCGCTCGCTTAAGCTCAATCATCTGATTCATGTCATACTGAGGTGAGTCTCATTGTCAAATCAGCCAAATGATAGTATCCTTGCTCCTATTCTGAAGTGGACTGGTTAGATGTATGCAGAATGAGACTGACAGGCGGTGGTTACATTTTCAGAAAACCCAACACTAGGAATTCCAACATTTAACACATGACTTTAAATATTATTATTTATTCGTGATAAAAGAATTTGTACCTACAAAAATATTCTTAGACAATTTAAGTGTCTTAAATTTAATTCAATTTATCATTTACGTGTAATTAATGATAGAGCATAAAAGTATCTACATTTTAAACCTTGATCTATTTCAACTCATAATTCCGAAATCACTGAACTCATTTACTTACTCGTTAAAATGAACTTTTAACAGGGAGCGCTTTTTGATTTCAATTTGCCTCTAGAGTTCAGTGGCGTGGCGTGAATTGCGATTTATCGATTGTTATGTCATTTAAACCTATGTTGAAGAATCGATTATTAAGGTGTTCGCTGCGAACACCCTGTTTATTGATCCTTTTCCATAGGTGTGAATGGCATAACAATCGATACAACGCAATTCACGCCACCCACGCCACTGCTGGAGTTCAGTGTTCGAAACTCACCTGGAAGTTTCAGGAGCCATGAGACGCATCAAGCTCGATTTTCAGGGGCCATTGAAGATTTTTTAGGGGCCAAATTGACTTTTTGCTTATGTATCACGGCGCATTTAGAGACAAGTTAGACGAAAGATGTTTTAGTTACAGAACTAGTAGCTGTTACTTGGGGGAAATTTCGAAAGATCACAAAACAGAAAAACCATGATTTTTTCTTTTTTTTTTTTGGGGGGGGGGACAATTTTTAGGGGCCACGATGGCGCAGAGCCTTCTTTTTTTAGGCGCCATTAACGATTTCTCAGGCGCATTTGGCGCCATGTGAGTTTCGAACACTGTGCTGAACTAAAATATGCGTAAGAATCGAGACCCAAGATGCGGTGTGTTCCTCCGTTGATCCGTTGCATTGATTTTAGGAGCGACCCCCAAAAAATTATTAAATTGAGATGCTCGCTCCGAGCTAAATGCAAGGGGCACGATAGCTTCATCCAGCGAGCTCGGTGCCCCCACTGCCCCCTCCTTTTGCCGCCGACGCTGCTGCTAACAGCTGAGCGCCTGCAACTGCCACCAAGCCGCGCGCGTATTTGGTTCTTAACCTGAATACCCAATGTAGCGACGCCCCTCTCACCCCACGCTGCAATTAAAACAACTCCCTCCAACGTGGCACCGGGAGAGTGGAGTCCTTCTCGCCGCCCCCTCTTCCCTCCCCCGTCTGCCCGCCACTAATTTTGAGCTCGTTTAACTCTCATCCCCGGTCAGCGACGCACAGTGTTTCGGACATATGTGTTCTTTATGTACTTTCAAAATTAACCAGCCCGTCGTGCCCCCCCCCCTCCCCGGTTTCCCCCACTCTGTGACATTCGGGGTTCGGTTGCCGTTTGAGGGTGCGTCAAAATCACCGTAATCATATTAGCTCTTTAGATTGATATTTCCTTCACACAGGGTGTCTACTGGTATCCTATCATCAGTCCAGTGTTCGAAACTCACAGGCGCCAATGCGCCTAAGAAATCGGTCAAGGCGACTAAAAAATGAAGGCTCTGCGCCATCGTGGCCCCTAAAAATTGCCCCCCCCCCTAAAAAAATCATGGTTTTTCTGTTTCGTGATTTTTCGAAATTTCTCCCAAGTAACAGATACTAGTTCTGCAACTAAAACATCTTGCGTCTAACTTGTCACTAAATGCGCCGTGATACATAAGCAAAAAGTCGATTTGGCCCCTAAAAATCGAGCTGGATGCGCCACATGGCTCCTGAAACTTCAGGGTGAGTTTCGAACACTGATTATCACCCTACCTTTTCCTTGCTTCTTCCCCACTTTCCCGAAAATTCCTATAGGTATTTGGCAATTCTTGAAAATCCTTGCTTTTTCCTTACCTTTTCCTTACTTCCTCCTTACCTCACACGCATTGTTAACTATATTCGATTGGCGAAGCGAAACGATGGAACGACGAAGAAATAAACCGAAAAACAAGAGAAAAACCGGGAACTTGATTAATAGATTCTGTTAGGAAATCGCCAACTCCCAAGGCTACACTCAAGAGTTTATGACGAAAAACTTGAATTACCGTACCATTTCACAAATAATTCATACCTTTTTCGTACTTTTGTGCTGACCTCCCGAGATCCGTACTTTTTTAGTGTATCCGTACTTTTTTCCGCACAGGAAACGACTTGATTTACATAGGCTGGCCGGTTTGGTTTAAGTTTTAATTAATGACAAATACAACCTAAAAAAGAATCAGACATCGAATTGAAAAACACAGCCGACGATAGGAAAGACGTATCTGGGCCGCGTATCTTCAACTTTCTCCCAAATCTAAGTGATACCAATTAGAGGCACAGAGATAAACATTGCGAGTTCGCGCATAGCACCATAGCGCCTTCAATTTTACAGACGCAACCAGGACATCCATTAAGTACGAATAGTTGTATCTCTGCGCCGTCGCCAACTCGCGTCCATTCCCCTCCTTTATTTCCATGTTGTGTTGGTTCCGTTTGTCTTTTTTTCAAAGTAACTCGCAGTGCCCCAGTCCGGTGGGCACATTTGTTATCCGATGAGGTGCTTTATTAACGAAGAAGAAATCTTCGGGTTATAATGCTACGCTATACGCACTCTGTAGATGCACGAAGTCGAATTAATTCAACTGTTTCCAACCTATACTGCTGTGCTAAGGAAGAACGCCGTATGAATCTTCGGACGTTGCCACATTTCCTTCAATAAAAACCTAATTTACAGGGAATATTGTGAATTATTTTTGTTTCAATCTTTTCAGACAATTTTGCTCGTAATTTCGTCTAAAATGTCTGAAAATTTCAAGAAAAAATACGCACGATCGTTCTCAAAAATACATGTTTTATCCGGGGCAATTTGGCAACTCTCGAATATTCATACGGCGTTCTTCCTTAGCACGGCAGTATTTTCTGGAGATATTCTCAACCGATCATCAATATAACTAAAAGGGCTTGGTATGTGAGACTCAATAAGTAAATTCTGAAAAACTTCACTTCTGTCTAACTGTAATGCTCTCTCCTGCAGCACAGCAGAGTCATATTTTATGCTCAGTCTCTAGTTCAGCTAGTTTGCGTCGCGTCGAGGTGCGAACTTGAGGGAGGCCATCACAGCCTTTTTTCCGCATGTAATTATTCTCAGGTGCGTCGGTTAAAGGA
Source organism: Bemisia tabaci (assembly GCF_001854935.1). Lineage (NCBI taxonomy): Eukaryota > Metazoa > Arthropoda > Insecta > Hemiptera > Aleyrodidae > Bemisia > Bemisia tabaci. The sequence goes on along the minus strand of NW_017566817.1, from coordinate 1,323,402 downwards.
AAGGCTGAGCTTGGAGCGCTACAAACCTCCAAATCGATTCGAGTCGATACTTTGGTTTTGAAGTTGTTTGAAAGGAGCGTGGAATTTTCCCTGCGCGCTCGCTGCGGGAGGCCCTCTTCGAGGCCACGCGACGCCGCGCACAGTGGATCGAGCCACTGGGAGAGGTCGGACGAAATTTGGACACTCCGAAATAGAGTACCTATATTGAGAGAGTATGGCCACTGGGCCCCATGGAGAGGCTTAGGACCCAAAAATAGCGGTGCTTTGTTTTGGTTTTTGTGGATGGGAGGGGGGTCATTGCCAACTTTTGACGGTTATCACCAACCGCACTTGCTGCCAACCTTACTACATCCAAGATAATTTTTCTCAAAAATTGCACAAGATTAGCCTTAAAAATATGTAAAGAAGTCACATAAGTGCATTTGGGTAAAGGAGGAGTAACGTTATGGGCCTTTTCCGGCCCCACCTGGATTTTGCTAAATGTTTCATATTTTCAAAGTACTAGTCTTAGGTAGACTCTGTGCCAAATATTAATTTTTTTCAGCAAAATCTTGGGGTTTTTTGTCACCAAATTTGTTTTTTGTGGGGTGATTGAACACCTCGCCAGCACTCACCCCCCCCCCCCCCCCCCCCCACACACACACACACAAAAGGAGCACGAAAGCGATAATCTGATTTCTCCTGTCTGCCATCGATCCAAATCGTCTACAGTATCACCAGCAGACTCTAGATCCTCAAAGAAATCACATTCTAGCAATTTGATACAAGTTTAAACATTTCAAAGTTAGAAACACCAAAAAATTTTTGGGTGTGCTTCATGCTTCACCGCAGTTTCCACGATTTTCAGTGGAGTATGTACAATAACTGCACATTCTTCAACAGTGACTTCATTCTTTACCGAGCAAAATTTGTAAACGTTTTTGCACGAGAATGGGCTTTACAGGGAGGAACTTTGGGTCCGGTCAATTTTTGCTCTAAAGTTTGCAAATAACCGTGATACAGCTTTTTCGATGAATTTTAATGACTGAGATTCCCGATACCGGAGGTTTGCAATACGATGTTGATGTTAGTACTTAGTTCCGCAAATTTGAATAATCTCGCCACAACATGATACAAAACCTCGCAAAGTTAGAAACGTCTACAATTTTTTGGGTATGCTTCATGCATTACCGTAGTTTCCACGATTTTCAATGAAGTATGTACAATAATTGCACATTCTTAAATAGTGACTTCATTTTTTACCGAGAATGATTTGTAAACGTTATCATGCACGAGAATGGGCCGTACAGGGAGGAACATTGGGTCCAGTCAGTTTTTTCTCTCAACTATGCAAATAACCGTAATGTAGCTTTTTCGATGAATTTTAAGTGTATTTCCCGGAAAAAAATTGCATTTTCCCATGCTGTCGGACCCAGATCTGAGACCCTGTGAAGAACACCGATCGCAGGTCGCGCCGCGCTATGTTCTGCGCAATGCGTGAAGTATTCCTACAGTCTTGTAGGCGCTCTGCGTTTCACGCCCGCCCGCTGCTGACCGCACTGTGTTTGCCGCAATGCATAAAGTATTCGTGCAGTCTTGCAGGCGCTATGCGTTTCACGTCGATCGCTGCTGACTGCACTGGGTTTGACGCAAGGCGGGAAATATTCATGTAGTCTTGAAGGCGCTAATATGTCTTACATGCCAACCGCCGGCCCTTCAAGGGCTTCTCCTTTTCATCTCAAGTCCTTGTCATCGTTGCTCTCTGCTCCGCGCCGTTCCAGGCCAAATTGCGTGTTTGGTTTCTCTCTTACCTCGACTAATTAAAGGTGCTATCTCTTGTATCACCGAAATTAGAAATTACTATGCTCTCAGGAAATGAGAGATTTTGTAACCTTTTCTCGTATGTAATTTTCTTTTCTGAATCCGATTTTTTTAATACCTACATTTAAAAAAATTGCAAAATTTGCCGCATGGGCCGCGGCCCATGCGGCCACCCCCAAAATCCGGCCCTGACCTCTTTAACATCCTTTAATACTAACTGAACATCATATGAGGCCTTCCTAAGGAAATTGCTTGTTTAAGGAGCAACTGTGAGTACAGCCCAGGGAATACTGGAGCTCAGAGGAATAGAGCGGGGGCGAGACGTGAATGATCGATTATCGATATTTTCCCATTTGAAGTTGTGGTAAAATATCGATTATTACGGTGTTCGTTGCGAACACCATGTTTATCGATCCTTATTCATGGGTTTAAATGGCAGATCAATCGATCGATCGCAAAGCACGCCAGGCCGCTGGAAGAGAGACCAAGAACCTTCGTGGATACACGGTCCACGGAAATTGTCGGCTCCGATTGAAAATCAAGAAAGAAGAGATAAAAGGTGGCACAGAGGGTAGAGGGGGTGACTCGAATAAGTTTACTTTATCACCCTCTCCCCCGCCAAGCCAAATCTCCCAGCTTGCCCTAATGGCAAAAAATAACAAAAGTTCCTTCTCGGACGGAGCAGACCTTGCCAGATCCACCAGTCGAAGGAGCTAGAATTCGGCGGTCATTCAAGAGATGGAGTCGAATTTCGATCCACTTGGTCTGAAGCGACCCCTGAGGTCCATTCAACCCGAAAAGTTGCTATTCGCTGTGGCAAATGCTCGGCCTTCATTTGCCTATTTTAGCATGCAGTTCGAATGATTGCTTCAGCCAACGTTCAAAAATATTTTGCCAGTCTATAGAATTAATTGAACGACCTGCTCCAGAATGTACCGCGTATGCAATGATTTCAAGTCAAATACATAGTCGTCTTTTAAACCTCCTCAAATTTAAAAACGTATCCTGAGGCCTAAATTACGATGTGAGCTTTAATAAGTCCCCGATAAAATACCAAATTTTTTAGTTGCGTTAATCATGACGCTGAGGTTTTTGATTTAATAGGAATATTCTGGAGTTTCCGATAATCAAAAACGCACCGATTGTAACTTTTAAAACCCCCAAAAATCATCAATGCTTTTGCTATGATAGCTTTTGAGCAATTCTGACGTCATCAGGTCGAGTTGAACTGGTTTTATCGTCTTGCGAAGCGTACAGTTACGTCTTCGTAAATATCTGAATCTGGATTTTTCGATGAGAATGTCGATACCTTCGAAATGGCATCAACAATCATCGATGACGAAAATGAAATTATTTTCACGCCAATTTCATCTCCAACCATGATAAATACAGACAAAACTCACCCGAGGAAAATTGCGGTTGATAGACGCACCTGATGAAACGTCATTACGTAGAATCTTCACTTGAATGAAAAATTTTAAAATTCAGTACTGACTGACTTTTCCGATATGCCCTATGGAAGGCTTCAAAGTAGGTTAGCGTTCATTTCCTGTAGCGTGTGTTAATGTGTAATGTGTCTTTAAATATCTACCCCTTTAGGTTTATAAGATTAAAATATGTAGATGGAATGACAAACTATCTTACATCGACTGGCGAACCCCCCCCCCCCCCAACTGGCGTTGTGGGTTCCCGGTCACTTTCAACGTATTTGGAGGGAAGTCGGTCATATTACTGCTTAAAACTTCTTGCGATCCTTTTCAGTGGCGTGGCGTGAATTGCGATACATCGATTGTTATGCCATTTAAACCTATGGGAAAGGATCAATAAACAGGGTGTTCGCAGCGAACACCTTAATAATCGATTCTTTACCATAGGTTTAAATGGTAGAACAATCGATATATCGCAATTCACGCCACGCCACTGATCCTTTTTTGTCTTTTGAAAAACCATCGCAGAAAATTGTGTATAAAATGTGGCGCAATGAATAATATTTTGCAAAAAAAAAGGTAGGATTAAAGCGTTTAAGAGTCTCCAAATCGAGTAGCATTGATGTGAAGACGAATAAAAAGAAATATCTGAGTCGTTTCAAAGGAATATTAAAATTTCCAGATTGGAAAGCGGCGGATGACACGAATGTAGAAAAAAAAGTATTTTTCACTCCTAATAAAGGGATCATGAAAAAATATGTATTCATGCCTTAATTTTGCATTACACTGTTTAACAATCATTATGCTACAATTCGTGAAAAATTAGGAACATGGCATTGCGTTTTGTTGATTTCTTCTTTTAAATATTTCCGATTATTTGAACACAAACCTCGAACAATACGTAAATTCAGTTCAAAAATCTACACCGACTATAATGTGAACATGAACGTTAAAGCAGAAGAAAAGATCTACCCATCTGGCGCCTTTTTTTGCCATTTAGCACCAAAGGTTTTCGTACGTCTTCTTGTGTTCTTGGTACCGGACTTCTTCGAATATTTTTGTAGAACGTTATACTTATACTCAGTATGATTCTGTAGTGTCAGGATTTATGCATGTCTGTTATTTATCAATACATTTCGCCCCCACACATTAATATGTATGCTTTGAATACATAAGTACAATCTTAACCCTCACGCTGAACATCTAAGAAGGAGGCTCAGTGACAATAAGGTGTTCGGCAACCCTGCGGTTGCTTACGAGGGATTTTGTCCCGTTCTTGTCCGCAGCGTGACCTTAAAAACTCAGGCTTATTTAATTTTCGTCGATGCTCGAACGCGAGGGCACCTTGTTGCCCCGCGCAACATAAAACCAAAAGAAAGTATGAGTTCCATGGCTCTGACAGATGAATGAGTGGATCGGACTAAGTTTAACAGAACGAAATTAGGAATGAATTGAGTTAAGTCTTATGGAGCAGACGAAAAATGTTACAAATAAACTTCCGAGCAGCCTGTTCTCTCAGCCGAAATATTTTTTCTCGATTTCGATTTTTTGATAGGGAGCTAAATGGCCCCAAAATTCATCGTGGATTATTTTTTCTCCAAAGTAAGACTCGGTTCCTTTCCGCTTTACGTGACACGATTTGAGGCAGAATTTCATGTTTACGGTGAGTCCTTATACATGTGAATATTATTGCTATATCAACTAATTGCGAAAGCTGCGTTTGGTGGGTGAAACAAAACTCCACAACTGCAAAGGTAGACTTGTAACCTCATCAGCTGGTCTCGTTTCAAATGTTGTCAAATTACGTAAAATGTGTGTCAATTTTCTAAAATTACAAATCATTTCTTCGACTGTTATTATGCACAAAAAAGCAGATAATTGATCTCGATTTCAAAAACTGACATCATTGGTACTACACTGGAAAAAAAAAACACATTAGATCTAGAGTCCAGACTCTTGAAAACATTGACAAGAAACAATACTCTTGATTCAATCAGACTTTTGCTTAAATCAAAAGGAAATCCGCTCAAATTAAGAGGCTTGGTTCTTGATTTAAGCAAAAATCCGATTCAATCAAGAGTATTTTTTCTTTTCGATGTTTTTAAGAGTCTGGACTCTAAATCCAATGTGGTTTTTTCCAGTGTATCATTGGTTGACACAAAAAATAATTTATTTCAACTGATAGTGTGTACTTTATTTGGCGAGGTTCTTTCACGTAACATTTTTCATCGATTTTCCTTTTTCAAGGGGAATGCAACGTGGAGGAATTCTCTTTTCTAAACGATAAAACTTGTTTCTCTAAATATATTCCAAGTAATATAATAGTGTAAGAGTCTGCAAAGATTAGGCTGTCTTAGAGTCTGGAAGAGGCGCTTTAGTTGTAAAAAGAGAGCAATGTGCGTATTTAGAGGAGTGTAAAAAAGTAGTGAAGGTGCGATTCAGCCGCACGATCATGAGGCAATGAAGTAAAGTGGTCATAAAAACACGATTTTTTTGCAGCGTTGAGACACTGCGTCATAAAATTCCCACGTGAGATCGTACACCCATTTTACACGGTCCGGGATATAAGATGTTATTTTGTACCTTGAAAGGATTCCATTTCCAAGTTTACGCAACACTCACTTTCACAATATTTTCAAACTGTAAAATAGTAGTAAAACAAGCAGTGAACTCCAACACAATGTGTTGATAAGGCGCGTTATGAACTCGCACATATCAACCCCTTTAGTTTTCATTTACAGAGATTTCAAAATAGGCAAACAGCACAACAAGAGAATTCACGATCCAACACTGCGAGGTCAAAGACGCACCTTGACGAGACCGTGTATTGTGAAAGTAGAAAGCTATTCGATCGAATTTNTAACAGGGTTGTGGAGATCTGTCAAAGCAACGTTTTAAACAAAACGAAGAAGTGAAATTCTCATTCAACGAGTGTCGACCTGATCAGCTATCCTCGAATCAGTTCGCTTGCTTCCGCTTATATATGCATATTTTAAATCAGCGCGTCGTACTCTTAGGCTTTTTTTAAAAAAACCAAGTAACGTAGACTCTTGGTATTCACTGCACATAAACTAGCGAGCCCCAGAATGAGAAACAACTTTAAATCATAATTATTGACGGATAAATAAACTTTTTACACGCTTTGGAAAATCTCAGAAGTTCGCGGTAGTCACTTTTCGGTAAGGAACTAAGGGACTCGGTTTTTGTATCGAGCAGGGTTCGAAACGATCGCAAAGGCGGTATACTACGTATACGCGCCAAAATATTATGTAAAAGTCGCTTTTTCGGCGCACTAGGACGCTCTGCGATACCTACCAGCCACGGGAAACACTCATGGTAGAGATCCTTCGGAAGGTGTTGTAGTGGGTCCCTCCCAGGTAGGCGACGGAGAGGGCGTCCAGCCAAACGATGGGTATAGAGAGCATCCGCGAAGAGATGGAGTAAAAAATAGTAATAGTGATAATTCGATGGGCGAGAAACACTATATGTATAATTAAGATGTACGTATAAGATCATTCAAGAAAAAGGAAGAAGAGAAAACATTTTTAAAATATTTTCCAACTATTGAAGCCTCGAAGAAAATTTAGTTATATTCATCGACAGATATCAAGACTGTAAGATCCATGACTTTTAAAAGATTTTGTTTTTGTATCCATGTCATATCTGAAAACCCACGAAGCCAAATTAAACGATTTTCGTAGAAATTTCCAGGCGAGACACATTTTTTGCGAAGCCCTGTCAACATTACTAGCAAAAGTTCACGGAACTTTGCGCGAAAGTTAAGTTCCGTAAACCTAGGTCTGTGTGGACAAGGCCTTCCATTTATCAGAAATGAACGAAAAAATTATGAAAAAACAAACTGACCGCATTGTGTTTGGCGCAATGCGTGAAGCATTCCTACAGTCTTGTAGGCGCTATGCGTTTCACACCGACCGCTGCTGAATGCACTGTGTTTGACGCAATGCGTGAAGTATTCATGCAGTCTTGTAGGCGCTAATATGTAATGCCGATCGCCGCCGCGTCGAGGGCTTCTCCTTTTTATCTCAAGTCCTCGTCATCATTGCTCTCTGCGCCGCGCCGATACAGGCCAGATTCCGTGTTTGGTTCCTTTCTTTACTCGACTAATTAAAGGTGCTGTTTCTAATATCACAGAAAGACGACAAAATTAGAAATTACGATACTCTCAGGAAGTGGAGATTTTGTCGCCTTTTCTCGTTTGTATTTTTTTTTCTCAATCCGATATTTATTTACACCTATACATTTAAAAAAATTGCAAAATTTGCCGACATGGGCCGCGGCCCATGTGGCCACCCCCTGAATCCTGCCCTGTCCTTGATTTATCAATAAGAGTAAGATAACATAAACTTCGTTCTTGTTACAAGGCTGTATGCGTCCGATACATTTTTAACTTAATTCGTTCTTTTCTTCGTTGTAAAAGAATGAATGTGCGCCTTGATGTCCGTTTAAAAATGTATGGGGGAAAAAATTAATATTCTTGCTTTGCGTGGTCAGTTTGAGACAGGAGAAGAGCGAATTGACTTAGGAAGTTACACTGAGGAATTGGGTTGTGTTGCATGTTTGTGTCATTCAATGAGGTTAATGCATTATTATGACCAGATTTATTGACGAGCTATGAGGGTCATGACTCAGGTCCAGGGTGGCAATTTAAGAGGGAAGAGTGCATTTCACGGATTTCATAATCCTTAACTCAGTTTAAAAGTTTCCAGCTTTCAGGTCGAGCCCTTCTTGTGTGGCTGGTTGTACATGCATACAACGATTCAAAGTGAAAAATAAGCAATTCAATGTTCTCTGAGGGGAGAAAGTCTAACCGTTTCGTCAATACGTCAATTTTCAGACAGTTACTAAATCCAATATATGCAGCTGGTCATCTGATAAATTTGAACAGAGAATGATCGTAACTTTCAGCAGTACCCTGAACTATTTGAAAACTCAATATACTAACAACGAAAGGAACTTTCGATAAGCTCTGTTCTTTCAGATACGTCGCTTCCAAAAGCAATACATGATAATTTCACAGTACTCTCTTTGAAGCTGAGAAAGCGAAAGTATTAGGAGAATTAAAATGATACATTTCGTCCCTCCTATGATGCAAGAGCGTATCTCAATTTCATCGTGAACCTTGTTCTCCGTATGACTCAATGCTATCTGAGGCTCATGTAGGAATCGAGAAAAGCCTTTACGTCAGAGGAGCGACAAAATGAGCGGATTTCCCGTATCCCCATGTGAAAAGCAAAAGCAGCCAAGCTGAAGATACCCAGCCACTCTGACGACGACAGCTACGCCATCCCGAGAGGGTGGGGGATCTGAAAATAAGTCGGCAAGTTCAAGTTTTTGTCCCCGCCAAGAGACCGGGGGGAGGGGGGAATTTGTATCCGGGTGATGGAAAAACAATGAGGGTGGATATGACTGAACAAGTGACGGGATGGGGCGCGTTTTTGCAAGGCGAAGGGGGCTGGCTGTCAACTGAAGGCTGCGACCCTCTCCCCCTTCCTGGGGTACAGAATGTTGACAGTCGCCCCTGTTTTTCTGAAAAGGAGCCCTTTTGTTGCCAAATTTTGGACGGTGATGCAATAACCTCTTACTCAACTCATCATGCCATTTCTTATTTCGCAACTACAGAATCTCAGCGCGCTTGCAGTCTGATTTGGATCAGACTTACAGGACAGCGGGCTAATTATTCAAACTGATAGACAAAGCGATAATCAAAGAGGACATAGGCGATCCTTTTTGGTTGAAATGAGTGATTCCTATAGACTAAGGGAGAAAATGATGGACTAACTATCGGGTCTCTCGTGGGTTGCTGTCAGTTAGTCTATCACCTGTCTCGTTTGTCCATTGCAACCACCCGCTTCCACCGATAGGATCCCTCTATATCTCTTTTGTCTTCTTTGTCTATAGCTTTGTCTATCACTTTCAATAATCGTCCTGCAGAGACTCTATGGATTTTCAAACCAGATGTGCGGCGATTAAGCCTGCGGCTTCGTTAGGTCTTTTTTTTCTTGTATAATAAATGTTGTCAAATTGAAAAACGGTTTATTTGAAAGGAAAAGTATTTTCTAGGCAATGCTTTTACAGTATCTTGGGTGATAACCACAGACTTTTTCGGAACACCACAACTTAAAAACGATAAATGATAATACCAAGATGCAACTCTTGGACACTCAGTTTCACAGCTAGGTAAGTTTTTGAAATATGTTTTTTGAGTCCCTCATTAGACAGTATTCCTTTCTCTGTAGAATAACCAAAGCAAAGCTGAAACACAACTGAAAACCGATGGATCAACACGTGTTAATAGTTTAGCCAGGAGGAGTGATACGGCAACATTGCAACATCTGTAGATGGGCGCACAATTTCTCGGTACGATATCTTCCCCTTTTACCGAAGACTCTTCAGACAATTCAAAAGAATTTAAATAATATTTTCAATAGAGCTAAAAAAATGAAATTGAGTTTGGTTAAATAACACCGAAAAAAAGTAACATTCCTTACTTTTCCCATATTTGTGACCGATAACGAGAAAAGATGCCTCGAACTGAGAACAGATTTCTTCTGAATAACAATTGGGAAATTCAGTTTTTGACGGAAAACACTAGTTGTACCAAACCGCACAACCTATACATTGACTCGGAATGTTTCGGCACTAAGATTAATTTCCCTGAGAATAAATTTTACAGAGACAGGTTTTTAAGAGAATGCTTTTTCGCAGATTAAAAGGGGGTGGGGGATACTTATTTTAGGATCCTGCAAAACTTATTACAAAATAAGTCACTCGTTTTTTCGGTTTTTTTTTTCGATTTTCATACTTTGGTTTTTTTTGGTGCATAGTACAGGCTACCATAGCCACGAATCTTTCACCAATCACCATGACGGGATATTGCTAAAAACAGGATTTAAAAAAAGTGCTGGATTCACACATTTTTAAAGAGAAATGAAACAGAGAAAAGTAAAAGTAGATTTTAACAGTCCTTTTTTTTTCTTACTAGATTAACACTCTCTTCCTGAAATTGTTCTGAACGTCGTGCTAACCCTCAAAGATTCCAAGGTTGCTAGCAATTTTGAATCAATCGAGTCTCATAGTTGGACGTATTTATGCTAAAAGGAACTAAATCCACGAGGCGTTTTAAGAAGCGCGTATCTCCATAAGGAACCATGTTAAATGATCGGAAAGAACACGACTCGGGCTGTCAAGGCTGAAATCAAGGCTCAGAAACCGCGTATGTGCTCCACTATTCTTACGGGCAGATACGCGCCTGGACATAGTTCCCTTTGATAAAATACAGATCTCGGAATTTGTATTAAATCAAAAGGAACTAAATCCATGCGCCCAAGAAGCGCGTATCTGCCCATAAGCGTCATGCAGCACATACGCGCTTTTCTCCAATATCTGGAAAGTTCACCGCCAAGTCTTACATGCTCCTTATGGAGATACGCGCTTCTTAAAACGCCTCATGGATTTAGTTCCTTTTAGCATAAATACGTCCAGTTCGTTCGAGTATAGAGCTCTCGTTCTTCAGGAATCGCCCCGGCCAGAGAGAAATGAACGAATTCAAATCCTCCAAAATCGGAGTGGTTCTCTCAGCAAGCGCGTTTTCCACCGCAACGAACGACCTAATATCGGGGAGGGAACGCAGCATCCAAAATATCACTGTCCGCTCCCAGATTGGTCCCCTCGCCGCCTTACCCTCAACGTCTGGCCCCCAACCCCCAGCACCGAAAGCGAAAAACTTTTATTAATTGCTCCTTTACAACTGGCTTCCCAACTCCCCGACTCTCTCTCTTACTTCGTTGCCGTGTCGGTGTGAGAACGAAGAAATACGTAATGCATCAGCAACGCAGTTTCATTAAGGACCGTTCATACTATACACATTATACATTCATGTAATACTTGGGGGGGGGGGGAGTCTTTACGCCATTTTGTTTTTATTTGTCACGTGTTGTGGACCTATATCACAAAACCTCTAGGGGAAAGGGGTGGTCGAGAATTCCGTAAAGCGGTTAGGTACGTACTCTATGTACGGCGCCTTAGAGCGTTCTACGGTGCAAGTGCTTCAAACGTTGACGCCAAATGAAAGTGACTTAGCCGGGAAGGAACTAGCTTTTATGACAGAAAAAGACGATTTATTTATGATAACCTATCGGTAAGGGTTAAGAACATGTCACATTTGCTCTTGTAAATAAATTCTTGTGGAATGTGCATAACACTTTGATGAGCCTGGAGATGACTTCTGTTAATTATTGTTGTTGTTTATATGATGACAACTTATGTTTCTGCATATTTTTTGGTACCTGACGGACAGTATCCATGATAAAGTACTTAATCTGTCATTAAATCTCTCTCTTTTTTTTTCTTTTTTTTTTTCAAGTTTTTGAATTCGTTTGCAAGTGCAGTATAAGTAAATATCACGCGGAGAAAAACCTCTTGATATATCGACGGTGAAACCACCAGACCACAGATCTCGGTTTGAGACGTTGCAGACTTCCGGGCATACTTTATTTTTTACATGGGAAACCACTCAACGGCAATTCTTTAAAACTGCCAGTTTTAGTAGCATGGGTACTATCTGAAAAAACGGGCTTATCCAGGAAATATCACCCGTCGATAGCCGTAAAAATCATGGAAACGGTAAAACTAACTGTGACAAGAAATGAAAATTCAGGGGGCCAGCAACAGAAGTTAATGACATTCTGTAGGAGTCTCCACGGATCACTATGATAGAGGAAGAGAGGGGTGTAACTCCCAAGCACCCCTCTTAAATCAGTACTTCTTCCGAGTGCGCCAATTCTGCCGTGGTAAGGAATAACGCCGTATGAACATTCGAGAGTTGCCAAATTTCTCTTGATAAAACAAGTATTTTTGACGACATTCGTGCACACTTTCCTTCAATTTTTTCAGATATTTTAGGTTAAATTTCGTCCGAAATTGTCGAAAAATTTTGGGGGATAATATTCACAATTTTCCTAGTGAATTCAGCTATATCAAAAAAACTTAGCAACGTCTGAAGGTTCATACACTCGAAAAAAACACATTCGATTTAGAGTCCAGACTCTTGAAAACATTGACAAGAAAAAATACTCTTGATTCAATCGGATTTTTGCTTAAATCAAAAAGAAATCCGCATAAATTAAAAGAGGCTTGGTTCTTGATTTAAGCTGGATTCTGATTGAATCAAGAGTACTTTTTCTTGTCGATGTTTTTAAGAGTCTGGACTCTAGATCCAATGTGTTTTTTTACCCCAGTGTTTGTCGTTCTTCCTAAGCACGGCAGAACTAAGGCACGTCACCAGTGGCGTGGCGTGAATAATCGATTATCGATATCTCGCCATTTGAAGCTATGGTAAAGAATCGATTACTAAGGTGTTTGCCCTGATAATCGATCTTTTTTCGTAGGTTTAAATGGCATAACAATCGATATATCGCAATTCACGCCACGCCACTGCACGTCACGTGTCACGGCGGCCAGCCCTAGAATTTCAGCCACGGAGTAGAAAGCGGGTAGTTTCCACGCCGGTCCGACAACGGGACACTCGGTGGCTTTTTCCTCACTTCCCATCAGAAGTCGAGACCCCCCTCCCCCCCATCGCTCCCGACGAATCTGTCAACCCCTCGCGGCTCTACGGCTGCTTATTGTTTCTTCCACAAACTGTTTTTTGCCACGACGATTCATCACGACCGAAAAAACGAGCCTTTAAGAGCGGTAGACCACCGGAGTCGCCAGATCTGGTCCTTGGATCCACCTCTTTCATTTATAACTGCAATACAAGGTTGTGCCGATATGTCTTACCTGGGGGGCCTCGCCCTGGAGCCGCTACGTGGCCCAACCCCAAGCCGCCCTCTATAACTCGGGTCATTGACGACCTAAGTTTACTAGGGGAAGTCGTCGAAAAAATTCCCTGACACGACAAAACTGTCGCCAAAATACTAAACTTTAGATGTGGGCTAATTACAGCGCTTGAGGAACCTATAACATGTTTTTCTTTTCAGAACTGTAAATGTTTTGGACATATCACACCATATTTTGAGCAAAAATAACCTTAACTTTTCTCCAATTTCAAAAACAAGAGACACCACAACTCGCATTGATGACGGCGCGGAGATACAACTATTCGTACTTGATGGATGTCTCTGTTGCATCTGCAAAATTGAAGGCGATATCGCACGGCATGAACTCGGAATGAGCCGTTCTATAGCTGTCACTGAGGCATCCTTCAATTTCGGGAGGAAAGTTTAAAAAAACGAGACCTGACTTCCTCTCTCCTATTCTCGGCTGTGTTGCTCAAGTGGCGCTTGAAGCACCACCACAAATTAGACAAAAGGAATTAAATACGGCAGGAAAAAGGACGCGCGTTCATGACGGCGCAGAAATACAACTATTCGTGCTTGATGGATGTCCGTGTTGCATCTGTGAAATTGAAGGCGCGAGGGGTGAACTCGCAATGCTCCCTTCTATACTACCAATAATACTGTCGTTCAGATTCTAGAGAAAAGTTTAAAAACGAGGCTCTGATACGACTTACCTATCTTCGGCTGTGTTGACACTTGATTTTTTTCTTCTTTTTCAATTTGCAGTCTGATTCTTCTTTCAATATGTGTTTGTAGAATTATGTCAGCTTCATTGTGCTCGTCCCATACAAACGACGGGGCACGTGCTTCGTGCTTTCAGCAAGCCTCGGGTCAATACTGCCGTGCTGAGGAAAAACGCCGTATGAACACCCGAGAGTTGCCAAATATCCTCCGAGAATATGTTCATGTTTAAGGAGAGTCGAGAGTACTTAATCTTCGAATTTTCAGATAATTAAGATGTGATTGCGGGTAAAATTCTCTGAAAAGCGGGAGGAAAAATAATCACGGATTTTCCTGAAAATTCGTATTTTAGCAGGGGAGATTTGGCAACGTCTGGAGGCTTAGGCGACGTTTTACCTTAGCACGGCAGAATATAACCCGGCTTGGGCATCGAAGGGTTAAACTTCCTGAGATTGGAGATGTTGCATGTGTGAGGAATTTGCGATTTGGCTGTTGATTCTTATGTAAAAGTTCGATGGTGCCACTGGTTTTCTCTGAAATCAACTCCCAGGCTCAAAAAAAGTTCTCAAGTTGAGGCCAAAATGGAGGGGACATCCCACGCTATCCTGAGAGTCCACGTCTACATCAAGACAAACTCTCCATGCAAAGATAGGGAGCAAATACATTGACAGGGCTGCCACTTTATTTGGGGACTCCAAAACTGAAAACACGGCAACCCTGCTAATGTATTTGCTCCCTATCTTTGCATGGAGAGTTTGTCTTGATGTAGGGGTAGACTCTCAGGATAGCGTGGGATATCCACTCCATTTTGACCTCATCTTGAGAGCTTTTTTTGAGCTTGGGAGTTGATTTCAGAGAAAACCAGTGGCACCATCGTATTTCTCGCGATTTTTTACATGAGAATCAACAGTCAAATCGCAAATTCCTCACACATGCAACATCTCCATTTACCCTAAATTATGAAAAATATGCGCATAAAATTTAAAGTTTCAGTGAAGTATTCCGTTTATTAACATCATAAATAGAAGGGTCGGTTCCTTTAAATCGGCCCAAATAATAAACTGCCTGAAAAGAGGGACCTGATTGGCCATCTAGGGCAGTGCCTCCCAGGCGCTTCGAGCCGGCAATGGCGCGAAGCTCCACCCACGCCCTCCCCTTCCCCAGGGGCCACTTATTTAATTAGCCGGCGCTCGCAATTCGCAGCCGTGTTTTGAACTTGCAGCGGCGGACGCGAACACTAACGCGAACACGACCACATCGCTCAGTTCGATGCTCGATCGCGATTCCTCCACAAATACGAGTGTTCCGCGAGGGGGTGCCGCTCTGCGCGGCTCACGCACGGATTTCCCACCCCCAGCGCCACGCAGCTCCCGCGATCTGGCGGCGAGGCCTCGAATCAATAATCACGGCTTGCAGATTCGCAAGACGTTAACGCACGCCGCGCCGGTGCGGGCCACCGTGCCAGATCCTCATTCCGTCGTCTCCTCAGCGAAGGAACGCAACTCCGTTCCAACGTTGCAAAATTCATTCGGACGATTCGATTTACACGAGAGTGCACCCGTGCGATTTTTTTCCGATATTTGTCTGATTATTATATAAGATCAGAAGAAAAATAAGTTAAATTTCAGTTAGAAATGCCCGATATTCTCCTGGTGAAAATGCAATTTGCGTGGAGAAAGTTGGCAACATTGAAATTTAGTAACGTTCTTTCGTGAGACAAACAACGATTCATGCTACTGAAAGGGAAAGTGCGCAGCCATGGGTCGAAGCCCCAATAGTGGGTGAGGACTATCCATACAGAGACAGTGTATTTAAGAGGTCCTCAAGTTAAGTTCAGAGGTCAGCGCTATTTTGCTATGGAAGACAATTCATAAGCAACTTAATGAGAATATAGACTGATGGGCACACTGGAAAAAAACAAATTGGATCTAGAGTCCAGACTCTTAAGAACATCGACAAGAAAAAGTACTCTTGACACAATCAGAATCTACCTTAAATCAAGAACCAAGCCTCCTAATTTAAGCGGATTTCGTTTTGATTCAAGCAAAAATCCGATTGAATCAAGAGTATTTTTTCTTGTCAATGTTTTCAAGAGTCTGGACTCTAGATCAAATGTGTTTTTTTTCCAGTGAAGAATGACAAGGCGCCTTCAAATCAGTGGTTGTGTGATTTGAGAGACTTGAAAGTTGTAATAGTTTTATCGTGAATTTTGATTTATCTTGCCTGCATTCCTACCAGTGGAGGTACAAACCTCGCAGATTTAGAGGAAAAATCCTCGAAAAAAAAACCGCAAAGAACCTCTACGACCACTTTTTTTACTGTGCAGGTAACTGACAGATTTCGTTTGATTGACACAAAATTTGACAACGATTATAAGGGTAAAATATAGCAAAATATACCAGGTCTTATTTTAAAAATCTTCAATGTGGTGGTTGTCTAAATGTAGAAGTTTTCCTTGTATTTTTGAAGCGTTTCGCTGAAAGCGGACAGGGAGGCCTCGAAGCCGAAGCTAAAGAAGGGGTAGATATCGGATGAGTGTGTTGCCACGGATAGTGGAGGGGAGCTACTAGCTCCGTGGTAGAGACTACTTTATAATTTAGATATCTTTTATGCATTATAATAACTTACTCTATGGAAAATGAAGTGCCTGCTAGTTGATTTCCAGGGAGGAAGAGGGATATGAAGAGAGTGGGAACAAGAGAGAGAAAGCAAGAGAGTGAAAGATTATAGGAGCAAAAAAAAAAAAAAAAAAATGAAAAACACCTTTCGTCTAGGGCGTTTTTTCATTAAAATCAGATGACGTAGAAACGCAGAGGTGATTGCACACGACGGAATATTCATTCTAAATTCTCAAAAGTTGCCAATAATGGAATTCGTGTGTTAGAATGCACTTAAAGTAATCGAGGTTATAGGACATTTCGTCAACGATTTTTTGTCCGCGCACTTGTTTTTTCCAGTAGTTTACGTCCACGCGTTTTTTCGGAGGGAGAGTTTTGGTCCACTTACCACTTGAGACCCAAAGTTAATTGGTCCGCATGTAAATACAAACGACAATTGCTTACGAAGTTTTTGGATGAAAATGTTTAATGTCTTGGAAGATTGAGGGTTTTCTTATTTTTTTTTGTTTGTTTGCTCCAACGGAGCAAAATATATAATTGAGATTTTTGGTAAAAATGAGGGAGCGTCATTTTTATGAGAGAAAATTCACTAAAACTCTCTACACCTCTTTGGTGCAACGGGACTTAATTATCATTCAAGAAAATCCCATATTTTTATACCTGAACTGGATAACCTTTTGATTTGCCTCAGCTAAAGGATCTCATATTTTCCCTGTGCATGATAACTTCGCTTCGGCACTGGTTTGCCGCAGCGCTTCGAGCTACTACGAGCCACGCATTGGCGCCTACAAACCTAAGGGATACCTCAAGCATTGCGCAATGCGTGAAGTATCTGCTTAGGTTTGTAGGCGCCAGTGCGCGTTACGTGCTGGCAGCACGTCGCATCACTCTGCTTTATGCTAGGGCCTATTATTTAAACTCGCGGAATCAGCGTGTTTCAATTCATGATTTTTATATGTTTGCACACTCTGCAAGGATTACTTTAAATTGATAACAAAATATATACATGAAAGGAAAATATAATGTGTGTCTTGTAAATATTAAGGTGTTTCCTTATCGTATTTAATGATTTTCAAAGCGCATTAATTTTTTCTTTTATATTTTGTGCTCTAACTGTGCTGCAGCGTTGTGTGAGCGCAACCAAACGCTCAAAATAGGACGTATTTGACTCTGAAAGATCGATGTACAAATGGGCTAAAACTGAAGATTGCGTGCTTCTCGGTTTTTTCCCTCTTTTATTCATTTGTGCATTGTTTCTTTCGACACAACTACTGCTCACAGACTTTAATATAAATGCCATCGCTCGGAAAAGGTTTTACAAATATTTGCCACTTTTTAAAAATGTAAATGTTTTTAAAATAAAAGGATATTCTCATTTAAAAAAAGTATTTATAAGGTTTATTTTTCATCGAAAATTTTAAGGATGGAAATAAAACCAAATATTCACCCATGACAATTTATAAAGATTGATCAAAAGAAGGAAATAACATTTCGTTTAAAAAAATGAGTTACCGCAACAAATTTTCCGTCTCTCTCAATTTTCTTATTTCATTATTGTCAATATAATTTTACATACGGACTAAAATATGATACTTGGGCCAAGTCGTTGTTGCTTATTCCACGCGTGGACGTAAACTACTGGACTAAACAGGTGTGCGGACAAAAAATCGTTGACGGAATGCCCTGAAACCGCAATCGATAATGATCAATACGTACTGCCTCATCGACTATCGATTAATTGTAGTTTATGGATTTGCCGAGAATAACATCGGAATATATTGATTCAGTGACTACGTCATTCGATATACCTAATATCGAACTTTTGGTTCAAACAAAACAAATAATATGAAGTAACATAACTTCACGTGCAAATTCTTCTTGAGTTACTTGTGTTAATTCATTACAATTTAGTCATAGACAGGTCATAAACTATAATAGGGGACTCATTTAACGCAAGAAATTCCGATTGTAAGAAGCACTCGGGCACATTTTACTCCCATGGCACGAGTCAAAAATAAGGTTATACGTGTTTTTTTTTTTTTTTACGATTGAACTATGACGTAGCCACTAAATCAATATATGGTAATGCCTACTTGAGAGACTTCTCACTGGACATAGCGGATGGTTTCAAATAGATTTCAGGTGCAAACAGAATTCTCGAATATCTCTCTCTTTCTAAATTAGTCTTTCCCTCCCCCTCACACTCTCTACAAGAGTTTAAATGCGCTCCAAAGCTTGATTGACGACCGAGTGAAATATCCGGCCGATTAACTCATACGAGCTTTGAACTGCATGCAGCTCCTGCTGCTAGTGGCGTAGCATGTTATGCGATGTATCGAATGATCTGCCATTTAGACCTATGAAGGAGGATCGATGAAAATTAGACAGGATGTTCACAACAAACACCCTAATTATCGATTTTTCACAATATCTTCAAATAGGGAACTATCGATAATCGATCATTCACGCTTCGTCACTACCTGCTGCTTGTCAGAGGTCAAACGTAAAATTCCTCTAAATTTAAGTCATTCCAGTCAAATTGTGATAAGATCAATCGATGAGAGCTTGATTGGTTTGCTTCCTGGTAAAAGTCAACAACCAAATATTTTGACACCTACAGAAATATCGAACCTCGGATGTTCTTATAAAAATTGAGTTGCTTATATCAAGTTTGCAACCTTGAAATGAAGTAAATGGAGATGTTGCATGTGTGAGGGTTTTGCGATTTGACCATTGATTCTTATGTAAAAGTTCGCGAGAAACACGATGGTGCCACTGGTTTTCTCTGAAATCATCTCCCAGGCTCAAAAAAAGCTCTCAAAGTAGGCCAAAATGGAGGGGGATATCCCACCCTTCCCTGAGAGTCCAACTCTGCATCAAAGCAAACTCTTCATGTAAAGATAGGGAGCAAATACCTACATTAGCAGTGATGCCGTGTTTTCAGTTTTGGAGTCTCCAAATAAAGTGGCAACCCTGCCAATGTATTTGCTCCCTATCTTTGCATGGAGAGTTTGTTTTGATGTAGAGGTGGACTCTCAGGGTAGGGTAGGATATATCCCCTCCATTTTGGCCTCAATTCGAGAGCTTTTTTTGAGCTTGGGAGTTGATCTCAGAGAAAACCAGTGGCACCATCGTGTTTCTAGCGAACTTTTACATAAGAATCAATGGTCAAATCGCAAATCCCTCACACATACAACGTCTCCATTTCTTCGCCTAGAAAACGACGAACCATTCAGTACATTAATTTTATAGAAAATGTCATACACTGTGTTTCTAAAGAACGACACATTGGTTGCATAGAAACTCGGCGTCCGGACGGTTCTCATTATTTTATTCTGCTCTATGAAAATCAATCTCCTTAACGCGATTTCAAAAACACGCGCTGCTGACCAACTAGAATAGACCATATTTGATAACGGTTCGATGTATCGTTTGGTTCAAAACAATAGAACATAACCTCAAATCAAACTGTAAGGATTTAAGTTGGAAAAGCTGAAAATGAGAAATTTCCTGACAATTTCACTTTGGATTGGCATTTGGTGCTCAAAAGAATAAAAAATCTGTTACAAGAGACCCGTTCTCTCAGATTTCTGAATTTACTTTTGAGGCTATCTTTATGTTTTGAACCAATCGATATCGACACAATCTCACCCGTTTGATGTATCGAATACGATCTATGTTACCTATGAGTATCTCTCGTAAGTCAAACAGGGTTCGAGGACCGACAATGAATGCAACTTTAGTGTTGGGAACTAGCGTGCAAATACGAGAGGACTTGAAAAGCGAGGAAAAATCAAGGACTTTTCCAGTTGGGAAGAGCCCGTTGCAAAAGGGAGACTGGGATTGTGCTCAAAGGAGGCGGAAGCCACCTTCGGAGACGGATCCACACACGTCATGACACTTCCACTTCCCATCAGGAGACCCGATTTCCGGGCCGTCTCCTTCGAGTGAGGCCCCGAGAACACCCCCTCCCGCCCTACCTAGCGCGTTACAGCAATGCTTTCCAGGGGCAGGGGGGCGAGTCGATTTATCACCACTGCTTAGTAATCGTATTTATAACCACCCTCATCCCCCATCCCTCTTGCTCCTTCGGCGGTGCCTGCCCATCTCTCTCCTTCCACGGGAGCCCCTTCCGCGCCGCACGCTCATCTAACCAGGGTTGTCGGATTGTTTAAAATTCTCCTCATTTACCGAAATAAACGACTATGAAATGGAGTGCAATAAAAAACAATTTAAAAAATGGGTAGCAAGGCTAATTTTCACGAATAAAACCAAAATGTTTCAGCTGAAAACTCAGCCTTCCTCAGTTGGATACACTGGAAAAAAAACACACATTGGATCTGAATCACTAAATACAAAAAGGGCACAAGTCCAGAAAACCAAATTGTTCAGGAGACACAAAAACTGTTTATTTCGTGGTAGATATTTTTTGGATAGTCGTTATATTTAAAAAAAAAACCGGCGCGGAGGAAAGCGGAGCGCCGGTTTTTCTGAACAAAATGACTTTTCAAACAATATCTACCACGATATAAACAGTTTTTTGTGTCTCCTGAACAATTTGGTTTTCTGGACATGTGCCCTTCTTGTATTTAGTGATTCATCTACAGTCCAGACTCTTAGAAACATCGACAAGAAAAAAATACTCTTGATTCAATCAGATTTAAGCTTAACTCAAGAACCAAGCCTCTTAATTTGAACGGAATGCCTTTTAATTTAAGCTTAAATCTGATTGAATAAAGAGTCCTTTTTCTTATCAATGATTTCAAGAGTCTGGCTTCTAGATCCAATGTGTTTTTTTTTCCAGTGTAAAATTGTAAAAAGAAAAATGGTAATAATCTAAAATAGTACCTTCCTGATTTTCATAACGACATTCTCGTTTTGAGAAGTACAGCCATGCAGGTACTATTTTAGATTTTTACCATTTTTCTTTCCACTGTTTTATCAAGCTGAGGAAGGCTGAGTTTTCAGCCAAAACGTTTTGGTGTTATTCGTGAAAATTAGCCTTGTTACTAGCTTTTTAAATTTTTTTTGTAGCACATCTTGTCACAGGCTGCGGAGCGTCAATCATATCTCATGAAATAGAATAGTTGAGGCACGCAAGATCAAAATGGCACCGAGTCATCTTCTCAAATTTTAAAAAGCCGCGGAAAACTGTCATTTCTATTTCGATGCGATCACTTTTTTTTGACACACTTTTTTTGTGCCTTTTTAATCCTGCATTTTTCAATTGCGACACCCAAATGGCACGAAATGACAAAAAAATGGGGTAGTCGAGAAGGGCAATGTTAAAGGTTGCAATTCAGTTTCAGTTCTTCAGAACAATTTAGTCTGAACTCGCATAAAACCAATGATAATGGTATGGCTTGAGACTTTCGTCAAATGTTTTTGCGAGTGTTCGGAAATGTTCAGCGGCAAAAACTGAAAATCAATGCTATTAACTCTACACAGATTTTTCCGCTGTTCTGAACAATCTACTTTTCTACCTTATGGTACACTTTGCATACCTCTGTCACAATTAATACACAGTCCGTGAATTATTTTGACGGTTTCTTAGAGGCCGCTTGAGTCTGACGTCGATTTTGATGCCCTTTGATAAGTGTCCAACGGGAGAGCTTTGGAAGACAAACTTCATGGTGTTGAAGGTTAAAGAAACGAATGAAAGCCCAGCTTTTCCTTATTTGTTGGGTGTTCGTAAAAGTCACCAACGATTACGTAATAAACTGTTAAGTGATCAAAATGAGAAACCGAATCCACAAGAAAAGTATTCGAATTTCAAAAGTCATTTCGACCATAAAACTATGTTTCAAATAATTCTGAAAAGGATTTTTATCGTCATTATTTTTCTAAGATTTTTAAGAGTAAGTGAATTCCAAGATACCTTCACTTTGAATTTGCCCCAGTGGCAGTGGCTCTTAAAAAATTTCTACAAAAAGTTGTCCAAAAAAAATGTAAAAAACTTGTAAATTTTAAGAGTTTGTAAATTCTAAGTATAAAACTCTTAAAATACTCGTTTTAGGAAACCATTTTGGGGAATTCTTTTAAGTAAAAAAATAATGATAGGTATTTTTATTTAAAGAAAGCGTAAAATTTACGTATAAATCAATAAACTATATCCTCAATTTTTATGGGCTGCAACTGTTCCTTTTATACTTTTCTGTTCACCACTTTTTTCCTCGTTTTTGCCCGCAGGAAGTTAAAAAAAATACGTAAATTTTACTTAAAATTTCCTTAAAAAATGCACTTGAAATTGTTCTTCAAATTTATGTTAAAAAGCCCCAAAAAAGGTTTCCTAACACGAATATTTCAAGAGTTTTTTTACGTAATTTTCAAGTGGTTTTAAAGTAAATTTTAAGAAATCTCTTAAAATTTACGAGTTTTTTACAACTTTTCTCAACAGTCACTGTTACTAGGGTGAGTTCAAAAAGGTATTTTAAATCGAGGAAGAGAACCTTAAATAATTCATTTATCAAATATCTGCTTACTCGTGGAAGATAGTCCTACTTGGAGACCAACCTAATGCTTCCGAAGCGCTCAGGGTATTACGCCTGAGGCAGGGTCGCACGCGTTCTTGTTTTTCAACGTGTGAATTGAGCCGGAAGCGGGTCGCACCGGAGAATGAAGCGAGCGATTTGAGCCTCGCGACGCCTGCGGGGTAGACGACTGCAACCTGCGCGACGCCGGCGGCTGGGTTTTGCATCCTCCGATCTGGCGGGAGCCAGGCCGCGCGCTTTGAAAACTGGTCCACTCGAGGGCGATAATTGGGTCGCAATTAGTGGCTCGCCGGTGGCGCTGCCAATCCGCACGTAAAAATCCGAATATCAATAAAATTCCTCTGTCAACTTGTGGGCATGGTGATAAGGAGGCATACAGTTTTTTTTGTTTTTTATTTTTACCATTCGATTGAAAATTAAAGCATTTTTAAAAACCCAACTGGACAAATGGTGACTCTTCTCTGTGCACTGTCATCGGTAGAAACTGGTGGATGCCTAGAGGATCGATCAAGAGATGGGCAAAGAGGTGGCTCTCATCCATAGAGGATCAGTGCTCTGCCTTCCCTCTAAATTTTTAGAAGCCACCTTGGCCGGAAAGCCCAATTTTCAGGAGTCATCTACTATTTTTTAGGGGCCAAATTAAATTTTTGCGTACGGGCCATGGCGATGCTGCGAACGTTGCGTAGAGAGAGTGCTTCATCGCTACCGCTGCTTCCCGATTGCGAGTTCGATCTGTCAAATTTTTTAGGCGCCACGATGGCTCAGCCCCCCCATTTTTGGGCGCCATGGCCCGATTTTTAGACGCATTTGGCGCATGTTGCCCGGAGAAGACAGAACACTGCTGTACAGGAGGAATGAATATTTTTTTTTACAAATATGTTTTGACGACTAGCTGTTAAGATATAGACAAGTTCTCATCAATTTTACGCCATTCATACTTGCCTGATACGGAAATCACCGAACAAATATAGGAAGTATAATATATCTATAAAAGAAGAGGAAGAGGAAGAAAGTATTTTTACGTAGAAATATGCAGTTTTATAAAATTTATAGCATGGTTGATAGCATTGCATTTTTGAGTGAGAGAATACAGTAATTTCCGGTAATGACCTTTTTCTGCCGAAATAAATACTGCTCATCTTTCAACCATTTTGTGAAAGGGACGTACTTTTGTTGACAAAAAAACAATTAGAACATAAACAATTTACGTCTTTTGCTAATAGGGTAGGCAACAAAGGGGTTTGGGTAACGAAGAGCTCAGCTACGACAATTGGTTGAAGGGCTCTACAGCGAAGGGTGCTGCCTGGTGGACTCGTAAGGCGATAGATTCTGTTGTAACCATGGCTGACAGAGCGGACAAAAAAATCAGATTTTTCCCGGAGTCAAGTCCATTAGAAAACCAATTGTATCACATGATTAAAATTGTAACCAGAAGTCCAACGTAGTGACAGGTCACGCGATATTTGTCTCATTCGACCGACTTTGCCTTCGCCAAATCCGATCTCAAACAACGTTAGGTTAGGTTTAGGTTTCAACGGTCATGTTTCTCTTAAACAAAACGAGAGGGTTCTAATCCCTGGGATACCCAAGATTTTTTTTATATAAGTTCTGAGTCTAGTCAAATTGACCCGTATTGAAATGCATGGATTTTGAAGTATTACTTTATGTTATTCCTATACTCTGGAAGGGAAGAAATACTTTTTTTTTTTAAATTTGCACTTTTTTTTCTTACAATCTTGCCGCTTTCTCACCTCCCTTCATCATCCGCCATGTGTAACTCTCTCAGAAGAGAAAGGCGGGTCAATGTGATCTGGCCTAGGATTTCTAGAGATAAAAGAGATTTTGCAAGTTACATTCCCTGACCGACACAACTCTTGTCAAAATATTAATAATTTGACGACGTGCTTCCTTTAGGACGCTTCAGAGACCTCTAAACACCCCCCCTTCTTTCCCCCACAATGGATATTAATTTGGACAAATCAAAGTACATTTCCTGCAAACTTAATTTTAACGTTTCTCAAATTTCAAAAATGAGAGACACCTCAATGCGCGTTAATAACAGCACAGAAATACAACTATTTGTATTTGATAGATGTCCGTATTGCATCTTCAAAATTGAAGGCACGATTGTGCGAGGGGAAAACCCGCAATGCTCCGCTCTAG
The DNA here is from genome assembly GCF_001854935.1 of Bemisia tabaci. Taxonomy (NCBI): domain Eukaryota; kingdom Metazoa; phylum Arthropoda; class Insecta; order Hemiptera; family Aleyrodidae; genus Bemisia; species Bemisia tabaci. The sequence goes on along the minus strand of NW_017566817.1, from coordinate 1,298,362 downwards.
ACTGTCAATGAAGTGTCGCTAAGATTTGGACTTAAGTTGAAAACTATCCCCGACTAGCCCATTACGTCCCTTCTTTCTTCAGCTATGTTGCTCACGTAACCCTCGATGCAGCACTACAAATGAGACAAACGGAAAAAAAAACAGGGCATAAATATACAGCATGGAAAAGGGTGTGCGTTAGTGACGGCGCAGAGATAAAACTATTCGTGCTTGATGGATGTCCGTGTTGCATCTGAAAAATTGAAGGCGCGATGGTGCGAGGCGAAAACCCGCAATGCTCCGCTCTAGACTGTCAATGAGGTGTCGCTAAAATTTGGACTTAAGTTGAAAACTATCCCCGATTAGCCGATTACGTCCCTCCCATCTTCAGCTGTGTTGCTCACGTAACACTCGATGCAACACTACAAATAAGACAAACGGAAACAAACAGAGCATGAAAATACAGCATGGAGAAGGGTGCGCGTTGATGACGGCGCAGAGATACAACTATTCGTGCTTGATGGATGTCCGTGTTGCATCTGCAAAATTGAAGGCGCGATGGGGCGAAGCGTGAACTCGTAATGCTCCTCTTTATGCTGCCAAAGAGGTGTCGTTCAGTTTCAGAAGAATAGTTAAAATACGATGCCAGAATACGTCTCTCCTTTCTCCGACTGTGTTGACATTAGATTTTTTCTTTTTTTTCCCATTATGATATCTTTCTTCTTTTTTTTTAAGGATTTCTTTGTAGACCTACATCTGAGACCGGTACACAACGGCACCGCAACTCTACTCAGAGGAGATAATCGGGTCCATCGGACCCAGCTTGGGATGTTTAGGGGTTGCTGTCAAAAAATGCCCTGACACTCAATTCTTTCTTTTTTTATAAATTTGATGTCTGGTTCTTTTTTACAATGTAAACCTAAACCTAACTAACCTAATATGTGTCTTGTCGCCGAAGATTGACAGCTATTGAGCAGAGATAAGTTGACCGGATTTTGCAATGAGGAACCACTATTCATGGCTCATTTTAGAAATAACATTTATGTCATTAGTTTCTCCATGCAGAAAGGTGATTTTATAGAAGAGCCAGAGATAGTGGTTCCTTATTGCAAATTGTAATCCACGTGTTTGTAGGAGTGATGACTTAAGCATACTACGTCTTGAGTCCTTATTTGTCGCTTTCCGGACTAAAGAGTTTAACTAAATTCAACGTTGAAAAATTTCTACACGTGAACTTAATTTTTTCCGAAATCGATTGAGCTTCCACTGATATTTTCCCTCGGATTAAACGTAAAAAAACAACATTTTGGACTGAAATTGCAAATATATTTTGTAAACATTGACTGACTGAAGTAATTTTGAAACCTGGGAATGATTTTATGTTCCTTCGCACGGAGAACGGCGTACTGCCCTCGAGTTCGTTGGCAAGCGACTACTTCCATGACCGCGTCAAAACGCCTTCAATTGTCCGCATCTGCAACACGGATGTCCATCGTACAAGCGTTGTCATTCACCGTGGCGTGCGGCAAAGCGCGGCGCGGAGGTGCTGGCTCGAGCTATTTTAAACGAATGTCCTTAATAAAATACGAGAAGAGAAAACTTTTAATAACAACTCTGGTATCCCAATGAGTAACAGGAAAAGTAACAACGTTTCCGATAGACGCACCGTGAAATAATTCTCTCGTGGGAGGTAAAAATAAACAAATGGGTAGTGAGAGTGACATTATCGAAAAACAACTTTCCTACCGTACATCGCAGTTTAATTAAGAGAGTTTGAAACATGCGTGTCCGGCTCAAAGCCTTTCGCAACTTCATTCCTATTATCATGCCGTTTTATAAAAAGCAAAAGCACGATTAGAGTCATGTGAAAGTTTCGACAGGAGGAAAACGTTAAGGTTTGACGGAAATACTTGCTGGTCTCATGCGATTCAGTAAATACTGACTTTCTTAGATTTACCTACTTAACTATTCGAGGATTTGCTATTTTGTGAAGCACTATTTTTATGAGCTGCGAGTACTTTTCATAATCGGGAGGTCGTTTTATTGCGTGCAATAATCGAAGATAGATTGATCGTTGACAGTAAATCTCTTTTGTTTTGAGTCGGAGTTTAACCGCTGTCGTTCCTATGAGAAACCTTAATTAGGGTGCCACAGAAAAACACCGTGTGAGCATTCGAGCGTTGCCAAATTTCCTGTAATAGGACACAATTTTCCTGCAAAACTTGTGAATGGCTTCCGCTGAATTTATTGGAGAGTTTGATTCATAATTCCATCTAGGCCTCAACATTTTCACGAACAATTCTCATAACTTTATTTAAAATTAATTTATCTTACGGGACAAAAATTGGCAAAATTTAATCGCTCACATGGCGTTTTTCCTTGGCAGGGCAGTATCATCCATCCCTGAAAGTTCCACCACCTCCTTCTCCCCCTCCTCCTCCGAGCAACACATCGTTAGCCCTCAGTGGCATGGCGTGCTTTCGATTTATCTACCATTTAAACCTATGGAAAAGGATCGATAAACAGGGTGTCCGCAACGAACACCTTGATAATCGATTCTTTACCATAGCCTCAAATGGGGAAATATCGATAATCGATTATTGACGCCTCACGACTGTTGGCCCCTGCATACTTCAAACGTTCTCGAATGAGCTTCATCGATCGATGGCATTGCTACGATGGAGATTGATCGAAAACGATTCAAAAATCGATTATTTTTCGACCCCTCATAAAGAGACGCGCCATTGTGAAGGTGCGCCTATTCAACTCGGGGGGAAATCTTTCGTCAATCATCTCCTACCCGTCCCCAACCACACGAGCCCTCTTGAAATTAGCTTGTTTTCTGTGGCACTCGGCCAATTCCCTCCCCTATTCCCTGCCGTCGCGGTGTTTTATAATAATAACCGACATTTGTCACCGCACCCCACCCCACCCCACCTGACGCTTTTTTGTCGTATCTGATTCCAGGGCAAACTCACTTGGTATCCTTCTTATGATAAGGACCGGAGGAATGCCCATCATCCTTCTAAATTTTTGTGGTAGAGAATTTTATTCACAGAGAAAACTACCTAGTTTTTTTAGTCCTCTTGAGAGCTCTTGTTTCATCACACTCAGACATTCGAAGACCCTCTGAACTGCGGCGGATTTAGCTTCAAAGAATTCGATTTTTCTTTTTACTCCCTCCAGGCCTTCATAATTTTGTATTCGTAAAACTCAGTAAATTATTCGATTAATCGGTAAATAATTTCAGTTTATCATTAATTGTAATTAATACTAATTTGGAAATTAGAAGTAACATTTTTTCCGCCATTATTTTCAACAGAAAGAGCAACTCTTACTCGCCCGTCCTCACCTACTCTCACCGTGAATCGCCTCCATTTTTTGGGGCAATAAGGATCTCCATGGGGCTCAGTGGTGCACTCTCCGTTAGAGGATACTTTGGGCCAAAAATACGCGTTCTGCGCATTATACCACCTCACTGGGGAAAAAAAAAAAAAAAAAAAAAAAAAAAAAAAAAAAAAAAAAAAAAAAAAAAAAAAAAAAAAAAAAAA
>NW_017566817.1:1277248-1294109 GCF_001854935.1 Bemisia tabaci | reverse complement strand
AGATATCGACGGTGAAACTACCAAACCACGTATCTCGGTTTGCGACGTCGCAGACTTCCTGTCATACTTTATTTTTTAAATGAAAAACTACTTAACATCCAGTCTTGAAAATTTCTGTGATTTTTCCTCTTTGTGCGGAGAAAATTCCGTGAAAATTTCAGGGAATGATATTGATTTGGTCTACTTCAAAATAATAAAATGTGAGCGTAGATTTTTAAACACCGCAAACGAGATACGTGGTTTGGTAGTTTCACCGTCGATATGCTTTATGGTTAAGGCCTGTAAGGTTAGTGCACTGATATTAAATAAAAACATGAAAAAAACATAGCTAACTAATTGATTTTCAGCTGGGGTCAAATTGACCCCGCCCAGGCTTTCTTGTTGGTTCAGAGGCTCAGGCAGACTAGGGTTAAGCTAGATTCTGATTAAATCAAGAGTACGTTTTCTTGTCGATGTTTTTAAGAGTCTGAACTCTAGATCCAATGTGTTTTTTTCCGGTGCTATACTCGGTGACTGAAATACGTTTTTGGATAACTTTCCGGATTCTTCTTGAGAAAAGTATTTTGCCGGTGGACAAGAAAAATCTCCGAAAGTTAATATCTATGCAGCTGCCTCAAAACCGCTAAAAATCAAAGTACAAGTTTTGGTAATCTCTCCGTCGTTATTCGATATCAAAATGGATGAGCTGAAGCTACAAAAATCTCGATTAAGTAATTCTTAGCTACTGAACTCAGTATGAGCCGAGTTTCGAGCATTTTTCAAGGCAAAATGGCGCCATACAGTGGGATAGAACCGAAAGTAAATCGCCGATAATAGCCTTTTTTTGAAAAGTGTACCCGGCGCGGCAGAGACAAGTTTCAGGTTCTAGTATAGCTCAAAAATAACTTTTGCCTCTCCAATTCCATCACAAAGTTCCAAGACTTTTTAGGCCCTCCGGCCATTGTACGAAAATTGACTGTGAGAAGATTTTGAAATCTGCACCTCTGATCCTCAATTCAATACGTTGGTAAGGTTTTGCTGACGGAGATGATCGGTTCGATGCGGATAGTCAACAAGACTTGTTTCACAGAGCGAAACTGCATAACCATTTGATTGAAGGCACTTGAACTTGATTGAGGCGCACTGTTATCATCCGAAAAGATAGGTTGAGTCCCAAATGGTGTCTACCTACATTATAGCATCATGTTCCATTAAAATTGCTGAACTCTCAATACCTACTTAATGAGAAGTATAACGCATAAAATAGGAATTTTTTGAAAACAAAATTGAGGAACGAGGCGTTTTGAGTGGAAATTTTTTTGTGGTTTATTTCGTGAAAAAATTGAATATATGTGCAGCCTAATATTAGAGTAAGGTACATTTAAATCGATAGCTTTCATGGATTTTTTTAACTAGAATAATTGTTATATATTTGCCTGTATCATAGTATTACACGCATCCTTCATATCGACGGTGAAACTACCAGACCACGTATCTTGTTTGCTGTGTTTAAAAATCTCCGCTCTCATTTAATTTTTTTTTTTTTTTTTTTTTTTGAAGAAGAAATCAGTATCATCTCTTGAAATTTTTACAGTTTTCTTCGCAAAGAGAAGAGAAACACGGTGGTTTTCAAAAAGTGCGGTCGAGTAATCCTCGTTTTAAAAAATTAGGTATGACAGGAAGTCTGCAACGTCGCGAATCCGAGATACGTGGCCTGAGAATTTCACCGTCGATATCCTTCTCACACCATCCTGTAAAAGCCATCAGCTCCATCACTTTCACATTCTTTCCCTTCCTGATCGTTAGTGTCCTCATCTTATTGCATCATCCTCAAATGCGAATTAGCTGTATGACTGTCGCACCTCCATGACAATTTAACTTTTAAAAAAGATTCAGTACATAAGTTAGTCTCTCTGTGCTTCAGCCTTCTTCAATCTTCAATAAATTATGTAAATATTAGTTCATCACTCTGCATGAACCGTTTCATGAATTTTACCCAGCCATTCAAACTCATTATCTCTCTTCTGTTTCTACAGTTTCTTTTAAATTTAAGGCTGTATCATTGTGTCTTGTCTCGCCAGACATAGTGCGGCGATCGGCGCGAACGCATATTAATGCCTACAAGGGTGCAGGAATACTTCACGCATTGCGCATAACACAGTGCGGACGCGGATTGGCGCGGAAAGCATATCAGCGCCTACAAGAAGGCAAGAATACTTCACGCATTGCGCCAAACAGTGCGGTCGCTGGTCAATCGCTGCGAATCGCAAATTGGCTCCTAATAAAGTACCTTCATATGGAGAGTATGGACAACTCGAAAATTTGGAGGATAGGTCTGATCAGGTCATGTAGCTTTTGGGTCCCAAAAGGGCTGCCAACCTTAAACTCGAATTATCCAGCGGTACTCATCTTCATAATGCTTACGACCCTTCGTTTCATATCTGATAAAAAACTATAAAAGCACGCATAGAACTATGATTTCGCAAACATTTTCTCAAATTTAAAGTCTTAAGATCAATCCTGATGATCCTTAGATCAATTCTCCTACAGTTGTCACTTGAGTACAAGTTATTGGCAATGAGGGGGAAATGGAGCTCAGACAAGAGTCCGATTCCTTTGAATGAGAGTAAATCCTTGGAAAAAATGTGCAGCTGAAGTTAATGATTAATTTCTAAGCTTCTCGAGAACTACATTAGAAGCATGTCTCGCAAAACGTTGGAACATTTTGATGCTAATACAAAGCTTGGCAAAATATTTTACGGCTAATTTCATGGTATTAATGACAGCACTACCAGGAGAAGAGGAAGACAAATATTTCTTCTGAAAAAGAAATCCTCGACTTTTGCGCAAGCAGCTAGTAATAAATATGTTCCTTTCGTTCCGTGAAACTATTTTTATCATTACTTTGATCAAAAGAGTTAGATTCTACTTTTTCTAGGTAATGGTTACATAAGAGAAAAACCAGCAGTGAAGATTTAACACTTTAATTTTATTTGAGGACTTTGTACATACAATTTTACATTTACAATTCATAAATTTACAAGTAAAATGTACACAATGCACAAAACGTAGAACAAAATATTCAACCCAGAGTAATACACTTGGTTGAAAAATTACAGAGATTGAGAGATATCATGTGATCCCTGTTAGCATTTTATCTTCGGAGAATATCCGTAAGAAAATCCCGTGTCTTCGGATCATTTAAAATATTTTAACAATATTCTCACAAAAACCAAACTAAATGCATTTTTTGCAGATATTCTGAAAATGTAATGAAATCATGCAAGTAACCAACATTCTCCGAATATCCTGCTGCTTTTATAACTTCGCATTTAAGTCTCTTTTCGTAGCACGGGTCACATAATCGCCTACTAGAAGGCGCTACAAGAATTGTCCGCACCTTGCGGCCCTCTATGCGGTTACAAGCATCAGGCAGGAAGGAGGCACATAAATAGTGATCTGTTCTTGCAAAAAAAAAAAATTTAAAAACTGCAGCAAAAGGCATCGGCAAAAGTAGACCTGCCAGGAAAACTAGATATAATTATATTGGGAATGTAACTCTCGACAAAAGCTCGTTCAATCTTTTGGATTCTGTCGAATATGACATAGTGAGTATTATTTAAAAATATTATTTAAATTGGTTTGAAGTTCGGTTGAAGACAGCGATAACACACATAGGTATTCACACTTTTGGAAAAAAATTTGGCGACTTTGAAACAGTCGAGAACCTTTTGAAGTTGAAAATATTATGTGTTAAATGTTATTAACTGCAGCGCGGTGGCCGCGAATTTACCCTCATTCAGTGTACACGGAGAGAAAAGGTCATGTGATAACCACAAATTTTCTCGTTGTCAAAAAGCCATTTTATTTTGCTGTTGTGATAACCACCCCCGCTGTTAAGGTTACAAATTCCTTACGTTTAAATACCAAGAAAAATTGTTGCTACACTAACATTGTTTGTTATTGCTGATTTCGCATTGTTATTGTCGAATGGACTGAAAAAAATGCCGCATTAGCAAAACGTGTACTAACTTGGATAGCAAAAACAAGAGTGTGAATTTTACTTATCAGTTACTGTCGAAGAAACAACATTGACTATCGACACAACCACAGTCCATGGTGAAGGAGCAATTGCATTGTTGATTATTTACATTGAGGTTGAAATGGTTACAATACTTGATTCAGCTGAGCCTGAGGGAGGAACAGTATCAAATGAATCGTATCGAATGAGCAGTGAATTGCACCGTGAGGCGAGCAATAAATCCCGAAGCGCGACGAGCAATGATTTCCAAATTGCGACGAGCAATGATTTTCAAACTACGACGAGCATTGATTTCCAAATTGCGACGAGCAAAGAATCCAACAACCCGCAGAATGTCCGCACTTCTTTAGAAGTAGACACATCCAGTTTGATTATTTGCCAACCATTAGCGACATCCACACCAGAGAGGACTCTTCCTAACTCAAACACAGCGAGCTTAATTACTCCACAATCATCAGTTAACTCTGTCCTTAGACAGGCTCCTTCGGACACAGACACGACTAGCTCGATCGCTCTCGAACAGTCAGTTGCATCTACATCGCCAGAAGCTACTAACAATCATGAGAATAATCGAGGAACCACTAACAATGTTGAGGAAACAGAAGATTTCTCAATGAAAGATAATGAGTTAGTAACCTTCCTACAATTATCAACAGACGGAAAATCTATTATCAGTTATTATGAAAAGAACCAGTGTCGGTTGAATTCTACTAAACGTAGTTTACGTAAAATGAAAAGTTAAATGTTTTTTTTTTTGTGTTTGTTCATGAGAAAAGTCCAGTCAAGTGTTGTACCGTTCATACTGCACGTAAATTGATGCATTACGAGTAAAAGAAAGAAGAATTTGACTCAGATTGACTTAGAAAATTTGTTGCTCGAGTCTGACAGTGAAGACGATGTCTCACTCAGTGATGATATTAAGAGTGACCCAGGTGGTGGTGGTGATGGCCCTTTAGTTGATGACATTTCTGACTCTAATTCTGATGATGATGATGAGGATTACTGCCAATCTGATAGTTCCCAAGCGAACAGCTGCCGCTCCAAAGTGGCGAGCTAAGAAAGCAAAGACTGATGAATGGGACTGGTCTGAACTTCCAGATCCGAATTGCAGCAATACAGAAACTGCCACCCGATTTAGAACAGAGATGTCCATAAAACCCCTCCTAGACTCTTAAAGAAACACTATATCCAAGAGCCATCAAACCTACCTACTCTAAATAATGAATACCTACTAAGTACCTCTATTGTCAAAGGAAGAAATAGTAACCATATGAATTGAAATATTATTATGTTGTATAATATGTATTATTATGTTGTATATGTATTATTATGTGTTATTATGTATTATTATGTTGTATGTTGTCGTATGTTGTTACTAACAATAATGACATTTACTTTTACAGATAAACCAGGACCTTCGAATGAAAACCAACAACTTGAACGCAAAGAAACTAATAGAGAGACAAATCCTATTAATAAGGGAAAAGAAGTCAAAATCAAAGACGTAAGAGAAAATTTGAAGCAACCATACTACATTGAAGGAAGAGTAGTCCGCAAATCATGTATAAATACATACAGTAATGCCAATAAATCAGGGTCAGTAATTACACTACTGATAGCGGACAAGGAGAGTTCGATTAAGGTGAATGCATACGACGATGCAGCAGAAGATGTGGCAAAAAATGCCAAGAAAATGTCATGTTATAGATTTAAGAACATAAAGGTAAATGAGGCCAATACCGGATGGAAAATTTGCCTACATCCATATGAGTTAGTATTAGATAACTTTAATCAAATGGAAAACGTGGAAAGAGAAGACTTGGCTGATGTGACAGAAGAATTCAATTTTTCAGGATTCTCTAATATCACAAAAATGGCAGACAAAAAACAGGTGTATTTAATTGGAACAATTTCTCATGTCTACGAAAAGAAGACATGGGGAACAGGTAAAAAAACAAGCGAACGAAGAAGTGTAAAGATTAAAGATTACGATGATGAAGAATTAACATTCACTCTATGGAATAAAATGAGTGACATAATAACGCCAGCTGATGTGAACAAAACCATAGAAATAAGAGGAGGACACACAACAACGTACCAAGGAGTCAAAAGCATTACTGTTGCAAATGCAGAAATAGATATATATTAGAATGAAACCACTCCTTCCCCAGCCCGCATCCAAAAAACCTATCATTCCCACTTCCCTCAGGAAATTCTTGGTAGTGACCAAAAAGCAAAGCCAACCAAAAGGTGTGTGGTGTGTGCTGCCAAAAAAAAAAGGAGTGAGACGAGGTATCGTTGTGACCGATGCCAAGTGGCTCTGCACGTCATACCGTGTTTCAAACTTTAACACACCAAGAAAGATCTTGCCAAAGCATGTTGAAACCAAAGCATGCAACTGTATGGTTTTTTGTAAAATGCTTGCATTTTTTATTTCTTTATTTTTATCCTTGTTGACTCTAGTCCTATCCTATATATGTGCACTGAAATAAACCCCAAGTTTTTCTTTCACCCGTAATTTTTTTGCTTCACTTTATTTTTATACTTGCGCTCCTAATTAGAGTTTTCCTTCATATTTTTTTTCACTTTTACTAAACAACACTATTTTATACTGAATGAGAATGCTTCTAACCATTTGCATGTATTTTTCTGATGTTATTATCTACTCAATGGCAACAATATTCTGAAGCCTGAAGAGTTTGGCGAGAATGCGTTGGGGACTCTGCGCTTACTAAGAAGATTATACCCCGAAAAATCAATCTCACCCACATTTCACCAAGGTTTGTGTCATGGCGAATACCTTTTCAAGGCTAACACCTTACCGTTGGGAACTCTATCGGAGGAAGCTCAGGAGGCAGGTCACAAGCTGTACCGACTTTTTAGACTGACGAAAACCCTTAAGATATCCGCGGACAGAGTCACTGCAGACGTTTGCCGAGGCTGAAGCCGCGACCTAACTTCTGATCGCGGGTAATTCGGAGCGAATGAACTGAGGAAAATTGGCGAGCTTTCCCCCGATTTTGCCCGCGGCCGGTTAGTGTCTTTCTGACCGGTGTATGGCCCGTACCCCCGCGACATCTCGTATGAGCCCCCAGTTCGAGAGCCCTCCACGCGCGAAGATTGTCCCGCCTCTTATTGTGACCCTATAGTGTTCTATCTCGATACTTCTCTGGTGGTGTATCTCGTTATATTGTGTACGGTGTATCTGGATTATAAAAAAATTGGCTGTCTATTGACGCTCTCCCTGTTCGCTATACATTGTATATCTCTCTCCTGGGGGCATTTAGCTGTCTCAAGATGTTCTTGGACTGTCCCTGCATTTGGGGTAAATGTTTGCTTTGTTTATTTCTATGAGTGACATTTTTCCTTTCTTACTCTTTCACAGTGCCACTTCCCTAAAAGTCAGTATGATAATATCACTGAAAGTCGGTTGCGGCCAGATGCTGTTCCTCTCGGGTTCCCCACTCACACGATAAACCAGTGTGAATATTTGGATGAGCCAACCTTGGTGAGTGTTTTTAATCTCATGGTTTAATTGACCATTTCTTCACAGATAAGCATTTTTACATGATTTGCCCCTATCTAACTTATTACTTATTAATGATCCAGGTCCAATTTTATGTTGTAAGAATAGGTAAATTTGAGATAAGTTGAAGTGATTGATTGAGCTGTTGCTACCAGCTGTAAAGAAATAGAACCTCATATCTCTCTAGTAGACAACGTCAGGGGTTCTGTATCAGAAATTCATGAAAAATGAAAATTGTTAGGTTTCTTCTATTGTTTTGCAGGATAATGATCTAGTCAAAGGGACAAGGGAAGTGCAGCATGAGGAAATCGGTGAAGCAGAGCTACGTTCTATATTGACGGCAATCAATGAAGAAGTACAACTGAGCGGTTGCATTCACCACCGCAAAAATGTCCAAGGAAATCGACACGCCCAGCGTGCATGGAGGCTATTTCCATTTAAATCTTCCGTCACATTCTTACGGCGCAATGATACAACTATTTGAACTCTCCGGAATGCGTGAGGTATCACGCCGCATTTGAAGGCGTTTTCAAAACAGCCACGTTCCGATACCCGGATTATCGTTTTGCATAGTTCATATTATTTTATTTCCATTTCTAACCACTTGTTTAATTATAATCCTCCTATAAAAATTACCCATTTGCTATGTACAATTCTAGCTGTAGCGCACTTCAGCTATGCATTCACCACTGCAAAAATGTCAAAGGAAATCGACAAGCCCAGCGTGCATGAAGGCAGGCCCGCCACAAGGGGGGGATACTGGGTCCCTGGTACCGGGGCCCGTGTTACCCGTGGAAAACCACTGCGAATTCACATGCAACCCCTGTTTCGTAAGAAAAAGTGAAAAATTTACCCTAAAAATTTCGCAAAAGGTGAATAGATTTTCAGAAACACGCTGGGGCACTGTAGAATTCTTCTTAAATGTTCAAAGAAGTATACGTCTTGGAAAATGAAAAAATTAAACAATAAGAAGTGGCCCGAAACTGTATGTAATAAGGTGGAGAAATAGTGCTGGGTCCACACCATTTCGCGGGGAAACAAAGCCAAGAAATAACAAAAATTAAAATTAGAGTCAAAAATAAATTTTTAGAACTCTAATGCGCACCAGTGCGAAATTGAGGGGGGAGAGTGTTCAGCTCAGGCAGTTTTCTGCTGCTGCAGATTCATTTTTGCAGTGGTGAATGCATAGCTGAAGTGCGCTACAGCCTACAGCTAGAATTGTATATAGCAAATGTGTAATTTTTAAAGGAGGATTATGAATAAACAAGTGGTTAGAAATGAAAACAAAATACTATGAACTATGCAAAACGATTATTCAGACATCGGAACTTGGCTGTTTTGAAAACGCCTTCAAATGCGGCGTAATACCTCACGCATTCCGGAGAGTTCAAATAGTTGTATCATTGCGCCTTAGAAATGCGACGGAATATTACAATTGAAATAGCCTTCATGCACGCTAGCCTTTTCGATTTCCGTTAACATTTTTGCAGTCATGAATGCGCTTAAACGCGCTTCAGCTAGAATTTTATTTAGCAAATGGGTGGTTTTTATAGGAGGATTATAATTAAACAAGTGGTTAGAAATGGAAATAAAATAATATGAACTATGCAAAACGACTATTCCGATAACGGAACTTGGCTGTTTTGAAAACGCCTTCAAATGCGGCGTGATACCTCACGCATTCCGGAGAATTCAAATAGTTGTATCATTGCGCCGTATGAATGTGACGGAAGATTTAAATGGAAATAGCCTTCATGAAACGCACTTCGAAAGAATTCAATGCTGAGCCTTACGAAAAAGGACACAAAGAAAACGGAGAGTTCGGAATCTCACCGCTTCATGCAAGGATCAGAAGCATGGAGTTCCTACTTCAACTCGCATTTGAAAAACCAGTTGGTTTTAAAATCAAACGAAAAAAAGAGAGTTCAACCGAATGGAGAGCTAGACCCAAGGCTGAAAGAGACAGAATAATTGCTGAGCATAAGACACGAGAAGCCGAGAGAGTGGCCAAAGTCAAGATTGAAAAGGAAAGAAGAATTTCAGAGTTTAAAAAGAAAGCAGGATTTCCCAGACAAGGGTTCGGAAATACAAATGATGGGAATAGTTCAAGAAGATTCTTTGAAAATGTTGATGTGACATCGTAAATCTTAGACATGAAACCTGAGATTATAAGAGGTTTGTAAACATTTTGAATCTACTCAATAGCAACAAATTTCTGAAGCCCGAAGAGTTTGGCGAGAATGCGTTGGGGACTCTGCGCTTACTAAAAAGATTATACCCCGAAAAATCAATCTCACCCACAGTTCACCAAGTTTTGTGTCATGGCGAATACCTTCTCATTGAGCCCACGTCTATACGCCATTTTTTCTCCTTTCAGATGCCGTTATCACCCATGGATTTCTCGCTTAGCCCGATCCAGCTTTCCAGCGACGAAGATGACCTGCTCGAACTCGTCCCAGACCCTAAACTTCTTCTGCAGACCCCTCCCACGATCCGGGCCCTCATCGAGGAAGCAAAAACTCTGCCAAACACGTCACGGAAGGTCAAGCTCATCTCTCCCAAGGCCGCCTCATCTGGCCCGACGAAGCGAAGGCAAACTAAGCCACAGCTGGTGACTGGCAAGGGCCCCGTCCAAGCCCACCACCACGCTCTTGACGACCGGCAAGGGCTCCACCAAGTCCACCTCATCTCTGACAACTGGCACAGGCGAGCCCAAGAAATCTCTGCTAGCCCGCCCCATCTGCCGCCTGACGAGGCCTTCCCCATCACGCGCAAGTAAGTCACCAGCCCCAAGTAAGGAGGCCATCGTCCGCGCTCAGAAAAGGCTCAAGTCTGCTCCATCGTAATTCCATCGTTATTCTCAGGAGGCAGGTCACAAGCTGTACCGACTTTTTAGACTGACGAAAACCCTTAAGATATCCGCGGACAGAGTCACTGCAGACGTTTGCCGAGGCTGAAGCCGCGACCTAACTTCTGATCGCGGGTAATTCGGAGCGAATGAACTGAGGAAAATTGGCGAGCTTTCCCCCGATTTTGCCCGCGGCCGGTTAGTGTCTTTCTGACCGGTGTATGGCCCGTACCCCCGCGACATCTCGTATGAGCCCCCAGTTCGAGAGCCCTCCGCGCGCGAAGATTGTCCCGCCTCTTATTGTGACCCTATTGTGTTCTACCTCGATACTTCTCTAGTGGTGTATCTCGTTATATTGTGTACGGTGTATCTGGATTATACATACATAGATTGTGCCACAAACTTCCTAGCGGTTTTCCTGCTTCCTGCTACCCTCTAACAATACAGCTTCACTAGCCTCCGCATTGCGGGTAAGCAACTCACTCACATCTTGAGCCCCCCCCCCCCCCCCCCCCCACTGGTGGGCTCACATCGGCCTTAGCGCCCCCCGCGTCGCATGTTGGAGGCGCCGGGAAAGCATGCAGAAGCATGGAAAACAATCTGACATACTTCATTATGGAAAACCACCTTCTCGACGAGTTTGATGACTTAATTGCCTCACTAAGAACCTCACGCTTCTCAACGAAGAGCGGATGGAAACCGACAGCGAGAAGATTGCAACGGAGCAAACCACCGATGCCTCCTTCCCGGAGGTTCCAGTTGTACGGGCTCGCAGAAAGAAGCGTATGTTTGTGCGAATTTTTATTTTCATGTTTTTCCTCTTTTTTTGTTTCAGTGCGAGTTTTGAAGAATCGGACACTTCAATTGAGGATAATTTCTCCCGAGAGACTAAGGAGAAGACCCAGCATTTGAAAAATTATTTCGAGCCATTAGAAGATATCATAAAAGGCTGCGAAGAAACCCATAAGTACCGAATGCATATTTATTTCACTTCCAGACTCCTCTCGAATTTTTGGTCACATTGATTCAGGGTGAGGAACCGTCACGCCTTACCGAGGGGCGCTTGAGAGCTCGACAGACTGTCGGAAGGGCCCGGGGGTTGCCCCGATACAGCTCCTCTTCTGAGGAAACCTCCCCCGCATCAAACCGCTTCCCAGATTTGGATGACCTCCTTCACTGGGACGTCGATACGGAGCGGCTGTGGCTCGGTGACCCAGAGGAGGACCTGCAGTTTGACTCTGATATCTCGCTGTGAGATGTCAAAACGCCTCCGTTACGCCACGCCGATTTAATTTTTTTATCTCTGATGCGGATCTAGAGGAGCTCAATTCGAAAAGACTCGACTTGGTCATGGTAGATCAACACTTTGCGACTTTCAAATTTGAAGTCGTGGATAGCCTTGACGAACTGGAGTCGGGAGCCCAAGCTTCGTCTAAAGCCGAGCCGGAAGCACAATCATCATCATCAAAAGCCTAAGGAGAGCGTGGACCATTACCGTCAAGGTTTCTTTGTTGCAGAGTTTGACTGAACCGGCGGACAATGACGTGTTTCATGGACGTGAAAGGATACCTGCTTACCAACACGTTCGTTTGCAAAGAGGTGGCGATCGTTTCCCCCACGGACGTTCCTTCGGAGTCTGGACCTTCCGACCACCCTTCTCTTGGGACAACCTCAATGCTGCTGATAGATTTCGAGTCAAGCCTACCGTTGAAGATAGCCTCACTCTGCCTTGGAACGACGGTGTCATCCCCTACAGATGTCTGGAGTCTCTGTTCGTCACGATAGCACTAAAGTTCAAGAATTGGGTCGTGGAGGTTACGCTGGTCAAGGAGAATATCTTCCCCTACAAATGTACTTCCGTTCGGATCGTAACTCTCGAGCAGCATTGCGAAGACGTATGCGGTCTTTACGATAAATATCTCGCCGATGACGTCACTCGACCTGTAATCACTTGCTTTTACGATCATCCGCAATGCGCAGATCGGACGGCAACGTATCTCATGAACATTTTTCAAAGGATGCAAAACCATGCTTCCTCTTGCGAATAATTTCTACCAGTACTGATGTGTATTCTAAGACTGTTTTCGCATCGATTCTGTTTCAGTGTTGAAGCTTTCGCTGTTGCTGCAGGCTACCAGTAAAGTCGACCCCCTGGAGTTTGTACGTCTGAATAAGGAAATGCAATTCAGCATGGAGACGAAAGTGACTTTTCTCAAGAGACTAGCGAGTGACTGCTACTACGGTCTTCCCCACTTCAAGTGCGTGATGGAAAAACAGTCCAGGACGGTTGGGAAAAAATGCAAGTCTATCGCTTACCATCTGTCTTCGATGATCCTAATCACTCGTGCATCGGGAGATGTCGCTCTATGCTTCAGGATCATTTAATAATGGTATATGAGGTTTTAGAAGACATAGAAGACTATGCATTGTTCTTAATCGTCTTTGACAAATTCTTCGAACACAGCCTACAAGTTGGGGAAGAGCACCTCATGCGTGAGCAAATCTTGTCCGAGTTTTATGCTGTCGAATATTTTAATCGTAAATTTGTAAAGGACCCCGATTGGTTCAACCTGGGACTCAGAATCGATGCGGACACTGTCAAGGAAGGATCATGGTATAGAAGAGTAGAGTGCGTTTATCACAATGGAGTTGGAGCATACCCTTCGCAACTTCCTTGCATTGCAATGTACGAAAAGAAATGTTCCGTCCAAGAGGCTCGTTATAACATTATCCATTCGCTAGAGCCTTTCCGAAGGACAAAGTCTTCCGCTTCCTTCGCGAGTTTATGTAATTCTCTCTCCTGTGCTATTCTTTAATCGAAATGAACTTGATTCAGTCAATCTCTCTCCTCCGATTTCTTTTATCGAAGATTAACCTAATGTAATGATTTATTTGTATTGTATCCTTGTCCTAACTTGGTTCAGTCGATCTCTCTCCTCTGATTTCTTTAATCGAAGATTAACCTAATGTAATGATTTATTTGTAATGTATCCTTGTCCTAACTTGGTTCAGTCAATCTCTCTCCTCTGATTTCTTTAATCGAAGATTAACCTAATGAAATGATTTATTTGTAATGTATCCTTGTCCTAACTTGGTTCAGTCAATCTCTCTCCTCTGATTTCTTTAATCGAAGATTAACCTAAGGTGACATGATGGCTGAACACAAAACGGACTCTGACACCGGGGCTACGGAGTACTTGTCTCTGGACTGCAATGATTCATTCGAGCCATCTCCAATAAAGATGTATTTCCCGAATAAATTACATAATCGTGATCCACTTGTAGCATGATCCCAGCGCTCTCTGGTGATCTTGAGAGGAACCTCCGGTGGTCCAAACATGTAACTCTATTGTAACTAGAATGTTCTCGAACTAGAATACATCATGTCGTGATACACGTTTATTTGTGCTTTCTTTACATTCATATATCCCTCATATTATACATGGCGCAGTCGTTTTAATTGTTCAATAACCATCGAATCGAAATCCAAAGTCATGTACATAAGGTAAAATGTGTACATATTCGTGAAAGTGTTAAAAGTACTAAACCGTAAAAAAAAAAAAAAAAAAACGTGCAAAATGGCGGTTAACCTCAACCTACCAAGCAAACTCTCATTGACCGGTAATCTGAGCGTCAATTGGAGAAAATTTCGGCAATCGTTTGAAATTTACATAGCAGCAGCCGGACTGGTGAAGAGAAATAATGATCTTAAGGTCTCGGTGTTTATTAAACAAACCACGACAGGTTATGGAGCCCAGTATAGCCAGTGTCGCTTGGCTAATATCTAAACAATAATGAACGACTTTTCAGTATACTAACAGCTGTGGTGCGCTTGCAAAATTCATTCGTGTTTTAGAAGTTCTTCTCTTGTTTTCGTTTGTCGTGTTTTTAATTAATTAATTAAGTAAGTTTATTTGGTTTGTACCCTCAATCCCTCCCTTAATTCATGTGAATCATGACCGCCATAAAAATCCTGACAGTTCTGCTATGCAAAATTTGGCTGGCCCAAACCTGCACAGAACTGAAAAACTCCAGCACATTTCCGTACAACAACGAGAGGTCGGTATTTTTCTTTGAAGGCACTGCCATTCTCCCTGTTGTAATTGACCTGGAACAACCGTACACCGTGTGCAATGGAACCCACATAAACACAGTACTTGCGGGCATGATTAGATCATCCATGCAACGAATCCAGGATGGCGCCATCTCACACGCACTAAGAAGTCGAAAAAAACGAGAACTCTCGTTACTAGCGGGGGCAGCTATGGTAGCCACGGCGGCGTGGGCGGGCTACGAGTAAGTTTCTACCAATGCAAAAATAGAACAGCTCCGTGCTGAACTATAAGTTACGTAAGGAGGGTAAGAATGGAGGATAAACAGAGGAGTCATGAAGTTTTTATCGCCTCACACGCGAAATGAGGCAACTTTCGGCCCTGGCCACCGAAAGCACCTGCCTCGTGAAAAACGCGCGTATGCTCATCATGGAAAATGCAATGCTACAAGAGTACGATGACATTCTGATAGCCCTAAAAAACGAGCGCTTAAGTGCTAAAATAATCGAGCCCGTACAACTAAACCAATTAAATAAACAAAGTACCATTCTCTATCAAACACTATACGTTCAATCCCCCTACTTAATGTATATTACGGCGAAAATGTCCTTTAATCTACAAGAAGCAAGCGCTGACAATGCCTCCATACTGCGGGGAGCATTATTAATTCCGCTAATTGAGAGACAGGAGAGAGTCATCGTAAGTATAACCACCAAGGAGGAAAATGGGAGTTTAAAAGTTTTTGAACCAGCGGTAATCGCAGCCGAAAGTGGCATATGCCATTAGCGTATGTTGTTACGGTACTACCAATAGTTTATTATTGAGGACTTGAAGCCTCATTTCCTACCTCAAGTGGTGGAAAATTCGCCCCCCCCTCATGTTTCTCCTAACAGCAGAGAAACGTAAGTTTATGGCCAAATCTTAGGGCGTCTCTTCGGGTCCCTTGGGTTTTAGCCGTTTAACGTTTACTATTGATTAAATGTCCGAACCACGCAAGTGAATATCGTAGCCTGATACTTGTATGTCCTTCATATGTTTCTTATTTTTTCTCTTTGGTTTAAAAATGCTGTGACAGCATATTTTTAACATATGAGTGGGCTTTAAATGCGGGAAAAATCTCATTAAATGTCTTAATTACAATTTTTACAGGCTCAAAAGTTTTGAGAGCTTGTAAGTACCTAGTTGCCTTCTTGTTTGACCCATTTTTTAAAAGGAATTTATTTATTATCTGGTGCAGCCAAGTTTAAGAACCGAATCACTTGGCCATTCATCACTGGAAACTTATTCAGGAGTTCCGTCTCAGAAGTACCTCGTGAAACCAATTTCTGTGCCACTGGCACAACCGACGACATCAGGACCCAGCGTCAGCGCGACGACAACCCTCAGCGGAGCCGCCCAGTGGATCAACCCGCAGTAAGCAAGCAAGAAACGAAGAACCAGATTCAAGGCAACTCTGTTCCTAACGCAGCCTCTCAGCCATGCCGCAAAGGCAAGCTAACGAGGAAAAAATGCAGGAAGCGACAAAAAGCAAAACGCCGAGCTTTGTTCCTTGAAAAGAAAATGATGGAAAGAAACGAAAAGGACGATCAATTGTACTTGTAAATACGTAAGTCTTATTATTGGGTTCGATTACCAGTGTTTTCAATTTTATCGCGAACCCTCGAGAAATCCGCGGTCGGGGGTAAGTAAGTATAACCACCAAGGAGGAAAATGGGAGTTCAAAATTTTGTGAACCGGCGGTAATCGCAGCTGAAAGTGGCATATGCCACTTTCAGCAATCATGATTTTCCTTGATCCCACAAAAAAGTGTGGAGGCCTTCTGTAGTTTGTAATGTAAATAGCAAACACGACTTTTTCGGTCTCCCCAAGAAATTTACTTCCCAAGTTTGAAATCTTCTAAGGTGATTTTTGCTTCATTTTCAGGTCGAAATCCAAAATCTGCAGCGGCTAGGAGGCACACAATCGATAAGCCGGATTGTGCCAGCAGAAGCGCTAACAGTTAAAAGACCGGCTAAACGACGACGTTGTGATGTCCTGAATTTACGAGACTCTGACAGCGACTCGGATAATGACATTGAGGACGAGTCAATGATGTCAGTCCGCGAACACAACGAAAAGACAGCAGACTTGGAGGCAACTCACAAGGAAAAATATGACAGCTTAAAGGCTGATTACAAAGGCCTAAAAGCCAAATAAGATCTTCATAATAATTCTATGCAGTGCCATGGTGCAAACTTAGCTTTACAGGAGCAATTATGAGCTTACATGAAAAAAAATTTAGAGTTAAAAAAGTATATGTTTCCTCCTACCCTCACCATCGTTAACAGCAGCAAAACCAACAACAGTAACTTCCCTTACTCTAGTCTTAATCTTACGAAACCTTCTGTTTCAAGTCTGTCACAAAAATTTACCCC
>NW_017566817.1:1231181-1269454 GCF_001854935.1 Bemisia tabaci | reverse complement strand
TATTTAGTACCCAGTTGATCGTGATATTTAGTGCTTGGCTGAAATGTAAAAGTTTCTTTTTAGTTCTTTCTGTAGCTTGACGTATACCACAGCCTTGTGGCTCTCATGTATTAAAATGAAAATAAAATAAAATTACTTATTCTTTTCTTAGCTTATTACTACTATACTTTTATGGTACATTACTATTTCTTTGTAATACTTTGTAATCACTATTCAGCCTCCAATTGCTGCAATTTTTCCCCAAAGTGTCCTCAATTTATGGAATAGTTTAAAAGTATGAAAATCTCCTTCTCCGAAAGAAACTGTATCACTTTTGGACACATTATCCTCTTCAAAGCCGATTTGTCAGATGGAAAATTAAGCAACTTAGCATTAAGTGTACATAGTGTATGATACCAAAGTAATTGTGTAAAGCTAAATGTAATATAAAGAAATTTAATTGAAACATTAATCAATTAAAGCAATGTAAAAGTAATGTCAATGTAATGTGAAGCTATATAAAGTAAATTAAATTGTAATATCATGTGTGAGCTTTGCTTCCTCTCACATGGAATGCTTCTGTCATGTGCATTTTTTGGAAGCTTTCATGTTCTGTCATAAAACAACATTGTAGTACAGTACTACAAAAGAATTGACTGTACTGTACTATAAGAGAATACAATATAAGTCATGTTAAAAGGGATATTTAAACTACAACAGGTTAGTTATGCACTTGAAAGCGTAAAACCCCTGATCAGGTAATAATTCATTTGCAACCCACCTCCAGAACTGAGGAATGGTACTTTTTCTCCAATGTAGCCACCTTAGTGTTCTTCTAAATTTTGCAATTTTGACTTTGAAGAAGCTCACCGATTAGAAAATCTTACTTCAGCAGAACCAGCTCTGACATTTCAATTCTGAAAAAACCAAAATATAATATGAAAAATTCTGTCTATGGATTTTGGTCTCCCAACACAGCCTATAGTTGGTTACATTTTTATGAATAAAAAAATGTTGTCCTGATACTTTCTCATTTTAAAAATGCTACCCAATAATTCAATTCTTAAAAGTCTAATTAATGAGAGTCGAAGCAGCCTTAAGAAAGTGGTGCTCTCATGCAATGCTTTTTTGATGACAGATTTTGTCCTTGCTTGCCTCATACAGTTAACCATACCACGTAACCAGGTAATTTGACCAAAATCAGTAACTTGAAGCATCATTACATAATGCTGGGATTTAAATGAGTTGGCAATCAAAATAGATTAGACAATATTTGTCGTCACATATACTATTCCAAAAGCTATTGAAAAGTTGACTGCGCTCAGCATCAATATGAATGAAAAGCAAAAAAGTAACAATTAAAGCAAAAGCTCAGAGCTGAATCAATGGCATAGGGCATGAAAAGAGTGAAAATGCCAAGTAAATATACAGAGAATTTCTAATTGAGGAAGCAGAAACAATATCTTGAGTGCCCATTTACAATGCTGTCCAAACAATACAAACAAAATTTGAGACGATAGTAATCAGGCAACTCATTAATGGCAATACCTGGAGGTACTGTTGAAAATTTCAAAATGACACTTGTTTTTGGTGTCTGTGAGTTTGTGCTTGAAGTTAATCCATAGCACTATCATGTGTATGAAACACATTGCATCAATATTTGGGCGTTAACAAATTTCTTTGGATAAAATGATAATATATAGAATTTTTGCAGATATTGCAAATATTTATCCTTAAAAAAATAAAATATGAAAAACTGTATGAAATATTATGCTCAGACTATAATTTATTGGCAAATGTAACAGAAATAAATTAGGGATGTCATGGTAAAGGATTTAAATGACAGTTGCAAAAAAAAAGAAGAAAATAATTGGGTGGATTCAGGCTGGTTTGAGTAAAGTTCAACTTTGGTTTTTGTGGGCTTTATCGTAAAATGTATTTGAGGATGGGCTTCGTAAAGAAATTTGAAATTATACCCAATGTCTCCTCTTAATATTCAAATGCAAAATTCTTACAAGTCAAAAGTGTTCATCCTAGTTTCCAACAAACTAAAAATCCTGAATTTAAACCCATTTTCAGCAAAATTCTACCAAATATCACTTCATTTGTACACCCATGATTTTTGAGATGTCTGCCATAAGAATAGTCTAAAATGTAAGTTTTTTTAACCTGAATTTTTTTCTTTTCTGATTTTGAATTTACCTTGAAGGCCATACTTCTATAAAAAATAAAAGCAAAGTAGGAACAATCCATTTTTTGACAGGACGGAGTCAAGACTAGGGCGACTACTGTTTCCTGAGCACCTCCTTCAATTTTCCAACCAGATAAAAATTTCAGATGTGTGCAGTCACAACTCATTGATTCATTGTAGTAGCATATCTGAAAACGTGGAAAAAAAAGGCTTTAAGTTTAGATAAACTTAAAAAGGAAATGAGAAAAAAAAAGAAGAAAAAAAACACCAAGAAGTAGCCCAAACTGTATGTAACAAGGTGGAGAAATGGTGCTGGGTCCACACCAATTCGCGGGGAAACAAAGCCAAGAAATTCCAAAAATTAAAGTGGATACTCTCCCCCCTCAGTTTCGTACTGGTACACATTAGAGTTCAAAAATTTAATTTTGACTCTAATTTTAATTTTTGGAATTTCTTGGCTTTGTTTCCCCGCGAAATGGTGTGGACCCAGCACCATTTCTCCACCTTGTTACTTAACAAGGAAATCAACCCGGAACTTGTGGTAAAATTGCAAGTGATAAACCAGCATTTTGTCCAATATGTTTTACGTGTTGAAGAATTTAGCAGCCTTTCATGGATATTGTGCAGTTCCACCTCTGACATTTTCGATCAAAACACATTACTGTTTAAATGTGAGAAAATGGTATGATATTCAAGGGGAATTCTGAACTGTCTTATCTTCTACATTAGGAGGAATTTAGAGCACTTGTCATCAACTGGTCAGAGGAGAAAATATAAATTGATCAAAGGTTGAAATCAAAATAATTTTACATGTTGCAACCCATTAATACCCATTTATTTTATCCCTCATGGGCATGATACATCAAACAAAATGAAAGAACCTGAGAATGTAGCAGAGC
This sequence comes from Bemisia tabaci, assembly GCF_001854935.1. Classification (NCBI taxonomy): domain Eukaryota; kingdom Metazoa; phylum Arthropoda; class Insecta; order Hemiptera; family Aleyrodidae; genus Bemisia; species Bemisia tabaci. Next base: position 1,266,385 of record NW_017566817.1, on the reverse strand, counting down.
GTAGTCGCTAACTTATCATTTAAAAAATAAAGTAAAACAAAAGCTAAAACTCACTTGTTCCAAACATATAAAATGTTGATGATGCGTTTCAGCCATCATCAGGTTCACTCAACTCTTGTGTGATGGAGTTGTGGAAATATCACGATGGCTGCGGAAAAAAGGCAGAAAAAGGCACCATGTAAGTTTGTATTTTTCAAGTAAATTAATTTTATTTGTAGCTTTTATTTTCTGTTATTCTACCGTGCTAAGGGAAAACGCCGTCTGAACATTCGAAAGTTGCCAAATTTCCTTTCAGAAAAAAGTTATTTTAGAAAAAAGTTATGAATATTTTTTCTTGAAATTTTCAGGAACTTTCAGAAAAATTGCGAACAGAATTATTTGAAAGATTGGAGGAACAATATTTACAAATTTTCCAGAAAAATCGTGATTTATCAAAGGAAATTTGGCAACGCCTGAGGGTTCATTCGGCGTTCTTCCTTAGCACGACAGTATGGGACACAGTCTTCGTTCGGTTATTCAGCTATCCATTGTAGTCAATTAGATCTTCGTTTTTGAATTGAGTAAAAGTGCTGGTCTTCTGAAATTGAGAGAAAACCAACGTTAGCTTTCCACTTTGAAAACAGTTATAGCATCAATCTTGCAGTGGAGAGAAAAATTAAATGAGTCATACCTCCAGTAATTTAGGATCGTAAATGTTGTTCTTCTCTCCCTTCCTCCCTGCTTTCCAGTTGAGTCCTTCATTGGGGAGCAGACAGGTAAGGTAGGCAACAGTGTCATTCTTTCCTTTCCATCTTGCTCATAAGTTTGGAGGGCCAGTCTGCTAGAATACAAATAGGTAAGAGATGAGGTGTTAGTTGTTAGCATTATCACTAACTGCCATACTTGCATGCACAGTAGTTTGAGCTGCAGGACTAAACTCAATACCGGGTGTCCCTATAAGGGTTTCCTCTCAAGTTGCAAATTTAAGCATTAATATAATTATTTCCTCGTCTTATCAATACATAAATTCAAACTTGTTGTTGTTGTTGTTGTTGTTGTAGGTTGATTGGCCTAATTCCGCTTTGCAGATAAACAGCCACTTACAAAAGTTCGGGATCACACACTATCTCATAAATAAACAATAATTTACTTGAGTTAAAACTTGCCTACCAAACATTACCATGACAATCTTTGCAGTATGAAAATACAATAACCTCAAAGTTAGCGATTCCACTGAGCTATTGCACACTGTTTACACTTCGAACAACACTAGTTAGATTAGGAACACTGCTAGTTGAAAATCCAGCCAAAATCATTGTAGTACACGATTTAATTGGAGTGTACTCTGGTTATTTATGTGAGCAGAAAATAAAAACAGTATGTAAGGCTCATTAATAGCGGCAGAAAACGAAGCATCGTTAATCAAAGTAGTTGCATGGTAAAAGCTGGGGCCAGGTCTAGAGATGTAATAACAGTTCTCAGAGAGCTATTGAGGTAGTTCCACAGCAAAGTATTGATAATACAACCTGTACCAATTGCTATCAGAGCTGGTGAGAATGAATCGTGTTCGATAGTGGTTTGATGTATCATTTGGTTCAAAACATTAAAACATAACCTCACACCAAAATTTGACACCCATTTGACGTGTAGAATGCAATCTTTAAGTTGTTTCCATTAATATATCAATTCAAAAGGCTAGGCAACTTTATGACATTAGAGCTAGCTCATTGCGTGTTACTACAAATGACTATCTCTAGATCAGCACCACCCAACAGGTTAATACAAGCACTCAGACATAACCTTTGGTCAGAGGTGGCTTAAACAATACATAACTTTCATCTCAAAATATGCTGAATGAGCTCTAGAGCATTAATGATTTGACTCAGAAGTTGCCAGGTCACCATTCACTTTAAATGAATTTGTATTGCAGCTGAATACAAGCCTGTCCCAGCTTTCAACGTCCTGCCCATTCTTTTCGGTTTTCTGCCATATCTCATACTCCTCTTTTTGGGCTATATAATTGTGCATCTTTGCACTTCTGAAGGGCTTTTATCTTGATCGAGGAACGCGATGGATCAGGATTTTTATGATTTGGGCCAGTTCAATCTGCCTTAACGCGACCTCAGCCCACCTCGGAAGAGCGGTCCAAGCGTTCCACTGGATCGTATGGAACGCGCCATTGGAACGGGATAGAAAAATGATGCGCTCTGCAGCAATCTTCTGCGGTTCGGATTAAAAAAAGCCCTTTGGGTACACCATCGGATCCTACAAGGTGCAACAATGCATGAACAATAAGTTCAGTCTTCCTCACCTGCTGGAACTATGAGGGTGATTTCACGATAATAGGAATAGTCGTGTCGCCGTGGGTTATGAACGACATAGGGCAAAACGAATGAAAACCAAATTAATTAATCAATAGGAATGATGTCCCTGAACCTATCCATGCTAAAAAATATGATGAATTATTATTATATTTAATAATATGGGACTTCAAAGGCCGAAAATGTCCGGTCGGTTACGCGTCGCCAACCCCGATTTTGAAGCAAAAGAGCAATTTGCGGTAACAAATCAGTACTGATCATGAACTCTTTGGCAATATTTGCTGAAAAGAGACTCTAGTGTTCAAGAAAATTGCCAGTTTGAACTGAAATGTTTATTATTGAGCGAGAAAAGTCATAATAAAGAGGTGTCGCCACATTTGGCAACAAATTTTTGCAGTTGTATTAAGTGCAGTGTTTATCTCGCGAGATGGAGTCAGGAGTTTCAAAACTGCCATCAAATTGTTCGCTGAAGTCTTCTTGACAAAACCATCACTGATAAGTCAGTTTTTTTTACAATGGAAACTTAAATTATTATGAAAACCAGTGATTTTTACGTGTGTAGCACTAATTCCTCACTACGCAAAAACCTCAATTTAATAGTATTAAACTAAAAGGGAGTCTCCAAAGTTTAGAAAACTTTTAAGGCAGCATTAATTCCACCTCATAACTCAAGAATTGCCAAGTTTCATCTTTTGTATCATCTTTAATCTCACATTTTTGAGTGTCGGTTACGCTGTGTCTGTTACGTAACCGACACAATTTGGCAGGGCCGCCATGTTTGCGTGGACCTCCAGCAGTCCCGCGGGAAGCGCTGATACCTGATTCAATGGCTTGTTTATCAATTACTTTAACTTTGCACTGAATCAAAATAGAGCGTGCCAAAGCTGGAAAGAGGAAGTTTAATACCTTTAAAATGAGGTAATGAAATCCTGTTAAAATTGGTGCACTTTTATTTCTAAGGTATTTCAAATTTTAACTATTCCTGTTATCGTGAAATCACCCATGATGTGAAATAACATAAAATCCGAAGCTTCCCAATGATGAGGTTATGAGTAGGAGCTGATCACAGGGTGCATAGTTACCTTCCTTTTATGGAGGTGGTGAGCAGGTTCCGAGGAGTTGCATGGTCATCCATCTCTGGAATCTCTGGATTGATGTGTGAGAAGAGCATGGACGAAAGAAAACCGATACTTTTCTGGTAAGTGTTGGATTTGACTTAAACAGAAGCGGATAAATAAACGATCTCATGATGAGTGCTGATAAGATGATATGTGAGAATTTGACGCACGAGGCGAATCGTAAAGCAATAAAAGGGTGGAAAACGGAAAGATTCTGGGAAAGACCAAAGACATTGGAAAGACCTGAGAAACACTTGTGTATGTGCAATGTAACCTCAAAAATTCAAACCGAAAAAAAAACATTTGATTGGTCGATCGGTTTATCCATGTAAGCAAGTTGAAACTTTACTCTGATTGGTTCCCGCCAATTCGGATGGCGCTCGCGGCGAAATATACAAATTGACGCGCCACTTTTCAAATAAGCGGAGAGTCCTCTGGTTGCGCGCACTTTGGAAACCAGCATCAGACCACCCGTACTAGGTTGTTTTCCTCGTTGTTTTAGGTCATACGAAGTCAGGGATCGCAGCGTTGATAGGGAACCATCCCCAAGGAATCCGAATTTCTTAGTCCCATCCCCTCCTCCCCTGTCCTTACAGTTCCCTTTGGGAGTTGAATTAGGGGGGGGGGGGTCATGACCTTAAAGTCGGGGCTCCCGACCGAACTGCGGAGAAGAGCGGAGCATGTTTCTTGCTTTCATGTTTGAGACATGTTGGCCGAGTTTATACCTGCTTTTAACGTTTTTTTCATTATTAGCGAATCGTTTACTCTAAGAATTTTCCTACTTTACTTTACGAAGCAGGACAGATTACAATGAATTGCAATCAAATTCAGAGCCATTGAACACTACTATTTTTTTTTTAATGTTTCGCAAGCCCGGCCGATGATATCTACGAATATGAGAGTTTTGATTCCTTGGAAGCCCCCTCTCCCCTCAGGGGCGTAACTAGGAAATTTCTTTGGGGGGGGGGCATGGGACCACCTCTCGTGGTGAAGAGAGCGGGGGAGGGTGAGGAATGAAGGATCCCGNGGGGGGCAGGCCCCCCCAGGACCCCCCTAGCTACGCCCATGTCTCCCCTCTTCCCCTCACTTTTGAGGCCTTAGAAGCCTCTCTGACATCTTTGAATGTTTTAAATTTAAATTATCTACAAGAAGCCCGCACACACCCAGGCCCGCCACATCCCATCTCGGGCCCTGGTACCAGTTTTGAAAACGCCTTCAAATGCGGCGTGATACCTCACGCATTCCTGAGAGTTCAAATAGTTGTATCATTGCGCCGTATGAATACGTAGAAAAACGTAGCCGAAAAACATAGTTCCACAAATCGGCCTATTTTCTCCCCATTTAAACCAATGTAATTGCTCCCAAAATTTTCGTCGCTTTGGGGGAAAGTGTAGACTTCAGCTATGGTGCTGAAACTTCAGAATTGTCTTTTGGGGACCAAAAGGAATGGGATACAGCCCGGGGAGCAAGGTTTTGAGATGGTTGCCTAAAAAAGGAACACCATAGGGCCCCAAGCACGGACGGGAAGCTTTAAAGCACATCGAGAAATTACAACGAATGGGGGGGGGGGTACCAAGGGGCATCCCCCGAGAAATTTTAGAATTTTTACGACTAATCAGACGCATTTTGAAGCTTCCATGAAGAATTTTTCCATCAATTTCTGCGGAATAATTATGTTTTTTTTCCTACTTTCAGCACAAAATACTTGCGAATTGTTGCATTCAAAACATCTGGAAAATTTTTATTTTTTTCGGGGAGGACGCATATGATACTATTATCAGTTCTAAGAGGGCCAGGCCCCCCTGGATTCCCAATTCGTTTGTCTATGGCAACGGAGTTGAGCCATGAGCCTTTGAAGTCGAGGATGCCCAGACTGGAGAATCTTAGCATCTGACGACGGAATAGAATGAAACGCAGTTACTGAAAATATCCCTCTGTACTGAAAATCTAGAAAATAGATAGATTTTTTCCAAGAAGTATACTTCTTTGAAAATTTAAGAAGAATTCCACAGTGCCCCAGCGTGTTTCTGAAAATCTATTCACCTTTTGCGAAATTTTTGGGGTAAATTTTTCACTGTTTCTTACGAAACAAGGGTTGCATGTGAATTCGTGGTGGTTTTTCAGGGGTAACACGGGCCCCCTCCGGGGCCCGGGCCGCGGTGCCAGGGACCCAGTATCCCCCCCTTGTGGCGGGCATGCACACACTATGGAATGTTTTTATTTTGAGACGAAGGGGCCCCTCATATTTTATTCAAAGTCTCGCAGACTGCGTTGATAAATCTGAATGTTGATTTTTCGGGCTTTTGTTTCGGTTTTGAGGCTCCACAGGTATAGCCGACACCTCTATAAATTTTATTTCATAGTCTCCAGGGGCCCTTGGACCACTTCTGAGGCCCTAGGAGCTCCCTGGGTATCTCTGTATATTTCTAAATTTAAAGCCTTAGTGTCCCTTTTAGGTCCGTTGTAGGTACACTTATGATACTAAATAATTTCGGGGCCTTAAAGATATTGTAGGTATTGACACAAAGAATTAATAAAAAGAACAAAAATTAAAAAATATTTCAACATACTTGCATATTTTTCCCTCCAATAAATATAATACTTTTACAATGCAGCCATAATTAGGTAAACCTTGACAGATTAATACACATAAAATTAATATGTTTGAATGTTACGACCCTCTATACGTCGAAGGTTAAAGTAAAAAAGTGCGTTTATGCAATTGTTAATTTGCATTTTTTTGCTCATGTACTGTTTTTCGATAAAAAATTTGGCCAGTCAATGAAAAAAATGCTCCTTGCAGTAGGTTTGGCAGAATTTTTCCAATGTAAAGAGACAAAAGAAGAAGGAGAAAACCATCAGCCGAATCTGGCAATGACTTTTAAACAAGTATGATTGCAGGATTTAAAAAAAACCCATATCATTTTTACAATTTACATTTTCTGAGATTTTACTCCCAACAGGCGACCGCTTCAGTGTTACGTGCTTAGGTGGTACCACTTGACTAAGTTGTCGAACAGTCTCAAGATTCCTAGCAAAGTCTCACTTGTATTCGGCAAGGAAGTTACGATGGAACTCTTCAAACTTGTTTAACATGTCCTTTAGTTTATCCGTCTGTGGGAGAATTGTGGTTCTGAAACAGAGGACAATTACACGTGTTTGTTAAAGCGAAGGAGAGATATTTGTATGCTCGTGAACGAAACTTTATATTTGAAAGTTTCACTCGAAGTTTAGCAAAATGCGACCATTACATGGAAAAAGTAAGGGCCTCCTTCAATTGATACCTTTTCAAGAAAGTAATTTTGGCCAAGTTTTGATTGAATAATTGGAAACTGGATACCCAATAGGACACGCTCTTCAAGTTATACCTCACATCGTTGACAAAAAAATGCTGTAAGCTGCAAAAAAAAACAATAAAAATTGATAAAATATTGTCCTGCCTATTTAGTATCCTCAAATTTTAACCTTGTTTTACCCATTTGTTACTTTTTTACTTTATTGTTTTCGTATTTTCGAGAAATGTGTTTAAAAGTGCTTGATCAAATCCAATAACTTAATATTAGAAATATATATGTTTTGTAATGGACGCCTGATGAGAAATATTGCCTACTCACCTGATGTGATAGGTTCCAGGTTTTTGGCCAAATCCAGCACCGGGTATGACGCAGATCCCGGTGTTCTCTAGAAGTTGAAACGCGTAAAACTCCGAGGGGCACAATCCAAGGTGAGTAGCTTTTTCTATTGCCTTGGGAGGCAACTTCATCTGGTTAAAAATCAAAATAGAATTGAGAAGAATTTTGTCAAAAAATTCTAGGAGTTTTGTTTTTCCTCCTCTCCAATAGGATTCTTTTATCATCCCGGAGAAGATGAATGAAATATAGAATTCAATATATGCGCGAGATAAATAGTTTTATCAAATTTAGAGAAATCTTTCAACATGTAACATGAAATCGCATGTGTGTTGCTTTCCACACTTTCATAATAAATACATGCAAATGACCTTTTCTGCAGTTCCGAATTGAAATCGGTTATATTTTCTCAAATTTCCCAACCGCTCGACAAAAATATAACTGAGGCAAATAAAAATAAATCATTGAAGAGGAGAAATGGATGAAATTATCCTTGCTCAATTTACACAGTGTGAGGTGCTCAAAGTGGACTTTCGTACTTTTGATTGGTTATACTAAAACGAAATATCAACGAAATAACAAAAAAGGATTCAAAATGAAATTGAAGTTTTTGGCAAAAATGCCCAAAAATTCTCAACTTTTTTGTACACCGGTTGGCTTGTCTCCAAACCTTAAGTGTGCATGTGCACTGTGATGATGAAAACATACCTTTGGGAATGCATACATGGCTCCTTGAACCGGCTGACACGACATGCCCTCCATACGATTGAACGCATCGGCCACCAACTTAGCTCTTTCTTTAAGGGAGTTTATAACACCTCTTGTTTCTTTCATGAACAGCTCATACGATGGCTCAGTTTCTCGGGGTGGATTCACAACACAATCAATCGCAACCTGTAACCCACAGAGGCGTTTACATTATTATACAATACTTGGAAAATAACAACAAAAAACCAGTATAACGACGGTGAAAGCCTGCAACCATGTATATCGTTTGTGCCGTTTCAAAATCTCCTCTCCTACTTTTCTTTTTTAAAGGAGAACAGATCAATACCATTCTTTGACATTTTCTTCGCACGGAGGAGAAAAATCACAGCTGTGTTTAAAGATTGCTGCTGAGTAGCCTTCAATTTAGAAAATAAAGTACGATAGAAAGTCTGCAACGTCGCAACCCGAGATGCATGGCTGCGGAGTCTCAACGTCGATGAATAACTAATGATTGATAGTTGCAACTAATTGAGTTACGACCGTTTTTGTCTAAACTTTCAGCAATGTGTATAGAAAATGAGATGAATTTATCTAGACAACCTAAGCTGATACAAAGCAACATTTTTTAGTTAGGTCCTATTTATTTAAATTGTATTCAATATTTGTTCATACTTCCCTCCTTCCCTCAATTGTCACCTAAGGTAACCTTGATCATTTTTCAATAAAGTGGTGATGAGCTCCGCTCAGAAGATTGAAAATTATTGCAATACCGGTGCTCTGGACACCAATAATAAAAACAAGTAACCGCTGAAGCTTCTAACCTGGCCAAAACTAGGTTGATGCATATGACTAATGGATTTTAAAAGCATGGCTTTTACTTCAGGGTCAAAGTTGATGATTTCCATGTATGCTCCTCGGGCTCCACATTCACCCATGTAACCTAAAGAAAGAGAGAGAGAGAGAGAGAGAGTGAAAATAAGTAGAAATATTAAATCAATTATGAGACAAAAATGTAACAAAAGCCTCCGTTAAAAAAAATAAAAGTAAAAAAAATAAAAAAATAAACGCGTAAGTTCTGTTGGGCACTTCTAAACGTAAAAAAACCTGAGGATTCCTACTAAAATATGCAATTAAACGTCAACGTAATAAAGTGTGCAAGAAGTTAATGCTTACTTCTTTTCGGACGGAAAATGAATTCGACCACATTTTGCAATAAGGAACTACTATTTCTGGCTCACCCACAAAAGCATCTATCTGCGTAGGAAAACTAATGGCATATACGTCGTTTCTGAGATGGGACAGAAAAAACGGTTAATTTATGTTTGTTTATCATATTGATGGCCAAAGTGCGAGACCACTTATCTCCGTTTCCGACGTTGCAGACTTCCTGCAATACTTCATTTTTTCCTTGGAAAACTAATAAGCAACGTAATTTCTTGACAACTTCCTTGTTTTTTTTTCTCCACCACTGGAAAAAGAAGTCGCTTGGATCTAGAGTCCAGAATCTTAATAAACATTGACAAGAAAAAATACTCTCAATTCAATAGGATTTTTCCTTGAATCGAAGAGCCAAGCCTGCAGATTTCCTTTTGATTCAAGCAAAAATCCGATTGAATCAAGATTATTTTTCCTTGTCAATGTTTTTAAGAGTTTAGACTCTAGATCCAAGTGACTTTTTTTTCCAGTGTCTGTTAGCAGAATATTCTATGTACATTTTAAGCTTTAATGTTAACTTGTGTCTCTTTGGAAAAATAAACCAAGTGCATGGAGATTTCGAAACATCGCAATGGAGACACGTGGACTCGCACCTCCACGTAGATACTGCCTTATTACTATTAGAGCGGCGCGGCGCGGCGCGGCGCTACGTGGCATTGCTCGCTGCGATATGCTATCGGAAAAGAAAACCAGAACGCCTTCAACTTTTTGTATATGCAGCTTTAACGGCAACTGAACACGAATAGTTGCATCCATGCATCACCAATGACATCTCGTCCCGTTGCTTGCGCTAATATACTTTCTAAAACGATCTTCGTCCTTTTTCTTTTTAAATGAAAAGTGATGATCCACTCCTGATTTTAAGATTGTAAAAGACTGTTTAAAAAAAATTCACTTAGTTAAATATCAACTTTCCTAGTGTTTTCTTTCCTTGTTGAATATTATAACTAAGGGAATACCTTTTGAAGTTGACATAAAGGAGGCGACTTCCATTTGACTAAACGGCTCGCCCATCTCCGTTATAACTTTCTTAACTGAATGAAATTCATTCCCATCTCCGTAAATATTCTGTTGGTAAACCTGAAAGTTGCAGAGGATACGAGTGAAATTGGGGCAGATTTTCTAAACGAAACTGGATGTATTCTCGTGAGGGAGATTCAAATTAATCATTTTGTGGATTTTAGAGAACAATCTTCGAGAAGAAAAATAAAAGCAATCTTTAAACCTAAAAAAAAAAGAAAACTGAATAAGTTCCTTTCCAAAAGCTTTCAAATGCCTTTATAAATGTTCGTCATTACTTTTAATTTGAGTTTTCATAATTTTTAATCTTTGATCCTTAATTTTTGTTTCTTTTATATGTATTAAAAATTAAAACTTAGGAAAGTAACTTAGCTCAACACGAAACTATACACGGGAAAAAAAACACATTGGATCTAGAGTCCAGACTCTTAAAAATATCGACAAGAAAAAGTACTCTTGATTCAATCAGAATCTAGCTTAAATCAAGAACCAAGCCTCTTAATTTACGTGGATTTCGTCTTGATTCAAGCAAAAATCCGATCGAATCAAGAGTATTTTTTCTTGTAATGTTTTCAAGAGTCTGGACTCTAGGTACAATGTGTTTTTTTTTCCCAGTGTAAGATTTTCCGGAATCGAACAGACAGTGACGCACACATTGCACTCATATTAGTCGGGAATCTCAAATTGCGAAACTGATAAATACTTACTTCATCAGCAAATATAAATAGTTTCTCCTTGTACGCGAACTTAATGATATCCTCAATATTTCCTCGCCTTAAGACTTGGCCTGGAAAAGAAATTTATGAAAAATGAATGTAAGAGGAGGTTAAATACATAAACTTTTCAACAAAAAAAGGGGGAAAAAAGTCCGAGTTATGACTTATAAAGGGCATGCAGTATTTATCACATCGTCATTATGGATTAGTTTTATTTGTGATTTTTTACATTTACTCTTTTCAATGTTTCTAAATTTCATGTATCAGTATTTGTAAAACTATGGTATATATAGCCAAAAGCCTGACTGAGTATTTTGACTAGATAACCCACGTAATGGTTCCATTAAATTAAAGTATCTTTTTACCAATACTCGACTAACCTGTTGGGTTTCCAGGGTTGATAACGACAATTGCTCGGGGATAGCAATATTTCCTAGCCTCTGTAATAGCGCGCTCGAGTTCCTGAATGTCAAGACTCCAGTTTTGCTCCTCGTGTAAGTAGTAATTTATAGGGATCATTGAAAACTCGCCTATAGTGGACGTGTATAGAGGATATTGAGGAGTGGGAATCATCACACCCGGTGCTTTGTCATCAATACGTGCATTTAGAAGCTTAAGCATAGCCTGTAATTGAAATATAAAAGAGACGAATAATATCCAATAATATACCTCAACAAAAATACTCCATCTTGAGCCAAGAAATAAAGAGAAAGAAAAATGTTTTAAATGCACCTCGACAATTTTGAATTAAATTCATATGAACTTGTACAAAACCTCACAAAATAATGACTAGATCTTATTTTTTTCACTTGTAAATTTTTAAGGGCTGGTACAAATTTATGAAGTTGAGCGAAAATATTCTCGATGAACCCCTGCTCTCATTTTGTAGGAATCTCATATTATTTTATATAAAAGACCACTAGACAAGGTACGAATTTAAGCATTCTGATACATATTTCTGAACTAGAATTTTACGTAGTGCACGATTCGCGCAACGAAAATTACTGAAACCAATTCCTAATGAAGATATTAACGTTTCTATTTCACATTGATTACGAGGAATTTGAACTGCCCGCTCACAAGAAACTGAAAGCTCTACGTGAGTCAAATCGCGCGTAACAAAGGTTTCAGCAAGCTCCTCAATCGAGAAATGTTCATTTCCCGCCATGTGCTGTTCAAATTATGAGAAATTTGCTATAGCTGAGCCAATGCGTCAAGATTGAGATTGCCAGATTTTTATATATCGCAGAGACAGTCATGACAACGTTTACCGCGCGATGTGAATCACGTAGAGTATTGAGTTTTCATGAACGGGTGGTTTGAGTTCACGCACCAAGCGTCATTAAATATCTTCGTAAGTTTCTTCGGTAATTTTCGTTGTGTGCATCGTGTTCGACGCAAAATGTTGGTTAAGTAACATGTATCAGAATGCTGAAATTCGTACCCTGTCCTCGTGGTCCATACTAAAATGTGCACAGGCAAAAATGAGGAATCTAGAGAGGACGCGTGATAACGTTTGAAATGGAAGAGTGCATAATAAAGTGAACGCCAAGCAGACAATTATTCATGAAATCATGAACAAGCAGATTTTCTGGTGTGGTCATATTCTAATGATAGTATGGATGACGATTTAGCCGGGAAGTTTGTGGATTGTTGTCTCTGATTGGATTTCTCATGCACGAAAACGCGGGAGACGCCGAGTTAATCTTGGATGGGTGGCGTTTAAAATGAGACCAATATACGCGTTTTTCGACTCAAACCAACGATATTTGGACTGCTTTTAGCAGAAAGGAACCAAGTGACATCAGCTATTGCCAAATTAAACTGAGCAATTCAATTTTTTACAGGAGAAAGTTTGTGCGGATTCCTTCGAAAATCTGAATGAATTTGCTTCGCACTGTGCAGAAAATTCACTGAAATTGCACGAAATTCCGCACAATTATTCTCACGTAAAAATTAAATTTGGCAATAGCTGATGTGGCTTGGTTCCTTTCTGCTTAAAGCGGTCCAATTTTTGCATAGCATCTAGTGGTATGTGGAAGAGAGTTTCCCGAGTGGAATACCAAGCACGTACGTCGATGCCAGTAGAAGCTCCTGAGGTGAGAATGATATTTTGCCAATCGGCTGGTGCACCGTCACGCCTATGGATATAATCTGCCACGTGCTTCCGAATCACTTCAATACCAGGTATATCCGTGTATGAACCTGTAGCAATCGAAAAATTAAAATGAGATATTAAGGCCTAAATACACATGGCGATGAATCGCCGCGATTGAAAGACGAAAGCCAATGGAGAGCCTGGATTTTGAAATATCGACGTCAATAGATCGAAATCCAGGCTCTCCATTGGCTTTCGTCTTTCAATATCGGCGATTAATCGCCGTGTGTTATTAGGCCTTCACATATACTGCAATCATTTAAAATTTTTTCAGGTCTCGGCTCTTTGCTTAGAATTTGACGTATATTTTAGTGTGAACATTCTGGAAGTCATTACAGTAAGGTCTCTGATACCTTAAATTTCAATATTTTGTCACAGTTCGTTTGATCGTTCTATTGTAGGCCGATTTCAATGATTTTTGCGCCGGTTTTCGACAGGTATACCTAGTCCGCTAATGAGCTTCTGGAGATACGATCCCGGTGTTTTCATATTACGTGATGAAGTTGTGAATTCTCCCACTCAAACAATGTAGGTAAACGTTCATTTTTTTTTCACTGTTGGCTCCAAAGATAAACCGGGCCAATTTTCATGATACTTGCGGCTGTTGATAGGAGGTAGTCCTTAGATGAACCCGTACTATTTAGATTAACTCAAAAAGGCCTGAAGCGGGCCCTTGAAGGCGCGAAACACCCACTGCGGATTGGAATATATTATTGAATGAGTTTATTATTGAATGAGTTTATTATTGAATCCTGATATATCAGGAAACAAGAGGTAAAATATTGTGGTTCGTTTCCTATGAACAATGATTGAATATGCGCACTGAAACAAGAGTTGCCGGCCTTATAGATATACCGTCCGTTCCGGGCTCAGACGCTCAGAGGCCCTTATTTCCAGGTGCCGAACCCGCAGCATCGACTGCTGCGGGTGCAGTGGCCACAGTAACGAGTTCTACAATCTACATCCAGAACTTTTTGTCTCTGAGCCTGAAACGGACGGTATGTCTATAGAGCCCCTTTAGAGTGGCTTTCACAGCCGGAGTTTTTTTTTAACAGTTCGTGAAGAAGTATAGTTATAAAGAAGTAAGAGACCTGAAACTTTTGAATCATACCCATGGTGCCTCCTGGGCAGCTAGCCAATATGTCTCTAGCTCGAACCTTGACATCATCCGGAAATTTAGGATCCTCCAGAAGATGTGGAAGTGCCACTGCTGCTAATACCTGTATGAAAATGGCATCGGTGAATTGTAGTGACCCTACTAGATAATGCCTATCATTTAATTCTATGACAGCGCCGTAACTCAATTAATATTACCCTTGAATGCATGCATTTGACCACGTAAGCAACCCTCTTTCTAAAATTATCCTCAGGTACATTGACAGTGGCTCTCCAAAATTTCTTCAAATTCCAAGTGAAATTATACCAGCTATTTCATGTACATTTCTCTAACCAAGAATGTGCGTCATACTTCTACATATAACGTTTCTGCATTCTCAAAGGTTTAAAATATCTTCAGTGGGCGAATATTCGTGTCCATGTTTAGGACAGCTTTAAATTAAAGTCAAAGTTAAATTACACAGCACACAAGTATGACGAAAGATATTTTGGGGGAGGGAAAATGAGGCAGTATGGGGTGGAATTAGTCTCAAAATAACATGTGTGAAAAAAAAAAAATCAGCCTTTGATCTGTTGTGTCAGAACAACCGTTTAAATTATTAATTCATTAATTTTCATGTAATTGTTCGATTTAGAATCTCTTGATCTAAAAAAATTCCCAGTGACAGTCATTGGCTGGACCTTTCAATTGACATTTCCATCGTTCTTTACTCTACTTTTATTATACTTTTGTGTGACTGGATGCTAATTACGTGAATAACTCAAGCGTGAAACAGAATTTTCATTGCGTTTCAATAATTGTAAGAGCATAGTGTCAGAAAATGAGCACGTTCGGCTTAACCTGCTTACTCATATAAATTTGACTTTTAATAGAAGTGGAATAGTTACAGAATCATTATGTGCTCCGAAAATATCTCGAGTGTCAAGTGATAGGTGAGGCAAATGAAACATTAGACATCAAAGCCCTAAAATTATCCGTTTACCCTCGTCAGTGATAATAATTTATTATCAACCTGGAACGTGATATTATTATGGATATCTCACTTGTCGAATGAAAGTGATCGGCTTTTGCCCCATGGCTTGTGCATCGCCCACGTTGGCTCTCAAAACCTCCTTGAAGAGTTTTTTCACACCCTACAACAAAAAGAAGTTATAAAATCAGAGAGAAAGTAGTCATCGATTTGTTATATTATTTACATAAGTTCTGTGAAAGTTTGACAGAGAGTACACGAGGAGGATTGTTTAACGGGGAATTGATATGAACTTATCACTCATCTGAAGTCATCATAAAGAACAAGAGCATAATAAATTATTAGTTGGTGGAAATGCGGCATTAGTGAAGGTTTAAAAACAAGGAATAAAGAAATGAAGATGTGGTACAGTAAACACTTGAGCAGTCCATTTAATTCATTTTAAAGGTACAAAGTTCTTCTTCGTAAAATGTACAGAAAATTCAGTGAAATTTTCAGAGAATCTAAAATAGTCCCAGAAAATATAGATTTTAAATTGCGCACATCCTACCAAAATTTGAATTTTATGCGGCGGCATGGTTGCATGGTTGGTCGGTAAATACGTTTATTAGGAGGTGCCTCAATGAAAAATATTAATACCTTAAAAAAGATTAATCAAGTGCGCATTGTTCCGAAGGAAAAGAAAAGATAGTGCGCCGGGATGGTCTTCCCTTCGAATTTTACATTATAACCGATTATATTCTATGAAAAGTTAATATAAACCATTACAATTTCAATAACTTAAAATCAAATTGAAAATGATTTTCCTAAAGTTTACATGCGGTTAAGTTCTGTGCTATAGTATTTATCCTTTACAATCACTTTTTAAATGCCCGATAACCATAGACACAATCTAAAAGACGCCCATCATAATTGTAAAATCGTGATAGCGAGAATATAAGCTAAAAATAATCAGAAATCAGACCTGTTTAAGCTCCGCTTGTATCTCCATGGCCCTGATAAAAAGTGGTCCTCTGACGGCATATTGCATCACTTTCACCCCCGGATTTAAAGTTTCCAAGGTCAGACATTTTCCGCGGTTCGGACAATGCCCCCCGTTAACTTCATTCACCGACATGTTTATGGTCTTTCTTAGAGTCCACGCAAAAGTCCTAGAGGCAAAAGTGTAGCATTGCTCTACGGACGGAGAACACAACTCACCGCACTAGAATGACCTAACAGTGTAACATAATCTTAGATGGGCATTTAATCAAATCAGAATTTTAAGCATAGTTGCCAAGTTGATGTTTAAAATTCCCTCGGATAATTATGCCAAATTCGATGTTTAGTAACGAATAAGCCACGGAACATAGTTTGGTATTAACTGCAGCTCACTGCTGCCAATTTTGGTGGAAAGATGCGTCTTTATAACAAAACTTCACAATAAAAGATGATTATTTATCGATCATTATTTTCGGATGATATATTGTCGCTCGACTGCGGTGCTTTAGAGATAATAATTATTAATGCATGAGGACCCTTGATTATTAGCATACTTATCACAGAGTATCCACGTATCGAATACCTCCTACCTTATCTAAATTTCTAGTGGTCATGTGGCGCGCGTGATATACATACTTATCCTTTCTTAGTTGCTTTATGTAAGCATACTTTAACAGTTAGACAGTCAAAGTTCCAAAAACAATAAAAGACATTTTAAGCCTGCTCAATTCATCAATAGGTAATCAACACAGCTTTTTAACATAATGGAATGTATGACACATTACTGAGTCCCTATAAATAGAATATATCATTATTCGAGTGCATTTGAAATAAAGTGCGATTGTTAATTGTTTCATAAATCATGTGAAGGTAATTTTTATGTCTATAGGACGTGTTTGTCCTAAATGGAACTATGTGCAAATGAATAAAATCTAGAGGAGCTACGAAGCACGCAAGAACTATGAATATAATTAATCTCGATTCCATCATCATAAATTGTTACATTGTGTTCATTTTAACACACATATTCCAAATGTAAAAGTAATGAAGCAATGTCGTTAGCTTTTCTTTCTTTTTTTTTAAATGAGTACTAGGATGAAAAATTTGCACGGTCAACACAGAGAGCTATTCGACGAATATTTGCTCTCTGATATACCTGTGGTCAGCCTTGGAAATCCGATGAAACACATTTTCTTATTGAAGTGTGTTTACATAAGTGTGTATTTCATATTGTAGTGAATGTCGTTTCGTTTCCATTTTCGCTCGGGGACAAATGAGGTTCCATGATTAAAGTTGAAAATAATGAAATACAAAGCACGTATATTTGCCTGATGGATCGAGCCTATTATTTGCTTACTGATGACACAACAAAATATGCATTTATATACAGCTTCCACCCATTTTCTGCAGATAGTAAAATTTAGGAACTTTTTAGTCATATCCACGCATCAATCAGATGTGAAATATATTAAAGTTGGCTTTATAACTTATATTAGACTATAATTTGATGTAACTTATGAGGTCAATCGTTATTTTGACAATTCGCACGCTTTTTCAAAATTTGAAATCATAGAGGGTTGTAGGACGGCTGAAAAAGCACTGAAGTTGCACATGACGTCTCCCGTTTCCCCGGCTAGGACCTCCTCACAGTCTTTCATTTTCAGCACCGATAAATCTTCGTCTAAACTTCCCTTTTTGTGTAAAATCTGCAAATTATAGATATAAATAGGTATTCAAAAGAAAAAAAAAGTTAGGTTCTTAGTTATTAAGTATTTAGTTACTTATTTTAGATAATTATTCACTTGTACCGTAAAAGAAAAGCTCGATTATGTGCTAATTGTCCTGTGCCTTATACCGATCTAACTATTTGGTTGGTCAAATTGAACTTTCGATCCGTCAAAGCGGACATTTGGTTTATGAGATCAAACTTCTCGATTGATCCGCACTGATTTAAAAGAAGTTCGGTTATACCATACGAATCGAACGTTCGATCTCCCTTTGATAAACCGAATAGTTCGATGGATATGAAACACTAAGCTTCGGGCTCTCACGATCAAATTTTATCGTCAGTGCAGTGTACGACTTTCTTGATTCAGTGATTAATTTGCGTTGCAGTGTCGATGCCGCAGGTAAATAGCATTCGCAATTCCAATATCTATTTCTGTTGATTTTTCTTTTAAAAAAAGAAAAAAGTGAATCCAAAAATTAAGAAACATATATAAAAGAACTGCTTATTATTCGTCGAATTGTATGGGATGTTTTGTTTTTGAGAATGCATGGTATTAGCCCGCACATCACGACTACTTGTGGTGAAATCAATGGTTCTTAGTTGGGTTTGGTTCGGATAGGCAACTAAACTAACTGCTTGGCAAAGCAGAGAGTATCATCGAATTTGAAGGCGCTCTGAGCCGAGGGCGTGCTTTTGATGTTCATTGCCAATGAAAATCTTTCATATTTCGATGCGAATCATCGGAATTTGACGAGTCACCACGCATGCCGACTGCAAATTCCTGGCGATTACCTGCGACATGGACATGGTTGGTATTCTCAAAGTTTTTTTCTTTCACAAACTGCATGTGCAGATTTGATCCGAAGCATCTTTGAGTGACTTGATTCGGCTACGATTTGCTTCGTCGTGAACATAAATGCCTCAGGAACCAGGAGACTTCCGTTTCGAGAGCAATTTCATTCGATTCGATTACGGGTTTGATTGACGAGTCGCCGCCAAATTTAAAATAGTCACGTCTGCATCAAATCAATTGAATACGCAAACTTCGCTCGAACCAAACAATTCTTTTTTGTTTGCTAAACTATAAAAACTTAACTAAACCGAATTTCTGAATGACTGAACTGCTATATATTTGCGAAACTTTTATATCTCTGCTGATCTCAACTTACTTTCACAAGATACTGATTGTTGATTTCGTGTAGTTCAATGATGAGCGCTGCTCCATAGTATGGCTGGTCTATGATGTCCTGACTGAAGTTCATGGCTCGCCATAGCCGCACCAAATTACGATCATGTGCAGAATACAAAGTTAATCGACGTTTGAAATTTTCCGGATCCTCTATTTTTCGTTTCATATTTGATACAATCTCCTTTAATATGACACCTAAAATTATCAAGGATTCGTGAGAAAAAAATGAATTTGAAGAAAAATTGACAGGGTCGATCTTACAATAGCGTTAGGTCGGGATGGTTCATGGTTCATCTGAACATCTAAAAGTTTAAAAACCCGAACTTGTAAGATGGCTGAGTCAATTATTAATAATAATCTTTTGAGGGGGTAAGTTTTTCATTTCTTCTGGGAGACCCCGAATTTCCCTTATCATAAATGATTGCACAAACATCGAGAGTCATGAGTACCGCTCAGCTTTTCTGGCGTTGGTCAGCTCTTGGTAATGACAGATCGTAATAACAGATAATTTTTAATAAATTAACCCAAATGCTGGCAGTATGCATCATTAAACACAGATAATGAAATTGTAAAAACTGGGGATACGGGAAGGTGGGCTGTAGGGCATTAAACACAAAATTACAGATGACGCCATCAGGCCTCATCTGTGATTTTAACGCTGGAAATTGCTCCGGAGTCGCTCAAGTTAAGGACCGAGCAAACACCGTTCCAAAAATCCAACCAAAGTGCGGACTCCTGAAGTACAGAAAAAATACCTGTCTGTAGTTTTAACATGGCAGCTGACGTGTGCAGCTCCAGAAAATCTATTTTAGCCAGTTCTCGTAGTTTTTCTTGATTTATATGCTCGGTCCATTTCGGCGGTGGAAGTTTTTGTTGCTCCTGTAAGATCAGATTTGGAGTTTAAAATAATTTAAGAACTTTATTTTGCTAATTGGATATCTCTAATAATACTCAGTGCAACCGATTGCACCTATTTAAATAAGGCACTTCAATTGACTTCAGGAATTTGATGATCAAAGTAGGGGAATGTAATTCTATGTTTCATCGGGAGACCTTGCTAATACCTCTTACCTTTATCACTCGTAAGTCATATCACTTTTTCATCATAGGGTTGGTAAAGAAAGAATTTGACAAACTATAAGTAATTGATCGTAAATATGAATACAATGGACGTTATGGTATTCGGTAATTTAAATAAGATTGAAGAAGGAAAAATTAGAAAATACGTTTTGACTCACTCGTTTTCTGATCAGCAGCCGGCAATATTTGTGAATGCGATACAATCTTGTTTTGAACGAGAGTTGAAAAATGAAAACGAAGAAAAATAAATTAAAATGACGGGAGAAATTCTTTAAAATTGTTGAATATATGCTGCACCGGACAAGACAAAATAACTACGATGAGACAAAAGTGGGGCTGAGAGTATTTTGATCTGGTTTTTTACGTACTACAATTAGTAAATTGTCGTAAAGGAATTTGATGCTCCTAATTGATGATAGTTCAGCGCCAGAAATTTTGGAAAGATTCGCTATGAAGTCCTTATGTTTGTTCAGCTCAAGATCAAGTATGGCATTTCTTCGTTTTTCTTCCTCCGATAACAGTGGGCAGCGTTTTCTGACTCGAAATATCTGGATGAGAAAAAAGTACATTTCTTTATTATTTTCGTACTGAATTTCACCGAACCCATCCGCTTCCATCACACACTTCTGTAGAAAAATACTTCAACAAGCAATGAAACTACAACATTTTATACTTAACATTATTTGTCATTAAGTTAGATTTTCAAAAGTCTCTGTTGAAGATATCTCGGGTCTATTTACTTCTGGTGGTATACATAATGTGTATGTATTTTTCTGGGCATCTCAGGAAAAAGAATTAGGTTCTCTATTGCACGCTCCAACTACACGGAAAAAATATCGATAGAATCCACAGTACTTAGCGAGCTAAATCTCACACATATTATAGTGATAGTAATTGAAAAGTTAAAACAACCAAGTTTGTTTGCACTTCAAATCAACCTCGCATTTTACTGATGATACTTTGAATGGAAGTATTTTATTCAGTAGGTCTGAGTTAAAAAGTAAGTGAAGATAGGTCAAATCTTGCGAAATACCCCACCACCGAGGGATCGTATATTTTGTATGATATTTCCTACGTGAAAGATAAATCTATTAGCTTACTTCATCACACTGAGGAGGAAGAGTATGCACTGGAATCGGTTGCCAGGGTAAATCAGGGTTCCAAACCTGAATCCCGACCGGTGGATACAGTCCTGCTAACACAAGCTGTCCACTCATAATGGTCCTGGCTACATAGTCCGTAAGAACAGAAATCTCAGCAGGTATGTATGCAGATGAAATAAATCCATCGTATCGATGACGTAGGAAACGCCCTAAGGCATGCATACTTACTTTTCCTTGCTGAAACAGATAATACCCGAAATTAAATATAAACAGGCAGTTTCAACACAAGAGTGCTGAAGAACGCATCCCCGCAACGCTCTAAGGCAAATGAGGGGTTGAGTAGAGCGTGACATATTTTGTTCTTGGATATTTAAATATAAGGACCTACGTCACAAAAGTGTGACGAGGAACGAGAGGGGTTGAAATACCCAAATTTCCTTGGGACGCACAAGAGAGAAAACTCAACACAAAAGTTTGGTTAATACGGGCAGTAAAACACCAAATAACTCGAACCCTCGATTCACATTGGGGTTTCCTAGTCTCTCCATTGTGTTCTCGGCTAAATTCACCGTACGTTGCACGTATCAACAAAAAAATTACGTTGGTTTGTGTTTCACCTCGTATATTAACCAAAAGTAACGCAATTACACAGATATTTTAATCAGTGCATTTTGTGAGCTGCCCGTCTCGACTTGACAATATTTTTGTACAACAAGGCTGCCTTAGATACAATTACTTTTTTCCGTGGCGGAGTTTAAAAAAAAAAAAAAAACTAATAATAATAAAGAACTGAAGACAGAGGTTGACTTAAGCATTTCCCTTTGATTTTAAAATGTATTATTACGGTTACCTAACACTCACCGTTACCAAGGCACCTAGTCCCTCTGGCCAAAATGACTCTACTTCGTAAGGATCCATGGGGTATGTTCCTTTAGGGGCTCTTTCTCCATGACGATGAATCTGTATCCCAAAAATCAAAAATATAAAAAATTCACCATCGGAAATTGGTTGATAAATTCATTGTCTGCTATCAAGCTAGCAAAATACAGTTTATAAACTGGCAGCTAATAAGGGTTGAGTGTAAGACGCACTTTTTGCACTGGATAGTGATTGGCTACCACTACGCATTGTTAGTAGCCAATCACTATCGAGTGGGAGCAGTGCGTCTTGCGCTGATTCCTCATTAGCTGATGCGGCCATAGTATCTTGACTTGCGATATTCTACCGTGCTCTAGTCTCTATTTCTCTTTTTGAATAATACATTTTTCAGAGGATAAAAACAGAGGATAGCTATTTTTATATTCTCATTAATTTTAAAAAATAAGCGTGCGAATGAATGAAACTATTGTATTAGACAATCGCTCCATCAAAAGGAAGTTCCTTTTTTCTGGACTCTTCCATTTTCTCAATATTTTCCTTCCTTTTCTTTGCTCTTTCAATGTTATGCAAAGACTGACTATTTTCATTATTATGCTTTTGCATGATTATGCTTGCAGCATTTGACATCCGTATGAGTTCTCTGTGTTAGTTGTGAAAATGTATTTCGAACTTTAGAATAAGAATATTGCTTTTTTGGTAATACATTGTAAATATCAATAAAATGAAAGAAAATAAAACGATACTCACGATGCTGACAAATCGTAGCGACTGTTCTGCTTTCGGACTATTTTTCAGTAGGAGTAATCCAGCACTTGCGGTTAAAATGGAAACTACTAGAATCACCACAAAAATAGCGCTTTTGTTTTTTAATTTATCGAAACAAGTACTAGAAGTTTTTGTCAGTAATCTCATCTTAACTTATTTTTTGCCGATGATTTATAAGAGCAAGAACATGTAAGTATCCTCTACGGACATTTACTGAAGTTGGAAACAGGCGGTATAGTTTTAAATTTAATACACTTTTTCCAGTCTATAATACTGCAACCTTTATTATAAATCCCTTTAAATTCCTTAAACAAAGCAACAATAGAAGTAATCAATAATTTGGAATATGGGACAGAAGATGAAACCACTGCATAAGATAGAATTAAGTGATCCAAGAAATGATTTTCATACGCTGTAATTAATTTTGAAACTACCCATTAGAAGTGTTTCCGCACCTGTTCCTTATCACTTAAATTTTTCTCCTGGGAAATCCCTTTAATCCGCAAATTCTTTCCCGTACATTCTAAAATTATTCAGATACCGATAAAAAGCTGGAAGTTTAAATTGAAAGCCAATAAAAGTGTCACCGGTGTGTAAATTATCCTAATTAATACGTGTTATTAAGCATTTGAGATTGAAAAAAAAAAAAAAAAAAAAAAAAAAAAAAAACCATACATTTGATGAAGTGGTTAAGCTTTCTTCAATGAGGCTCTTAAAACAGTGATGTCTTGTGGCAGAAAAATATTACTCCAAAATAGCACTTTTTCAAGCAAAGATTCAATACTCATTAAATAAAAACACATAGCTTTCAGCCACGGTGCTTTGGTTCAACTTCCACCTGTCCAAGATAAATGCGAAGGGAGAAAAAACACCAAAAAACATGCTTTTTCCGACGGTTGACATTTATACAAAACGAGTTTTACATTCGGCAACTACGAATAACAAGAATGAGCCTTTCGTATTAGGAGACCCCTCTTCGCCGAAAGCAGTCCACATACATGAAATTATTTAAAGTAAGGGTATATAAATATTCTTGAGTAAGTGTTTTAAATGTGAACCTGATCGTTACAATCAGGAGTTCAAAGAGGAATTTAACGCGAATGACATGGTCTCAGAGACAGGGACGAATGGAGGGTCTCTAATCGTAACGTTATGCCCCTCTTTTGTACCTACTTTATTTTTAATCATCATTGCTTTCAAAATGCTACGAACAGTTTTTCTGAAAAGTTTCCACGAATTTTCCTAAATGATCTCAAACGTAAGTATTGAAATTATCGAAAAATATTTACCCTTTAATTGTGGTAAAAACCGGACGGACACCGTCAAAAGAAATGAAGCGTGTTCCTAGTTTTGCGGCAATTTTAGCGTCGCGCAAGCCAGGGAGGGGGCGCGGTCGAGTGTCGAGTCATCTTCACAGTGTGATGCGCCCTCAATCCAGCTTGCAGCAATATGCCCATACCCGAGGTCGAATAGTTATCAATTTATCAAAAATAGTTTTCGCCTCGCAGTGCGTTTGGAGCAGTGCGAGAGGTATTCATGCAGTCTTGTAGGCGCTAACATACGTTCACGCCAACCGCACTGTTTGGCGCAATGCATGAAGTATTTCTACAGTCTTGCAGGCGCTGATATGAGTGTGTCGACGCGACGGCCGCACTGTGTTTGACGCGGTTACTCGCACTTGCGTTAGGATAACCGCAGCATCGATCGAATAATGGGGCTTGGAAGGACCATGCTAAATTTCGACGCCGCGCCGTATGAGGATTCCAACGTCGCCTCGTTTCTCTAGACAAAATATTTTTTCCGAAGAATGTTAGGACAGTTCTCCAAGTTCGCTCTTTTAGACTGAATGGACCATTAAACAAGGTCCGAATTTAAGAACTGTGATAAGTACATGTTTCTCAACCAAAATTTTACGGAGAACACGAGTCTTGCATTAAAAATCAATGAAATTAACTTCTAGCTAAGATATTAACGTTTTTATTGTACACTGGCTACGGGAACTTTACATTGCCTGATCAAAAGAAAAACAATACCGTAGGCGATACAAATTTTGCATTTTTTTTTTTTTTTTTTTGAGGAAGAAGTTAACATTATAGCTTGAAATGTATGTAGAATATTCTTCCAAGGGAGACGAAAAAGTAAGATAGTTTTAAATAAATTACGTTGAGTATGGCAGGACGTATGCTTCTGCAACGTCACATGGTTTCGCTCCGAACTTCCCGTTGTGTGAATTGTATTCTTTACGTAAAATTTTGCAGTACGCCTCCAACATAAATCCATCATCCACGTTGATTTCCTAGGGCAGCCGAATCATCAGCTGACCGGAAAAAGCGCCCGGAAATGACACAAAACCGCGCATTTCCGTACGGAACGCACGGGATAACCGATCCTTCAAGGGGCGCAAAGGCCGGGGGGCCCGCCGCGCTCAATCCATCTATTTTTTCGGCCATCAGGGGATCAGGACGGCCAAGCCGGCACCACCCGCGCCCGGATCGGCCCGGCGGTCCCTGCTAAATTTTGACCCAAAGAATAAGGCTTACGGAATTAAAGATTATGATTACTTACGATACGACGCGTGCAATTGCCACCGTGTGACACTGCGTAATAATAGAATTGCAAAATAAGAGTTTGGAAGCTACAAAACTTATGCTCTCCACGTATATCTATTTATTATTATGGAGTTCCTCCGAAGGACAGAAAATGTTGCCATTCAACTTATCTTACCCGTCGGATAATTTGCGTCGAGAGAAATTGAAGGCAAACTGATCCTGCTTTAGTCAATGGGTCCTCTACGAGCAACATACAATATATCGACGGTGTAAGTCGGCAATCATATAACTCGTTTGCGGTGTCTGAAAATCTCCGCCTCCATGTTATTTTTCTAAAAGAGAACAAACTGACATCATTCCTTGAAGTTTTTGCAGAATTTTCTTGGCACGGAGATGAAACAAGTTTTTACGGCAGTTTTAAAGAGTTGCCGTTGAGTGGTTTCCCGTTTAAAAAATAAAGTATCACAGGAAGTCTGCGACGTCGCAAACCGAGTTATGTGATTGCCGACTTTCACCGTCGATATCATTTGATGTTGCGTTACCCTCAGCGCAATATTCACATTGGCAAAAGGGCACATCTCCTAACAAAACCACAGGGAGCTAAAGATCTTAGTTAATTTGACACAAACTCAAACCGTCAAGAGAACGGACGATGTCAATTATTTATCTGACTTAGTCAAGAGAATGCGTTTTGAACTGTCCGTTTCGTGTTTATGGTTATCTGAGAATAAAATGAATACTTTAATTTGTATCAATTTTTCTTGTGCTTCCGGTCTTTTATAAGTCTTTATAGTCTAAAAATAATTGTGTACTTGGTACCTTTTCATGCTTTAAATGTTTAAGTAAATTGTAATCTTCAAAACACAGAACTATAATTTAATGCTCTGATATTGGAACAAATATTGCAAGGTGGTGTCTATTTTGTATTTTAAATACATGCCGATTAAATCAAAACAATCGATTATTCTAAAGCCTGCCGCGGCTTTGGTTCCATTCGAGTTGTTACTAAATGAGCGGCTTCATTCTCACCTTCGCGGAGACAAGGTTAACGTAGGAAAAAACACCGCTACTCAATTTTTTCTCCACTTTTTTCTTTCGAATTTGCATGAGACGGTGAAGAAATTGCGCGTAACTCCTGTTTACTCGGACATCGATTCTCACACAGGTGCTAGCCCACGATTATGCATCAATCATAATTCAAACGAAGTAAATGTTGACTGATGAACTCGAAGGACGAACCGGTGGGAGTCAGCGATTGTCTACTCGGCGAGCACTCATACATCGAATGTATAATTAGACAGATTTATGCTAAAAGAGACCATCTAAAATGACAGTTTTTTTTGTGGAAAAACGTAACTGCCATTAGCTCTCTGAACAGGATTAGGCGTCTTTAAAGTTTCCAGGCGTAAATTACTTTATATTGAAATCCAAATGTACCTACACTCGTTACTTTATTTTTCAACGTTGAAACAACCAAGTATAGAGACTAAAGGAACTACTAATGCAGGTGGTATCGATCGGTATCCCAAAACACTTATCGAATATCCAATTCATTTCAAATCAGACTGGAAGTTTTACACTTTTGCAAGTGGAATATTTTTTTAAAATTTTTTTCAATCAGCAGTCCATGAAAATAGTTGGATAACTCGTTTGAGGAAGGTACATAAACGAGTTATAAAAGTGTTTACACAGAGGTGCGTTGCCATGAAGTTTCTCCAAAATATCCAGTGTAACAATACAAACATATTTTTCTCTCACTGTGTGCTTACGAGGCATTAAGTAATTTTAAGTAGGTTCGTTTATTTTTTCAGCACCTCATTCAACAAAAGCAATGTTAATGTATGACTATTGCGGGCAGTAAGAGAAAGAGCTATCTACACTATTTTTGGACATTGAAATCGCTGTTACGGAAAAAATGCAGGCCTGTATTCTGTGAGGCAAATATCTCGTCTTTAAAAATGAATGTTAAAATGTTAAAACCGATCATCGTTATTCCTTCCAAAAAAAATATTTAATAACATCAAATGAACTGAATTTTTACTCAAATGACCATTAGTTTTGGTTGAAACGCTTTTTTGTGGAATTTGAACAGATGTTTGAATGAGAGTGGAATTTAATAATATATTCGTTCTGCATATTTACATACTCTCATTCTTCGTTTCATTATTTTAATGACTGTAGTTTTTACCCTCTTTTTCCAAAAAAATTAAAATGAATAACAAAGAAAAAAACATAAATGAAATTTTCTTTGGTTTAATTAAGAGTGCTGAAAAATCCTGATAAAAATTATTAATATGCTATACTCTAAAAGTTTTTGTCGATGCATGTCGAATTCAGTAAATAAATCAACACATTTAGTGGAGTCCTCGAACATACCATCTTCATCAATATACCAAGACGGACTTTAAGAATAAAGAAAGAAAAATCAGAGAGTAGAAATTTACCACAAGTTGAGGTTTTTTATTTTCAAAATCCTACAAAAAATGTACAGTAAAAAAGTATAACTTAAACGTTACATGAGCTGATGATTAGGTGTTAATGAAAATATTTGCTGGACTGAGATAAAAAAACTGCACTAATTTTTGTGTGTATTTGGCGAGAATATTTATGACATCTGCGATAAGCTAAAAACAAAATGAAAGTTGCAAATAATTAAGTTTCAGTAAAAAAATACTTCACGATCTCGGGAGCTCCCAATGAGTATTTTCATCCTTGAAACTTTAAATTATTGCACAGTATACCCTTCATTATAAAACAAAAATCTTTTGAACCATAAGCGCTTAGCTCAGTCCAGCAAATCTGCATGAAAAATGGGCTATTTACAAAATATTGATACAAAAAAGGCAAGGCACTATTGACATTTAAAGTTTAGATTTCTAATGTTCCATTTCAATCTGCATTTAAATGAAGCAGATATTAGGAGTATTTTTCAGTAAAAGTGACGATGCAGTGAGAAGCTTTGGCAGACATTGGATGATTATCGATAGAGAGATCAGTGATTTAGCCGTAAAAAGCGCCATGGAATCCACCGTAGGGGTAATGTCCATAGAAGTGATTGTAACCGTAGTACGGGTATCCGTAGCCTGCTGGGAAACACAAAAGAAATAAGATTGAAAGCACTAAAATTTGAAACTAAGTTGCATTTTGTTCAGTCACATCAAAATAATGTCAAATACAACAACAATTATTAAATTTTGTATCGTCGTCTGAATCAGTAAATAGCCAAATATTCTTCTACTCAGATTGTCCCTTTTTAGGAAACTTTAGCCATTTTTCAGTCCGTCTAGTGGCTTATAAATAGTTTGAGGGGATGGCTGTGCTCACTTTCAATTTCTCAATTTCATACTTATTTCGTTGAAATTTTAATTGAAGTTGAAAAAATACTAGGAAAGCCGTCGTAATTAAATTAAATTCAAATAAAAAAGACACAATGCGTTAAAAGGAGTGAGTAGAGGAAACCAGTAAGGAAGGAGCGGGGAAGAGAGGAGCAACGAGGAATCGTTATATCGATGAGAAAATTCTTAAAACTCATAGGAATTACAGCATTTGATGATTGATGAATAATAACTTCGCTGACTTTTTACTTTTATCTTTTTACGGAGACAAACACACAACGCGATTTGGATCATTTTGGGGCCTATAACCACCGCGGCCACATGGGTAATTTTGGGCCGTAGAATTCTAAGTTCTAAAAAAAGTTTCTACGTGGTTTTACTTTTTTTTGTCATTGGTGTAAGACTGCTCTGATTCAATTTAAAAAAGGTGCTTTATGATAAGGGTGTTGTTGAATCCTTTCGTACTTCATGTCCCGAAGATTCTCTCTCGGTGAATTTTCTGAATTTTAACAATGAGCGCAAAGTTTGCTGTTTTTTACCTTTAAATGTGCAATTTTCCGATGTACTTAATAACATACTTAAAGGGGCTGAAGCAACAAATTTTGCGCTAATTGTAAAACGGCAGCAAATACACCGAGGAATCAGTTATTTCAAGCTGTTTTCGGGGAAAAACGAGAGAGAACCCAACTTGGACACTATATACCATGTATGCCACACTCAGCACACGATAAAAATTGAGAACTGGGCCAGAGTCTTAGCACAGCAGAATACTCCTAGGACACGATATTAACCTAGATCCTAATACTGCCGTGCAAATGAAAAAACGCCGTATGAACATTCGAGAGTTGCCAAATTTCCTTCAAGTAAATGTTTGTTTTTAAAGAAAGTTATGAATATTTTTCCTTTAATTTTTCAGGGGATTTAGGTGAAATTGCGAACAAAATTATCTGAAAATTGGAAGAAAAATATTCATAAGTTTATCAGGAGATTCGTGTTTTATAAATGGAAATCTGGCAATGCCTGAAGGTTCTTACGACGATTTGAAATTTTCAGATGCATTAGATTAAATTTAATTGCGTACGGAATCGTCCGAAAATTTTGGGAAATAATATTCATAATTTCCCCCGTAAATTCTGTTTATATCGAAAGAAATTTAGCAAAATCTGAAGGCTCATACGGCGTTCCTCCTTAGCACGGGGAGTATCGATGACTTACCATATCCGTATCCGCCGGGGTAGGGATAGCCAGCTGCGCCGTAGTAAGGTGTGTATCCATAGCCGCCGGGGTAGCCGTATCCGAAGCCGTAGGAGTTGGCCGTTTTGAGGGTCTCGTCGTCCTCCTGCGCGGCTGCGGGGGCAATCTTTCCGTTTTGCACCTTAACCAGCTCCGCGTCTGGTTCCGCCTCTGGTCCCTTCTCCGGCTGGGCCTCGGCAGCGGGAGCCGGCTCTGGTGCGGGGAGGGCGCTTACCGCCACTGCCACAAATGCCAAAATTGCCTGAAAGCCGCACTGTATATTAGACAAGTTTATCGGCAGGATACCTTGCATCAGGATTTTCCCGATTCTATCAGGATTTGAGGTCAATCGGGATTTGAGGAAGAATCGGTCGTATAAAATCAGGATTTGAGAAAATTCGGCGGCCGTCCAATCGGATTTTTTTATCGAGATATTTTTGTAACATTGATTTTTCTCCGCAAAAAATCAGGATTCGATCAGGATTTGGAAAAATTATGAAATCAGGATTTAGCAGTCTAAAATCAGGAAAAGTCAGGATTTGCCAAAATGAAAAAAAACTAGACATCCTGATCGGGGAATTCTTCCTTCCTTTCATTCAATTTTTTTTTTTCAAATATAGAATGTTAATAAAAATTTGAATGTGAGATATAATAACTAGCGGCTTTAAACAGTGATAAAAATCTTGAGGCCATCAAAATCCTCGGATCCTTTTAATTCTACTGAACACTACGGTTGAAGGTATTTTGCAGCAGTATGGCTAAACTTAAGAACATCTCACAATCCCTGAATTGGAATATCTGCCAAATCTAATTACATCTCGTATTTTCTACTTTAACATTTCAAATTGAGAAGGGAGAATTGAAGGTTCGGGAGCCGTCTTAAGACAATTGCAGCGCATGTGAGGATAAAATATAATATTATAAAATATTAATCAAATGTTTAAATTGAGCTATATATAGTTTGTTTATTTATACGAAGACTAGGAGATAGATTTTCAATTTTTTAAATGAAGAATTGACATCTTTGCCAAATTATCAAAAATATTGCATCTTTTAATTTTTTCCGCACTAAATTCTCCTGTAACGTCTATTTTCACTAGGTCATAGCTCATTTTCAAATTATTCCCTCTAATTGACTGACTCCGGGCCATTTGAATACTTGATCACTTCTTATCCTAGACGCAGCGCTCTCAACAGGTTTTTTTTTCATTGAGTTTTGGCCGAACCAAGAACTGAATGACCTTTTTATAAAACCTGCTCGAATTATTACCGTGACTTTGGTCAGTTTCGGTTGGGAGCATCAGCCACTCGAGTGCACTAGGACCTACCTCAACGTGTTTTGGAGAGTGAAATGGTATCTAAGAATGAATGAGAAGTAGCTATCAAAGCGTGACACGATTCAAAAGAGAATATTATCCACGGTGTTGAGAGCTCTAAATGTTGTGCAGAGTTCGTTGATCATACCCATGCATAGAGTGTTAAAACCTATTCTCAAGTTTTAAAACTTATTAACATAGCAAATATGTATGGATTTAAGTATTAGACGCCTGTATAGTATGGTACGGCACTCTACAACTTCTAACCGCCACTAGAATCTGTCAAGGTAGGGATTATCCGAAGGCTGAAATCTCTCTAACTCTTTTTGAATGTCATCTATCCACCTCATAGTTGAGCGCCCTCTAAAACGCCTACCTAGAGGAACCTATACCGAAACCTCTCTCCATAACCTGACATTGGTCATACTCTACACATTCCCATATTATACCAACCGTTCGTTCATAATATATTACAAAATTGTCTCTTCAACACACGTATTCTTTCGGACACATTAATTTCTGATACGTTTTTCCCTCGAGATGTCAGCCGATCTTCACCAGAAATCCATCTCTGTCTCCTTGGACATTTTTTAAAATTACCACACTTCACTGCCATAAGTCATTATAGTTCTGACAGTTGAGTTTTAAAGCTCCTTTTGGTTATCTTTGGAAATTCTTTGATCCCAAAGAATCCCACTTAACATGACGCCGACACTTCCCTTCACCTAGCCAGTTAAATTCATGCAAACCACTGTTTCGATTTCATTGTAGAAAGCGCATCCTGATAGTTACTGATGTAGGAATTTGGTTGAATCGCACTGGCATGTCGGTTAATACATCACTGTGAGATATTATAAAATTCAGTTTCTTTTCATACAAATATTAAAAATCCGACCTCAATCATTCTGGTATTTCAAAGAGGAACGATTAACGAAACTATTAACGAAAAGGAAGAAGAATGGGAAAAACAATAAAGCCGAACATATTACTGATATTCTGAAGACTGACTGTTTGGGAGGAAAAGGATTTTGAAAAACTTAATCAACCCTGGAGGGTTAAATGATTATTTTTCATTAGAAATTTTATTATCAATACTGTGCCAACATACTTCTATTATTTTACTCCCATCTTCACGAATAAGTCGAATTTTTTGTGTTCTCCATATAATCAGACTTTCAGCTGGTACAGCACTTCATTTTACAGTCCTGAGATTTTTAATTGAAATTTTATATTCAACGAAAGGCAAAGTTTCCATGTAATTTTAAAAGCATTTAAAGAGGAAAAAACTAAAAGAAGAAAAAATGTGCATTACACATTTATAGTATTTTGAGTTTCAGCCCTCAAAATACCAATGCAAATAAAATCACTACAATTAGATCTCAATTTATGCATTCCAATCAATTGGTTGCCTCTGAATTTCTGGCTACATACATCAGAGATGAATCCATCTCACCAAAGCACGTCTGAATGAACATTATTAAGGTCAATCGAACTAATATTATGTATCCCAGACGTCTCTAATGTTTAAAGTAAGAAATTCTATATTTTTTAGTAAACTTAGAAGGGAAACTTCGTAGAATTGCATTTTTTACTGATTAAATTTTTTTAACACCATCAAAAGCAAATTTAAAAAAAAAAAAAAAAATTAAAGTTGGGAGAACTTCACTAATCTTTCGAATACAAAATGCACTTCGCCTTCTCGATCCTCAAAACGCACCCGATGAAAAAATAGGGAGGGGGGGGGGGGGGGGAAAAAAGGGGGGGGGGGGGGTGGGGAAAATATGAGCTTGTAGAGACATCCGTAGACTCCATGTAACTGTAATTGAACATCACCAAACCCGACACTGAACAAACTTAGAGAGCACTTAACACTTACAATTTTCGCAAAGATAGCCATTGTTTGCAGTATGTGCACTAGGTTGCGATGGGAGCAGAGAGCGATTGAAACTGGTGATTCAGTATTGACTGAAACGATATTTATAGTTTTCAGCGGAAAATCCTTCACCTCCAAAAAGCGCGGGTGAGGGTAAGGAACGCTGTGCGAGTTCTTCTTCTCCCGGGTTTTTTCTTATCACTCGGGCTGAGAGTACCGAGAAAACGACGTCCTTCACGGTCTGAAGACGATCATCGAGTCAAATAGCCAGATCTGCCCGTAAATTCTTCACATTTCCACTTTAATCAAAACGATTGGGGAATGGCAAGGCAGATTTCTTTATAGAACTGATCGAAAAAGAATGGATAAATAAAAGAAGGGGGTAGGGTGTATAATTTTTTTTAAAAAATCTCTTGAATTATGAAAATTGGGGATTTAATTGCAAGGAGGCGGAAAGAGAGTAAAGAAAAAAAGAAAACAACAGATTAGAAACTGAAATTAGAAAGATTTGAGTAATGATGAAAAATGAAAAAAATGTGGCTCTGAAAACTTCAACAATTTTTACACTCGTCAATGTCGATGGCAAGAAAAATAAAATATCCTTAATAACTCACAATGGGTCCCCAGTCATTAAAGCGAACAAGACAACGGTTACCTATGCTATTCAATATTCCTTTATGATCTGCATAACTCATAATCATAGTTAACATTATTATTCATTTCTAAGTTTGTTACTAATTGCAACACCACTTTGCTATTGCCTTAAAACGGCGCCTTCATATTTTTATTCATGCAACACCGTTCAATATCCACAAAGCAGGAATAGTGTATCCAGAAATTATCGTGAGATAGAACCGTTCTTTAAAATATTTAAGAGGCCTCGCATTATCATTTAATTAATTGCACGAGTTGGCCAAGAGTATAACTTCAGGAGACTCAAAAAGATCTTTACTTACTCAATAACAGCCAATGAATGTTGGACCACTGATCACAAAGATGAGTTTTTAAAGAGAATCTATTAATGGAAATTCTGCTTTGGGATTTGATGTTTGCAATTTATAGGAATTGTGATGGTGTCATTAATTTTTTTTCTCTTTCATTCAAAATTCTTTTCTTCAGTCTCAGACAAGTTAATCAATCAAATTGCTCAAAATGTTGTTTCCGCCAAGGAGAGGGTAACATCCAAGGTTGATTGGTGCAGCCGCAATATGGGCTTAGCCAGTTTCCTATAGTCAAGAGTCTCTATTTGCATTCAAGTTAAACTAATGAGCAAGGTTTCAATAACTTTAAAATAAAAATTGTCTGAAATATTTATTAAGATATTTTACAAAACAGTGTCCTTTAGGGACAACATCTGCTCAGCCCTAACTATTGATTGACGGTTGAGGACTTTCTCTTGTTGAACGGTTCTCATGACGTCAGCTTTGAGGGATTCTGACGCCTAGGGATTTCATCTGACGGAATTTCCCATTTAAACCCATGCATTTTAGCAGATTTGATCATTTTGCCATATCCCCTCCTATACTTGTTCAATTTATAAACCAACGATATCCTCTTGTTCAGTTCTTTCAGTATTTTCCACTTGAACACGAAATTCATCAGACACCTGCAAATTTTCCATTGGTCAACACTTTGGTCATCAGTAATTATTTGGTTAGGTGTTGACTTCCGAACATTATCTCTACATTGCAGGGCAGGTGACAGTGCGGAATCATTGAATTATATCGTAGAGTCCCTTTACAGGGAGTTGAGACAACGTGGCTCATGGATGTCACAAACGGGAATAAAGATTACACAAATCGGACGTTTTTTATAATCTATGATGAACCCATTCCTGAATTCCTGTCTCGGTTCCCTCTCTTATTTCATTTGTTCCTTGCCGTACCCCCCATTCCAAGGTCCATTCCGGTTTATAATCTTTGCAATGGAGAATTTCCACGCAAATTTTTTATTGCTTCATTTAAATGTGCCTGAAGAGCTGATTTTGCTGTATTTTGAGCTCGCCCACTCGGGAGAGCTCTTTGCGATCGATTTCTTTTAGCATTGGTAGTGTCCGTGGCGACGAATGGATGGTTCTCGTTGCCGTCGGAGGAACGGCCAAAATCCCATTGATTTCAAGGTCTAAAAGTTGAATTTTCGCGGGTTACAGTTTTCCTCCGTCGAACATTTCCGTTCCCTCATTCAACTGAGGATTAATTGTTCCTCGTTTGCTACACTAGAG
>NW_017566817.1:1198957-1230446 GCF_001854935.1 Bemisia tabaci | reverse complement strand
TCTTTATTTATTGTAATGTGAAAAATTTGTCATATGAAATTACGTCATAACATTTTGCATCGGCATGTAACCTCTGATAATTGGGTAAAGATTCATTTAATACATATACAATTTCAGAAAAAATCATTAATAGTTGTTAATAGTTTCCCAAAGGCGAGCTCTCCAACACAGTAGTGTTGGAACCAGCAGCTTGTTTTAAATTTGTTCCGGATTTGGGAAATGTATAAAAATAGATTTAAAAGTGAGAAAATACGCCGCCTAGTGACGTCTTCTGACATTTCCCTTTTAACGGACGCATTTCAGCAGATTAGATCATTTTGTCATATCTCATCCAGTAATTCCTCAATTTATGAACCAAGGGTATCCTCGTGTTCAGCTCACTCGGTAGCGTCCATGCAAACACGGAATTCATCATTTTTAGACACCTGCCCATTGGTGACAAAGTAATCTTTATTCCTATTTTTGACGCTGTGAAGGCCTAAAATACGGAAACAAATCAGAAATGGATTCGCATTGTCTTTACTCTCAGTTTATACTCTCCAGGGACTCTACACTGAAAAAAAATTCTCGGCGTTTTTACGAAGGTCCGTTGGTACCTTTACCATCTCACTTTTTTTACCAATTATTGGTAATTTTACCAAGACAGACTGGTTAGCTTACCTAAAAACCGGTATTTTTACTGTTTTTTCAGGTAAGAATACCACTTTTATTGGTAATCAATTCCCGGTAACTTTGCCATTTTATCTCGGTAATTCTACCACGGTCGATAAAAAATATTGGCGTTTTTCCCATGGTCCAGTAAAATTACCGAGAAAGTTCAATAATTTTACCGAGATTTCTCGGTAAAATTACCAATTTCATAAATGGTAATTTCACCAAGAGAAAACTAGCATCAAATAGAACCCTGAATCCCTGGTAATTTTACCCTTTTCTTATAGTAAATACACCGAGATTTTTTTTCAGTCTAGTATATTGTATTCGAGGGGATGCTTGAGAATTTCCCGCCATTTTGACAATGCCGGCTAGATGGCCGGTTCATTGAGGCGACGAAGATCTGGGAGCGTGGTTCTGCAGCGCGGCAGCGCTGGGATGTCGTGGCGATCGATGGACACCAAGGGCAAGGGGACTCCAGGTCCGAACTGAGGACTCATCCATCGCAGATCGGTCTCATCCACCAATTTCCACCGGGCTCCCAACAACGTCGTCATTATTTTGCACGCGCGTCGCGTCGCGTCTCTTCGGTTCGGCTGCTTTCGTTTGCATCGCTGCGCCATTGGCACACTTTTCCACACGCGCCGCGGCGCTGCGAAACTTGGCCCGCGACGAGCAGCCGTCAGCCTCGTCTTGGGTCTTCCTGTCCACGGAAGCTGAAGAGTGACAACCACTCTTAAGCCCTCGTCCTACGATCAAATGAACGATCAAATGCAAGATGGCGGGTTCATCAACATTTGACGGCCCGCTAACATTTTTGATAGCGGACTTGGGCGAAAACCAGTCGCCATCTTGCATTTGATGAGTATTTGATGGGTTCATTTGATCATGGGACGAGGGCTTTGGTGCAGACAAAATCAGAGGTGGAATATTTCCGAGACCCCGTAGTTCATAGAGACCCTTCATACTGAGAGTAAAGACAATGCGATTCCATTTCTGATTGGTTCCCGTATTTTAGGCCTTCACGGTGTCATAAACGGGAATAAAGATAACAGTTTCACCAATTGCAAAGATTATAAACCGGAATGGACCGGGGAATTGAGGGAACGGCAAGGAACGAACGGAATGAGAGAAGGAACGGAGACAGGAATTCAAGAGTGAGCTGATAAAAGATTACGAAAAACGCTCGATTTGTGTAATCTTTATTCCCGTTTGTGACATACATGAGCCGCGTTGTCTTAACTCCCTCCATGAAGGGACTTTAAAGATGAGTTTGTTTTAAAGATGAGATTGTTTTACGGCACAGTAAATCCTTGCCATGTAATATCCTTTTTGAAGCGGGCAGACAAAACCAAAATCCCTTCATTTTTGCAGGTACACCCCGAACATTCATCGAGCAGTAATAGTTGCTTCCAGGCGCCTTGGCGTAGACTTGTGCCGCAGCAGTATCGCGTCAGTAAGATGAACCTTAAGAGCTTAAGGATTTCGTCGGACTTGAAAAATCTTGGACTTACATTCTTGCAGACTTACTTTCATACTTCATTCTTTAAATAGAAAATTGCTCCACGTCAATTCTTGAAATCTTCCGCGCTATTTTTTCCTCTTGGCGTAGAATCCGCTGAGAAAATCTCCAGTCATGATAGAGGTTTGGTCTGATCTCAAAAAATAGAATAGGAGCAGAGATTTTAAGACATCGCAAACGAGATATGT
Organism: Bemisia tabaci; assembly: GCF_001854935.1. Lineage (NCBI taxonomy): Eukaryota > Metazoa > Arthropoda > Insecta > Hemiptera > Aleyrodidae > Bemisia > Bemisia tabaci. Next base: position 1,228,085 of record NW_017566817.1, on the reverse strand, counting down.
GGTTTAGAGGGTTCGTCATCGATGTAGGTACGTACTCACAGCAGGGCCGGATCAAAGGGGTGGCCACATGGGCCGCGGCTCATGGCGGCAAATCTAGAGGGCGGCAAATGCAATTTTTTTAAATGTAGGTATAAAAAAATATCGGAATTAGAAAAAAAAATTACAAACGAGAAATGGCGACAAAATCTCTCATTTCCTGGGAGTAAAGTAATTTCTTATTATGTCGTCTTCCGGTGATACAAAAGACTGCGCACCTTTAATTAGTCAAGTTCAGAGAGAAACCAAACACGTAATTTGGCCTGGAACAGCGCGGCGCAGAGAGCAATGATGACGAGGACTTGAGATGAAAAGGAGAAGCCCTCGGCGCAGCGATCGGCATGTAACACATATTAGCACCTACAAGACTGCACGAATACTTCACGCATTGCATCAGACACAGTTCGGTCATTGCGGTCAGCGTGAAACGAATAGCGCCTACAATAACGCATGAATACTTCACGTATTGCGCCAAACACAGTGCGGTCAGCGCGAAACGCATGGCGCCTACAAGACTGCGTGAATACTTCACGCATTGCGCCAAACAACGCATCTGTGCGGCGCGGCGGCGGAAGTGAAAATCATTAAACCACATTCATGTTTATTCTTTCATAATTTTTTCGTTCATTTCTTATGAATGGAAGGCCTTGTCCACACAGAGATAGGTTTACGGAACTTAACTTTCACGCAAAGTTCCGTGAACTTTTGCTAGTTAACAGGGCTTTCTCAAAAAACGTGTCCAACACAAGTAAACGCGTCTTCTGCATCTTTCCGTCGCTGGCACGTTCACTTGATGGTTTTTATTGATGTTTTAGTACGAATGAGAAGGAGGCGGCAAAATACAGGCGGCCCATGGGCGGCAAGTAGGTAAATCCGGCTCTGACTCACAGTGATTTTTAATTTTTCCTTTGCGAATAAGTTTTTTTTTTTTCAAAACCGTCTTTCTATTCCATCTACAAGACCACTGCCATCACTGCACATCATTTAGTATCACAGACTTAAGTAACTGGATGTAGTTTATTGATTTTTAAATATTAGTATGAACCATAAGTAATAAGCAGTCAGTAATTGCATTTACTGTACTTTGTGTTTATAATGTAAGGAATGAACCTTATGACTCATGGCTAACGGTTGCCGACACTGATCCTCAAGTTGAATGGGATAATTGTTCGATTATGACAGCCAAGTGCCGGTCATCTTATTAACGCCTCACAGCTGCTCTACACCCTTGCCAGATGACATTAATGTCGATTTAAGCAATTCGACGGACAAAATTAACATTTGCCGTATTGATAAGGCAACGATACTGAATTTATCAAAGTCAGTTAAGAGGCATATTCCTCAAGTCAAAATTTCAACAAAAAAGTTATCCCGAGCTTTGAAAAATCATAGTTTCCGCACCCGGCAATTATCAGGCACAAGACAGCGGATCAGTTTTACACGGGGATTTACAGTTAAAACCTCATTATCTGACGCAACGAGGACACTTTTGTATAGGCTTGTGTCATTTGTTTTCGTATGCATTTTGGGCTCTGAGATGCAAAATGACTTCTAAGTTTTTCTATCATGCACCGATATCCCAGGAAATTCTGGGATAATGATTAATTAAAGGAAAAATTCATATTTTCCCAAAATTTAATCGCCAAACGGAAAAACTCATAAAAATGCTGAAGATGAAAAATTGATGTGACAGTTCTTTTTACTCATCCGACAAAACCTCTTGAAGGTGTAATGGCTAATTCTTGTCGATTCAAAACTATAAGCTTTTTATTGGGCCTTTAATTCAAAGTTATAAACTCGACGTTTTTTTTTATACTTAACCTAGATTCTAGTTTTACTTGTTTTCGTAATCAGTGATGGTGTAACAGTAGTGAGTAAGTGGATAGGATTAAAAGTATTGAAAAACTTGAGTTTCAAATGGAGAATTTGCAGCTGTCAAAAATTTGACGAATTTCGCGTTTTAGTGAAAACCACCGAATGAACTGAACACAAGGATATCCTTAGTTCATAAATTGAACAATTATAGGAGGAAATGTAACAAAATTATCTGATCCGCTAAAAGACTTGTGTTTAAATGGGAAGTGACGCCAGATGACATCACTAGGCGGTGCATTTGTTCACTTTCAAATCTATTTTGATACTATTTCCCATACCAGAGCAAAATTGAAAAAAATACTGCGAAATCAGCTCTTTAAGCACTCTCAGATGTAGCGATAGAAAATTTGCGGGCAAATTCTCCATTCGGGGTGCTCAGCAAATACGTGTTTTTTCATAGTTATTAATTGATACATCTCGTTTTTGCTGAGCGGTGTTGAATCTGACATGGCACCAAAGCAAGATCCGGGGATGCCCGTCTCACGATCATCGCCGCCCCACCCTCCTCACTCCGTGAAGCCTGAGCACGGCCCTCGCTTATTTATGGCTCTGTTTATCTTTAAAATATTACAATATTCGAGGGATTCTCGTAATTATATTGTCAGTTTCGTCAAGCAGCTGGGACCCCGCGGAGGCTGGGCTTTGACGCAATATGCCGTGATCCGGGAGTGAAGGGATGTTAATCCGACTATTGTTCGGAATCCGGCGAAATCAATCAGTGGCCATGGTCAGTTCTCTCAGCGGTTAAGTTTGAGTGAGAACTGATTCTACTCTCAAAAGAATGGCTCAAATAGCACTAGATACAACTAGTGCTAAAAAATAAGGTAGCATTTACCATAATCTGGTTAATAGACGGCACAGCCGGAGAGTATAGTAACTTTCATCAAAATTATCGTGAAAGTGACAAGATTTTTCCTTGTTGTGACGATAATTTTGGTGGAAGTGTCTGGTTGTGCTGTTTTTTGACCAGTGTATTGTAAATGCTACCCAACTTTTTTGCCGTGAAACTTCGAGGTAGCATGATACTGCGACAATAGTTCCCGCGGATGAGTAGTTCTGTTCCTATAACTAAGTTTTTAGCTGCACGCGATTTCTATGATTTCGCCGGCCCCGAAGGGGCCCTAAAAAGTTCCGCGCAGCGCCCCAGGGGCCGGGCTGCGTAGCGGTCAGGAGGTAGAACCTCCAAAAAACCCAGATTTCTCGAATCAGTCGGTAGGCCGTAGGGGAAGGGGGGGACTTTACAGAGGTTAAGACTTATTTTGACCCATAGAACACAATCTTGAGTCGGGTGATTTGGCCGTAGGACACGCTGTTGGCACTCCAGAACATTCCACTCCAATAAAGAAAATGACCGAATCAATGGATTCACTGTTGCGCTTCTTTGTCCACCTCCATCCACCGTCGTCGGTGTGGGTATCCAGTGTTTGGCGTCGCGTCGCTTGGCGCGTGCGCTAACTTCCGCTGGTTGGAAGACGCTTCTTATTAGCCTGAAAAAATCCGGCCCATAAAGACGGAGCTCCAGGCCGGGAAGGCGGTTAACCTGCGAGTTGACGAATAGTCGAGATATCCGATGCGCCTCCGATCCGACAGTCACATCCGCGGATGATGCAACCGTTTTCACGCTCGGCCGAACCGAAATAGCACCTTAAGACCCGTCGTCGCATCGTCGCGAATATTTCGATACGTCCCTCTTCTACGTTGCAACGCAGTCACGCGAGTTATGATCTTCCGGGCTATTTTCCAATGGTAGACAAAGATACAGTGGCGTAGACAAGGGGCTGGACCCCTCCTCCCCCACCTTAAACCCGTTAATTGTACTTTTTTTTACTTTTGGAGGGCAGACATAAAATATTATCAGGGATGTACACAAAATAATGTAAATGGACCCCCCTCCCCTAGCTTCAAGATTTCCTAGCTACGCCACTGCAAAGAAAGACAATGGTAGATAACAAAAATTACTATCTTTCACTTTAATGGATCACATTCTATAGTGGTTCGATGTATCGTTGGGTTCAGAACGATAGAACACACCCTGAACAAAAATTCTAGAATATAAGTTGGAAAAGTTGAAAATGAGAAATTTCCAAAAAATTTCACTTTCTATTGTTATTTAGTACGACATACGAATCGCGACTCTATCACAAAAAACCCGTTCGCTCAGATTACTCAATTGACTTTTGAGGCTGTGTTTACGTATTGAACCAATTGATATCGATACATTCTCAGCCGTTTCCTATATCGAATACAATCTACTAGGTTTCAATTAGTTTTCTTTTTAATTTTATACTACTTAGAATATTAGTATTGATTACACGGACATATTTGTGCTGAAAAGAGCTAGAGACGTGTGGGAAAGCACACACGTGTGTACCCGTTGGAGTTGCACAAGAAACAATGTACCTAAAAGTGGGCGTGTTTCATTTTGGTAAAATGGACAAGTGGGATTTGATATTAGGTAAATCAAATGGAACTGAGCACCAAAATATGATATTTCATTGACTGAGTTGAGGAAGATTCGATGAATTGACTGTATTCCACAAGAGTATGAAATTTTGACTTTTGAAAAAGTGTTATTCACAGTTCATATTTTCCCCCAGTATCCAGCATAGAGGGTACATTTCACGGGCAATATTGCGAGGAGCTTATATTTCTGATGCTGAAACGTAGACCAGGTTAAATCAGGAGCCAAGAGAGTTTCCCAGAGAACCACGGCTGCAAACGGGTCAATACCAAAGATAAGTAGGACCGATTACTTTGAATATCGATAAATCATAATGATGGTACTGAATGAGAGTGTCATTGCCAGCTTGCTGCAGCTGAACCTTCGAAGCGAACCTCAGAGGGATCATACTACCGTAGATCCAAACGAAGTGGCAGCCGTGGCAATGGTTACCGATGGTATGCTATCGGAAATCGCTGCTGCGGCAATGGTGAGAAGCTTTTTTCTCACTTTTCCTTGAACAGTTCCAGGGTTGCTGCATTCGATATCCTCCTGAATGTTTACATGCATTGAAAATTAGTTTGATAGATTGGTGGATTTTTTATATTAACCAAGAATTGGTTATGGGATAATATGAAAAATCCCGCTAAAAATAGATTTTTGTGCGGTGGAATTTTAGAAGCAAAAAAAGCCAAGTGTTTCAGATATTCCAAAGTCTCCCCTCTTCTTCTGCTGCATGGTTATATGGTTTAAACTGTGTTTAGACAACACTGACATATATAAGCACTATGTAGTGTTCGGAGACGTCAGGGTGATAAAGACACATCCATCTAAGCCTTTTAAACTTTTATGGATCAAGGCCACGTGAAGTCTGTATCGGCAGATGACCACTTACGACCTTAAATAATTTGAGTTAAATTCTCTTAAAGAATCATCTGGTCAACTTCCAGCATCGACTTATTTTAACAAAGGAAGGAGACGGGAAGCAACTTGGTCGTCTATCTGGAATGAGAGAGATAAAGCTTTCTTTAAACCGAGCATCGTTGATTTTTTCATGCAATTTGGCTACACTGTGCTACTACAATGAGTTTTAATTGATGAGTAGTTGGTAATGCCCTTTCGCGCGATTTGAGAGACCTCGTCAAGAAAATGTGCAGCAGATATTATCTCGCCCCTATAATACTAAACGGCTAATAGCCGATTGTCGCGCCTTTATTTAAACTCACCGCAAAGCGGTGGGTATAATCCTACAACTTTGATGTTTCTTGAAGGAAAAATCGATTCAAATTATCCCCGCCACGGATTGTGTTTAAAATATTTCTCGCTGCAACTGAAAAAAGGCAATGCGTTAAGATGTTAATGGTAACGACTACCACTTGTTTTCAATTGTAACTTAAACGATATTAGCTTATACCTTTTTCATCAGTCACGAAAAATGTTTGCATTGTGGGCATTACCACGAGTATTTTTTTATTTATTTACAGGCAGACTACTCTAAAATATGCATTTCAAAAATTTAGGACAGTTTGAATTTTAAATGGTTTTTTCATCTAAATCAACCATAAAACTACATTGAAATGCTGATTAAACTTTTCCGGTAAATACGTTAAACTGTTTGCGGGGAAGTAATAATGAACTTTCGGAAAGTTTCTTAATATTTTACAAGGACATGCAAGAAAAAATAATTAAGACTATGAAGGAAAGAATACTTCCACCATCTAAATATTTTAGTGTGCTACGACTCCTAAATGGGTATTAGTTTTCACAAAATCACGACAAAATAGCAGAACTACATTATTATTATCCGTGTCTTGATCTTATGTTTTCAAAGAAAAAAATTATCACCAGCGATTTCAAGTAACTGTAAAATTATTGACTGAGGAACACCGTACCGCGATTTTTGTTTTGCTTGAGGCGTAAAATATGAACGGAAACTTGAAAACATGGCAAGTCACATTCGAGTTAATTGACCAACGATCAAGTTGAACGATTTAATGGTTTAATTACCCGACATTTATTTCTAAGAGGAAGATTTTGTAGAAAAACCGAAAAAGATTAATCTCTGAAAATCTCCCTTGAAATTGACCGAAAATACATTTATTTTTCAAGAAAAACGCCGTACGAAAATCCGAGAGTTGCCAAATTTCTCGTAAAAAACATATATTTTTTACGACAATCGTGCGCATTTTTTTTTTTACATTTTCAGATATTATAGATTAAATTGCGTACAAAATTGTCTGAACATTTTGGAAACAAATATCCAAAATTTTACCGGTAAATTCGGTTTTTAGTGAAGGAAATCTGGCAGCGTCTAAAGGCTCATACAGAGTTTTTCCTTAGCAGAATACTCCTAGGACACGATAGTAACCTAGACCCCAATACTGTCGCGCAAATGAAAATGCCGTATGAACAATCGAGAGTTGCCAAATTTCCTTCAATTGAATGTTTGTTTTTGACGAAAGTTATGAATATTTTCCCTTTAAATTTTCAGGGACTTTAGGTGAAATTGTGAACGAAATTATCTGAAAAATTGGAAGAAAAATGTTCATGAATTTACCAGGAGATTCGTGTTTTATAAATGGAGATCTGGCTACGCCTGAAGGTTCTTAAGGCGTTTTTCCTCAGCACGGCGGAATAATAGAATGGGAGAGTCACAGGCCGGCTCAGTTTCTTTGAGGAGGCCCGAAGTTCGAGTTCGGGGGTAGTGGCAAGTGGCGCCGAAGTACTTGACCCATAACTGGCCGTTGCGTGCGGTGCGCGCGCAGTGGTCCGTGTCCGCGCGCGTGCGTGCGAGCCATGCGTGCGGGAAGCTGGCGCCACGCTTATTAGCATAGACGCATGTGAAGCAGTAATTATTTTACGAGAGGCTCAGTCAGGTGAGTGAGAGGGTTCAAAAAGATGGAACAAGAACCCCTTGCGCCGCACTGGGTTTTTGATCGATTCTTCCCAAATAAGCCAGTAGATGAAAATATCTTTCGCCTTGTCTCCACGGGACGTTTCACGGGATTTTTCCCAAGTTCGAATAGCAGGAATGAAACTGCTGGGCTTTTTTCCCGTTATAAAATAACACTACACAATTTCTTCGTCTTCTTTATAAATCGATCCTGGGACTCTACAATGACTCTTAGTTGGTACTGTGATTTGTATTGACTAACTCAATATTTTCTCAACTTCGCAAGTGAGGTTTTTCCCTGGGACAAATCCCATGGAACGTACCGTGGAGACAAGGCCCTACTTAAGGTACAGATTCCTTGGAGAGCTTCTGTATCTTCACTGGTGGCAAGTCATTTTTCGTAAAAAGAATTTTCCCGCACTATAAGTTTTCCTAATACTTCTTTTCCACTCGTTTTTTGTCCCATTACAGTAAGTCAACAGTACTGTAGTAACAGTACCGCAACAATAATTTATCAAAATTAAAAATTCAAGAAATTATTTAAATAAACCATGGACGATCGAACATGGATAATTAAACATGGACAACAGAGAAAACAATAAAATATCATGGTTTTCTTTCATTTTTTTTTTCCCTCTCTCAGTTGATCTTGGATCTCTACAAGGGCCCTACTTAGTACTGCGATTCATATTGACTGACTCAATATTGATCCCAAGTTTCCCATGAAACGTCCCGTGGGCACAATAGAAATGTGGAAACGGAGTGACTTTAACGCAGCAGTAGGAAAGTCACCAAGCGTCAATTCCTCCAGGCTGAAGATTTGTGATGTAACATTTTTCCATAATTATCGATTGTAGAACCGAACAAATCATGTATGTGAGTTTTTGAAGTTCTAACTGCCTATCAGAAATCACCGTAGTAAGAAAAAATGATTCGTGCGTTTAGCTCGTAGAATATATTTTATGAATTTTTTTTTTCGTTAGTAAAATAGTGTGTAATTATCGTTTTTCTTTTCAAAAGTGATGTAAAAACGGAAAGAGAGTACCCTCACAGAGATGCAGGGTTTTATGATAAGGACATCGATATCGTACATTAAAATTTTCGTCTGACATCATATGCAAGTGCATATATTCTAGGAATTATTGACAAACAACAGCATTCTGAAAACAAACGAATCAATGAGCAGGAGGAAGTAATTAGTCAGGCAGCACGAGTAATACAAAACCTGAACTAAGTAGCGCAACGTATTCAAAGACGGAAGATAGATATGAAACAAAGAAGAAAAAAATATCGAAAATAGAAGCCTCTTTTACACACACCCCCACACCCCGCCATATGGATATCCACACAAATGCACATATATCCTCACATATCCCCTCTCCATGTTTTAATTTCAGAAGAACCCACGAAGAAATAACAGAAAAGTTTGTCAACCTAAGAACTGGTGGACTGGCGATGTGATATTTACGCTGTTTGGACAAGGAAGAGACGTTTTCGGCCGATTTTGAAGTCACTTTTCAATGCATCTGCTTGATTGCTAAGAGACATTTTGCAACAGAACGCGCTGGGTCAGGGTCTACATTTCTTTTCAGCAACTTGCTGTATTATTAATCCGCTAAATGAGCGGTCTCTCTGGTGAATTATGCAGAAATATGATCGGGAAACGTCGACTCAATAAATAATGAACGAGGAAAAGGGGTGATAATTATGAATGTAGGAGCGAGAATAATCATCATCGTGACTTGATGAGGAGCTAGGAAGCCATTAGACTACAGCGTCTTTGGGAATCATCCCAACTAATGTGAACGGATCCGATTTAATCAGTGCCCTACATTTCCCACATTCATGCATGCTCTTTAAGACTTACAGCGGAAAATGTTGTCTTACCCTTATAATTATGTATACATATCAGGGGATTCTAAACCCCCGAAGCGCTTCGCTGCCGTGCTAAGGAAAAACGCCGTATGAACATTTGGACTGAGTTAAGCAGAAAGGAACCAACCCACATTTTGGTAAAAATTGAGTTATGAGTGGTTTTGAACTGAACCACTGCTCTACTATGTATCGCCAAAAATTCAAAGTTTTTGTTGGAGCAAATTTTGCAGAAATTGAACTTGAAGTTTATCTTTTACATTGAGTCTTATGCAGGAGCTAAACTTTAAACCGTTTTTTCTCGGTTCGATCCCGATGTGGCTCGGTTCCTTTCTGTCTAACTTTGTCCATTTAAGAGTTGCCAAATTTCTCCGGATAAATCATGGAATCATTTATTAGCATGATACTTCACAAAAACTTAGCGCGAAGATGTTTTAGTTTCATCGCTCACTTACAATTTCAGTAGATATTAGACGCGGACCACATTTCAGAGGGAAAGATCAGAAAATAATATAATTTTCACTAATAGATTTAGCAGAGTTCATTGTGCTATAGTTCCGTTATTGCACCTAGAATATCTTGTACATGTATTTAACCTTTTGTTGGCACGGATTTCCTGTCGAATTTCGTATTGTCAAAAGACGAATGTTCATCGTTTTTGTTTCGAATCCAGTGCGATGTATTAGAATTGTTCTTTGAACATTTCGCACTTACACGTCAAAATTATAGTTTTCCCGAAGGAAAATTAAATCCAAACAGAGGACGACTCATTAAAGCAGGTTAAAGTAAACACTTCATATCGTGCGTAAATGCTTATTTTTTTGCGACTTTGAGGGCCGAAAACGTTGTAGCATATTTGAATAATGCATTTCTCGGAAAATTGACAAAACCGCGCTAAGAATCTGAGATGGTTTACTTCATCGACACAATAAGCGACGCTAGAACCAAGTTAAGTCGTAGGAGTAATAATCAAAGCTCTGGTTGATCTAACATGCGACGGATACAAAACGAATTTCTTTATAACGCCTGGATGTAACTATTCGGGTTCCAAGGATGTCTGTGTTGCATATGCACGGGAGTGAAGGCGTTTCGACTTCAGACACTAACCGCCTGCTCCTCACCAGCGGCGCTTAGTGGTGCTTGTGCGTGTCAGTAAGACGTACCATGAAGAAATGTGGAAACATTAAGAGATGTTATTAAGGAATTTAGAGGTTTGAGAAGTGGTCTCATTGATTATCTCGTAAAATTTCCTCCAAGAAGCACCGCATACAATGTATGATGAAAATAAATTAACATACAAATTTGCAGTTTTAGTCGAAAATGTCAAAAAGTACATGATGCTATTTTTTAGCAGTTGGCATACAATTCACCTGAGATATAAAACAATATTTCAGAGAAATTATGTTGTAAAAGTTCATGAGACTAACTCTTCCGGAGAGACAGTAATTGTTTGTTTTCGTTTATTGAAGCGACGCTGTTATACTGCAATCTGGTTGATCAACTTTTCACTTAAAAAAAAAAGAATCTTAAATTTGCCGCCAATAGGTATTTTTTCTTAAATCAAGACTTTTGCTGCTTAATATAAATAATTTTTTTGCTTAGCCCGAGCATTATTTGTCTTGTACCAAGAAAAATTCAGCTTGAATCAAGATAAAAAAAATTCTTGCCGGCGAATTCAAGAATCATCATGCTTGAGCCAAGCATCTTTTTTTTTTCAGTGTCCCATCTCAGCCAGCGTGACCTTATCTGGTGCTGTATATTTTGTTTTGACATCCTTTCTAGACGAGTTATTGTAACTGCAAGGTTAATTACAATGCAGTATGAAATTTTAGGTCTAAAAATAGCCTAGGTAAAAGGTTAACACTGAATTCTTCTCTCTAAGAACGGTAGCATACACATCAATACATTTTTAAATTAATGATGCAAACTTGCTTGTTCATTCAATCTGCGAGAGTAAGTCGCGAAATCTCTCGGAGTTACTTTGCAACATTCATTCAAGGCTCCCTCGGTAGATCTCGCTACAACATACATCGAAACACCGAAGGATAACTTGTTGGGTGACGGTTTTTACTTTATAGAGGTGGGATTCGCAGTGTAAGTTAGATTGAGCGTATTTGAAAGGATCAACACAAATGATGATCATTTACTTTATTTTCTGTTCCCATCCTGCTGACACTTCTAATAAGGTATGGAGGAGTTAAAGCTGTCGACTACAAACTAAACTTAATGGCTGCCTGAGGTCGGTTCTCCGAGCCTTAGTTTTAAGAATCTAAAAATTTAGCATCGCGCAACATTTTTTTGAATATTACGCAATTTTTTTTTTTTTTTTTTTTTTTTTTTTTTTTTTTTTTTATCATAGCATAATTTTTTCTTCGGAGCCGATCAATTTTGAAGAATGAACTTGACACCACGCACGTGTAGTATCGGAGGGTTGGAATTTTTAAGAAAATGGGTGACAGTGCCGCCCCCATAAAAGTTTATTTTCGTAACTTTCGTGAGATAGGTTCCAATCTATGTCGGTGTATTAAAAGTGGGGTTGAGATTCATACATTTTCAAAAACCATTCAACTGGTAGAGTACTCTATATTGTATGTCCACAGGTGGCCCCTAATTCCTCTTGGAATAAATCCCCCCCCCCCAAAAAAAAAAAAAAAAAAAAAAAAAAAAAAAAAAAAAACAAGAGAAGAGAAATGAGGTTAATTTTTCTATGCCCCATACGAGTACAATACTGCCGTGCTAAGGAAGAACGCCGTATGAACATTGGCGTGGATTTGCCACATTTTCTTCGATACAATGTTCATTTTTGAGGAAAAGTTATGAATATTATTCTGGGAAATTTTTCAAAAACTTCAAGTAAACCTGCGAGAAAAATGATCTGAAAAATTTGAAGAAAAATATTTAAAAGTTTTCCCGAAAATTCGTGATTTACCTTAGGAAATTTAGCAACGCCTAAAGGTTCATACGGAGTTTTTCCTTAGCACGGCAGAATATCTCTCAAGCATCAAAGGTATCTTCCTCGTACTCTCGGCCCATATTTACCGGATTTTTCCAGCCATTTTTATGATTTTTGCGGAATTCAACAGAGGATAGTCGTAGCTGACCCGCTCTATTTAGATTAACAAGGCATTTTAGATTTAGGTCATGGGGCGCACTCCTTTATATCAATTATACATACCATTTATGATTTTCAGTATCGCTTTGGACACGTTCCTTACAATTTCATCTACATTTTAGTCGGCCTTTTTAGCTAAAAAGGGATCTTACACAACACTTGATCGGAAACTAAATCCAACGATCAAAGAAAGCTTATCCATGCCTCAAACAGTCTTAAGCGGGTAATCTCATCTCTATGCAATTTTCGAAGAAGAATGAAGCTGAACTATTCAGAAAGTAAAGTCATATGCGTGGGCCATGCAATTATGCATTAGCTAACTTTGCAGTCGTATAGTCGTATTTCACAACTCAGATATTTTCTTGGAGTCCAACCGAGGAAATATGCTGCCTCTGTTCGTCTCGACGTCGGATGTAATGGATCAATTACCTACATATTTTCACCGCACTTTATAAAGTCACTCATCCTGATACTGATCTATGAGAGCAAAATTTTGAATATATAATCGTTAATGTATCGATTGAATTATTATTTTCGTATTTTATTTTATTTTTCATGCAATTTCAGTTTTCATGAATCTCAGGAATTCATGAGGATTTTTTAAATGCAGAGAGACTTTAACGCAACGGCATAAAAATCAACCAACAATCTATTATAGAAAAGTTTTCCTTTTTGGCACTTGTATAATGAAAAGTGAGTCAGAAAATAAACTTCTGGCTCAGATACACACTTTGGTTGATGATTTGAAAGCGTATTTTGAACTAAGTCCAGTATCCAACTTTGAACTCGTGCTTGTTTTTGATAGATTCACATTATTCTCAGTGATTACAATCCGGCAAAAGATGTGACTGTGAATCTGATCGAGTTGAAGATGCGTTCAAGTATTTAAATATTATTTATGTGATGGAATGTGGTATTAAATATTACTGCCAGGTATAGTCCATCGTTATTCCAAGTCGCAGTAAGGTAGATTCAATCAGATTTTGAAGCCAGCTATTCCTAATTTAGTTTCATGATTAATTAGAAGCTTAATTCGAAACCCTCTCTCGCATTCATCAAAATGACAAACTACCAGAGATGACTCTTATAAGTTATAGCAACATAAAATTGTATTCATTTAAGTTTTTGTGAAACTATCTTTATCTATCGAAACTGGCTGATTCACCTAATCTAAGAATTTTCGAGCCGGACCGACACTGGGTGTACCGTTCGTTTTGCTGTCATATGGAAATGATTTATAAATATAGAATAATGGCAGCGACGTTTGCGTTATGATCAAGAGCAGTCAAGTGTCACACTAACAATAAGTCTTAGGATTGCGTTACCCACACATCCTACGAGTGTAAAATCGACAGATCAAAAATCGATCGCATAACTCTCGATAGTACTCGCAATTATGTTAGACAAGCTAGGGATTACTTGGATTCGATATTTTTTGCGCACTTTGCGCACGGGAAAGACAATCCGACGCAAGAAACACATCCGAGTAATACTCGGTGATCCGGTCGCCAAGAATGTAGAGGCATTGTTGTTAGATTGTGATAAAAATCAGCACTTTTCCCCGTATAGTCCCATATAAAATATTCAATTGTGTCACTTAACCTAGCAACTTGTGTAGAAGACAGTTACGACATCTAGGAAATCAGGCTGTGGGTTTCAGCGAACACTCGATGCTTGCATTCGAGCGAACTCAACTAAAGATGAACTTTTCATATTATAGTAGTAAAAAATCACTCCGGCAAGGTCATCAATAATTTTTAACACCATGAGGCAAGAAGAGTTTATACTCTCATTCATATATTTAATGGACCACTAGACAAGGTACGAATTTAAGCATTCTAATACATGCTTCTTACATAGAATTTCACGTAGAACACGACTCGCGCAATGAAAATTACTAAAAACAACTTCTAACGAAGAAATCAACGGTTTTATTTCACATTGGTTACGAGGAACTTGAACTGCCCGCTCAAAAGAAACTCAAAGCTCCGCGTGAGTCAAATCGCCCACCACAACGATTTCAGCGAGCCTCTTAATCGAGCAATGTTCATTTCCCATCATATGTTGTTCAAACCATAAGCAATTTGCTATAGCTGAGCCAAAGCGTCAAGATTGAGGTTGCCAGATTTTTATATCGTAGAGACTGTCACGATAAACGTTTAGCGCACGATGTGAATCACGTAGAGCATTGAGTTTTCATGAGCGGGTGGTTTGAATTCGCGCATCAAGAATCATTCAATATCTTCGTAAGGAGGTGATTTCGGTAATTTTTGTTGTGCGTATCGTATTTTACGTAAAATTTCGGTTAAGAAACATGTATCAGAATGCTTAAATTCGTACCTTGTCTAGTGGTCCATTATGTTTTGAAAGGCAAGTATTCAGTCATTCCCTTACAAAACTGCAAGGCAACTTACAGCCTCTCAAAAAGGCATTTTTCTGACCTTTTGGGAATTTTTCAACACAAAACCTTGTGATGAAAAAAATAAGCCTATGTAAACAATTATACCATGCGGTGTTTTTGGAGATAAAGCGTTATTGCAGTTTTCACATTGTTTGATGACCTTTTTTGCCCATACGGCGCTGAAAATATAAAATTCCCATAGCCGCATCACCAAAACTAACCTGTAGCTGAAGCTATTAAATGTAATGGAGTTGTCCTTATCATAAGATTTTTCTTTACTCACATTCCAATTATTGATATCCCGCGTTCTCTAAGAAGGGGTCATGTTTCCGGAGTCTCTTTGTCTCGTGTACATACTTGAATGGAAGTAAGGTAGTTTCTATCTTTTTCTTTCTTACGCGGTAAAAATGAAGTTCTTTAATTCATATTATAAATCGGAGGATTGACCGATCAAACAAATTATAAATGACTTAGAGCACAACTCATGACAGAAAATAGTTTTATTTACAAAACAAACGCTTATGAACTAAGTACGAAAATAAATAATAACTAATGCGTAAAAAACAGTAAATTAAAAACGGCACAATAGTGGCAGGAATCACATAGCAGTATATGTGTACGACTGGTGTACATTTTATTGCCGTAAAATGAGTCAGCTCCAAAGTGTGTATCAATTCTGTAAGCTGACCGTCAAAGTGTGACGAGAATCCTACAAACTTCTAACTCCACGAAGTGAGAAAAAGGCATTCGTTTTATTTACAGAGTAATAAAATCCTCTAAAGAGAGGAATAAATAAGTTCGTCTAAAAGGAAAACGAAGAACACAATAAATAAAGAAATAAATAACGAGAGGAATGGGAAGGAGATTGAGATTTTTTTTTGTCCTGTTCTAATTTAAAAAAAAAAAATCGGCTCATCGAAAAGAACCGATTTAAAACTTCGAATTAAAAAAGAAATGTTTTAAATTTAAAACGAACAAAAACTCCTCACGTGTGAGTATCTCTCTGGTTTGAAATTTCTTCATTTTCATTTAAACTGAGTATTCTTTCTCCGAAGCGAAATCACATCTTTTTTTCTTGGTCGTGAAAATATCTCATAATTAAAGAGAACCTCACACCTGACATTCCACGGTGATAGTTTGATCGCGCAGAGGTGAGGGGTGGGTGTCGTTTTTTTCTTATTTTTCATTTTTTATTCATTTAGTTTTTGCCTGTCTGCGCCGAGCTGAAAATTTCTTCCATTTTCCCCGAGCAAATTTTCTGTAAAACTCGCAGCACGTCAATGATTAAGAGTAACTAATTTAAATTTCACCGAACTTTTGAATTGTACCTTTAACCGGAGCACTTTTTCGTCGGAAAACATACGAGGAAAAAATGTATCAGGATGAAAAAAAAAACCTTGAGGACGAAGGTCGAGGAAAGAAGGACCGATTTCATGAATTTTAAAACAATAATCTCTCGAAAACTAATTCCTCTTGTATACCTTTTACAGATTGGAATAAGTGAAATCAAATAAATTCTTTCCAGTTTATAATGTCAGAATGCGTGGGCACTGGAAACTTGGAAACTTTAAATCTATCGACAAATATTAAGTGCTCACAATCGGTACTGAACTCATTCAATGGTCATTTATGGATTAAACATTACACAAAAGATAAATCAATTTGGAGGAAAATGTGGAAACTTGGCGAAAGATTCAAGCACGACCAAGAAAAATTATCGGAAAAAATAAAAAAAGGAAACACAAAAAAGAAAGTTACTTGCGAGCAAACAATATGCGCTTATTTCGTCTGAGTTCGTCACAGAAACTTTAAGGCAAAGAAAATAAATGGAGTCACCAAACTTTAAAAAAAATGAATGTGCGGCAGTCGCATCGTTGTGTTATAAAAAATTCTCGTGGATTTCTGAATGCCGTTTCCAAACGGCAGAAAACAACTGCCAGTAATTCGCGAGACCGTTCTCCCACGGTCATCATCTATCAGACTTTTTTTGTGGGCATTGTAGCGCATACAAGCCGCACGTGCGCCGAACGCGTGCTACATACAAACGTTGCAAAATTGATTAAAATCTTGAAATTATGGACGTTCAGCCTCAGCGAGGGGTTAAAAGTAAAATCGGAGTGCGGATTTTTCAATTTTTTAACAACACTCAAAAGGCGCGATACTGTATTTTCCTGGATTCAGTTCCTCGTAAAAAGAAGAACCTTTTCGCAGACTAATCTACCGTGCTAAGAAAAAACGCCATGAAAACATTTGAGAGTCGCCAAATTTCCTCCGATAATATGATTACTCTTGAGGAGAGCTACGAGTATTTTCTCTTGAAATTCTCAGATAATTTTGATCTGATCACAAATAAAATTCTCTGAAAAATTGGAAGGAAAATATTCGCAAATTTCTTTGAGGATTTATAATCATCGGAGGAAATTTGGCAACGTCTCAAGGCTCATACGACGTTTTTCCTTAATATGGCAGTAAAAGCAAGAAACGTGGCTTTCGCTAAATCAGTCTGTTTTGAAGTTATTTGGCAGGTACTCGGAAGAGCTCCGCGGATTTCCCTCTCTCGGGCGAATTTTTTTTCTCAGCGATGGCTTCACCGCCGGTGCTTTTCGGTGTATTTTTTGCTAGTTTTCAGGAACTTGACCGAGGTGCGTCTGGGATCATCATCAAGCTCGTTGTTCTCGGTGACTTTAACCTTGCTCTTCTTGGTCGGGGCTGGTGCCTCCACGATCACAGGAATTTCTTCTTCATCGTCCGAGTAATCCTCAGTCGAGAAGGAGCGAATTGGGTATCGCTGTTGCATCCGGATGAAGTCCGCTATTCGGCCCGTTATGCTTCCATAAGGAATCCCTCCTAAAAGAAACGGACAAATGGAGTTACTAAATAATACTAATGAAATACCTGACACAGACGCCTTTATTCAATGTTGAAATACGTGAAGAAGCTTTAGACACAACGATAAAGATCGCAGGCGTGGCGTGCTTTGCGATAGATCTATTTAAATAAAGGAGGGGTATCTATAAGGGCCTTCCCCCCCCCTAGAGGGCCTTTTTCGTGTCCCTCCACCCCTAGAATCTGGAAATTTATGCGGGTTTTCCAAGTTGGCTCAATGTAGTTTACTGAAATAATCATGATTTGGTCCATAGGCCACTGGATAAGTGTTAAACGGTTGTTAAACGGTTACACTTAACGGTTGTTAAGTGTAAAACTGGAACATACGTCTACAGGCACATTTTAGCAAAAATGCGTGCTTTTCTATTACTCTGTGGCTATTTTGACACGGAGCGCATCGTCTAACTAAAACCAAACCAGGGTTGAAATGTGTTCTAAAGCTTTCTTGATAACATATTATCAAAAGCTCGTTTTAGTTAGACGATGCGCTCCGTGTCAAAAAAGCCTCGGAGTGATAGAAAAACACGCATTTTCGCTAAAATGCGCCTGCAGACGTATGTTCAGCCAACTGTTTAACACGTATCCAGTAGCCCATGGACCAAATCATGAATATCTCCGTAAACTATATTGAGCCAACTTGGAAAACCTGCATAAATTTCCAGATTCTATGGGGGAGGGGGAAGGTCCTGTAGGAGGGGCTAAAATTTTTTTTTTATCGATACTCCTCCTTCATTAAAGTTCATTTGTTGAGGATGATTTAAAAATCGATCTATTGCAAATTTTCGATGACGGAATGTGTACAAGAGTTATGTCCATAAATATGGCTCAAAATACAGATAGGCTTCCCTGAAGAAGTCTAAAAATTCCCTCGTCATCTCACAATCCGTGTGAAAAATTAGCGCATTGTTGTGGTTGGTTGGTAGATATGTTTATTTGGTGCTAGCTTTTAATATCTGAGCCATTAACACCTTAGAGGAGAGATCAAAGTAGTGCCTCCCGCTACAAAGATATAGATTTGATACAGATGAGTCACGTCGGTTTCACGTCTGCACCTAAAACTCAAAATGATCGTCATCGTGTGACGCAATTCCTCAATTTAAAGAAGAAAAAATTGAAGACAGACAAACAAACAACAGCAAAATTACAAACATGTCTCATCGAATATCAGAACCTTCCTGCTTACCAAGTGTCCCTTCCTAAAAAAGTATTTTCGTGGTTTAGTCTGTATTGAGGAACTGCGTGATGTCATTGAGGAGCTGCATGACGTCATAGCGGTCTTCATGAGTTTTACGCAGAGTTGTGAGACTTATCGGTATCGAATGATACATTTGTCAAAGCATGATTTTTAGGAGGAAAGCTGAAAAATGCGCAAATTCTTCTCGCAAAAGATGAGTCTAAAATAGAATGCCGGACTTCGCCACTGCGCTCAAAATTATTTTTGAGACATCTATTGTTAGAGCGCTCTTATTTTTGTTCTATTTAATCATTATGCAGATCCATTAAGCTGTTTTTGAGTGAACTGATTTTCTCTTAAACTGATTTATTCAATATGTAAATTTGTGAAAAAGAGAGAAAAAAACTCTTGAGATGCTTCGGTTGTGCGTCTGAAGCATCTCAAAATGGAATGCGAAGGTATAAAGGAGTCGAGTTCTACAAGCTCATCAACGGAAATATAATCTGAATTGCGCGCGAAATTCATCAAATTTTTAAAATTGCAACTACATTCTCACATTATTAGTTCTAAACTTAAAAGAATTCAATTTTTTTGTTTCCTCTTAGTTTCCTCTTCCGAATGATTAAAATTAAATTCAAACGCGGGTTGTCGGTTGATTATAATTCGCAGTTTTAAAATATTTAGGGAGAATTCCGCATCGAACGAGATGAAGTGCACCATCGAATGTCAGGATCATGAATTATCCTCGTTGACAGAGACAACGCTCTCCTAAATTCAGTAATTTTGATTTTTGAAGAAAATTCTTCCAAATCGGTAGGTGTTTCTCACAGGGAAATACAATATTTAATCGAAAGGAATCTCACGTTGTTTTGTCTCCACCTTATAGGCACCAGATTTCGCTTCACCATTTTGATTTCACCTGTATTAATTTTCTATCATCGTAATCAACTTACCGTAAGCTAGTCCATTCCGCCGCTTGTAGTGGCCAGCACTGTCACTGTTAATGCTGACGACGCAAACGAGACAGACAAAAATACTGATCTGAAACAATAAACCAGAATCATCAGCATAGGCATTTCTAATCTGGCCACAATGGACATGTTTCTTTTATGGAGAAGACAGTAAGTATACGATTAACTGAATACTTTCTTTTCTGTAAAAAAAAAAAAAAAAAAAAAAAAAAAAAAAAAAAAAAAAAAGATTTCTGGCTTATCTTGAAACAACGCACACATTTTTTTAGTTTGCCCTTTCAGATAGGTGTTTCTACAAATGAGCCAGCATTCATTATTGCAAAGTGTATATAGTCTATTTATCATTTGACTTCATGTATATTGTCTATTTCATAGGTATCAATTAGTTGATTCATCATCTTTCCTGGGGGTGTGACCGGAGAAATATCTCGCAAAATTTAATTGCATTACAAGAACTTACAAATAATACAACTATGAAAAAATATCCCTAAAGCCAAATGACCAATGATTCTATTTTAATATCTCCTTGAAGATTTGTATAGTTCAACGCTTTATGATCAAACTGATCATTAATGAGTTTATTGGCGCTGTAAAATGAAATATCACGATTCCGTAGTGATTTGGATACGTTTGCTTAATAGGTGCGAGGGGTAAAGAAGATCGTTTGTTTTTGTGCATGAAGGTCAAAATGTGTGCGTCATATAATTATTTTTTCAAAGCCGTGCGTCGCGTATTTGGAACCATTGTCTTTGATATATTCGCAGAAAATCGTGTGACTTAATTTATCATTTTAACTTTAGTATTTAAGAAGTCATCACTGTGATGCAGTTGCATTCCATCGCGCTCACAAATACCTACTGAAAATGACTGATAATTTGCGGAATGTAATACACTCGTTAATGTAAGTGTATAGCCATTCCAAATAAGGCTCCTTCTAAGTATGAATTAGACAGCATTTACCAGATATTAGCCTGACCACATACCACACCATCTAATTTCCTCTTATGATTTATCTCATCACAAGAAAAGTAAGCAACAGAGTCTCTCTTGAGTATACCCTTTATACTCTGAGCAAACTCCACAGAAAGTTTTAATTGCTTAGTTTTCCTGTAGAAACATTAAGTCTGAGAGAAATGTAAAGCTCCGTGAAATACAGTTCGGTTCATACTGCCGAGCTAAGGAAGAACGCCGTATGAAAATTCCAGAGTTGCCAAATTTCCCAGGATAAAACAGGTATTTATGACAAAATGTATGCATATTTTCCCTTGAAATGTTCAGATATTTTAGATTAAAGTGCGAACTAAATAGTCTGAAAATTTTGAGGTAAAATACTTAAAACTTCTCCAATAACTTACTATTTTATCGGAGGAAATTTGGCAAAGCTTAAAGGTTCATACGGCGTTTTTCCTCGGCAAGGCAGCATACTGGTGTTATCCATTCTAATTATGGTGAGCTTCAAAGTTAACACGAGGCAGAAACCACGTGTAGGCATTTTTTAAGTGATTCTTCCTTCCGAAAAGGATACGTCACGTAGATTATAAACCAAAACACCCAAGGTCACGGCAATCGAAGCACGTTATAAAAAGAGAAAAAAGACAAAAGATCGAAATCCGTTGTTTACAGATTCCCCGCCACGCCTTTGTGAGAAATCATCCGTGAAGCCTCGTCAAAGTAAGACTCGCCTCATTAATGACTAAGAATACCCGGCAATCAGACAGGATAAAACACCTGATGACGTCATACATCCGTTGAGGATCATAATCGTCTCTGGTAATCGAGCATCATTTACCGAGAAGACACTCTCTCTGCAATTTTCCTCGAAAGCATTCCTCTTGCTTTAGAATCAGTGGACAAGATGCAACGATCCAGGTGTAGAAATAAGCTGCACCATTTTCATTTCTGATAAATCTTTACTCTTACAGTCAATGATTATGTGCAACCAAGGAGTGCAATCAGTTAACACCACAGATTTGCTGCAATTCAACATTCGTCAGTTAATATTTTACTTAAGTTCTTGCACCGGGAGAAGTTGGATTCATCATAACAAGAGCCAGAGACCCGTCTCTTTGGCAATCTCTCATCGAGGCACATTTTTTTGCGTCCAAAAAGCGTCTTTTGGTTTGTGTCAACGGGTTTTCCTGGTTGTGGACCGTCCAATTTCATTGGAGTTTTCCATGTAACACAGAACATTTTCCCTTTCATTACATTATTTTTTTTCTGTGTGTGTGGAAGATTAAATGAAATTTTAGGGTATTCAAAATAAGAAATCTACAAGAAATCGCACCTGCTTTGTGAAGCTCATTTATTTAGTCTCATTTTTATCATTCATTTGAGGATGTTTTTCTACGTATGGTCGTAGAACAAAATAGAGTGACGCGAGACACAGAATTAGCTTGAGGGACGACGATTTTGCCTCATCAGTCCACTTTCCGGGCCGATTATTGAAAGTTTGGAGCAGCGCGATTGGACATTTGAACAGGACGTATTGCACAGTCAAGAGAGAGCTATATGTAGCCTTGTGGTGACAACATAGTTTCAATAATCGAGCTGTAGTACTCGTGGATAGCCGGTGAATGTCCTCAGGATATTCTTTCCGAACGTGGCAAAAAATTTTCTGTATTCCCTGGCAGTCATGTGAATTGTTGGTTCACAGCTAATTTTATTTTTCTCTGTGTAGTAATGTTTCAGTTTGAAAGATTTTTGGTCGTAGAACTGTTACTTTCTCTCTCCTTCAGTAGGTTGTGAAAAAATCTACCCTTTTTTTCCAAACATTTCCCCCCCATAAAATTCTATCGTTTAACGGAGAAAATAATTCCTACGCACAAGTATTTGGCTCGACGAAAGAGATATAAATTACTGAAATCAATTACACATTCTTATTTACATTATTTGCACTAGGCTTCATCGCTGAAACTTTAAAAAATCACCTGTCTGTATAACACATTCACTTCATTACAGATATAAAAATCAATTACACTGTCTTATTTTCATCGTTTGCACTATTAACCTTATTATACGCATTATTTTCATTATTTTGGCTCCATCGCATAAACTTTATCAACCTAAATCCCTTATTTTCAAAATCACGTGGCCGTATAAGATATGCACTTTTCCGCAGTGGATACATAAAAAACAATATTTAAAATTATGCATCTATGAGATTTGTCAAATCTTCATTAAAAACCACTACAACTGTTCATCATCATTATATTTAGTCATATCCATTCATCTATCATTCCAAAAAACTGCGATATAGCAGAGAGACGCAGGGAAAATCCATTGCTCCATAATATACGCGTTTTCAACTCATAAGAGTTCTTCAGTAAGGAATAAAACATGCCCCATCGGAATGTATCAGTTAATCTCAATGTCAAATAATAACTGAAAAGTTGAACGTAAATGTTTTGCTCTATTTCTTAAAAAGCACGTGGTCTCTGTTGCTCTTGAAAACTAGTTGATCAAGTTTTTAAAACTCACGAGTGCACTGAATTAATTGATGCATTTTATGGGCACGTAGCGGTTTCAATTTTAGCCGGCAGTGATCCAATTTCAATGTTAGCAACCATCAGTAAAATAAATACAAGACTGGTACACCATGTTTTGATCACTAATTTCGCTGTAAATGTATTAAACTGTCAATCGAGTTATCAAAAACAAAAAACCAACAATCTGATTCACAGGTTTCTGCCCACTTGACGTCTTGGTTGTTGATTAAAATGTAGGTAAATGACAATTGGGATGGGCAGTAAATTATTTGACGTCATTTTAGGTCAATTTTTCTGCACGAATACTTTTTAAAAAAACTTCGTGATATTGAGTGAATATAATTGAACCTATCCTCTGATCTGATTTACTTACATCAGGCGAAAATTTTTCAACGTTTTGAACAATTGATCGACATGAAAAGGTTTTTAAAGTTTGAAGATGGATTTTGTTCACAGTATAGCACTAAAAACTTCTTTGTCTAGTGACGTACCCGTTAATGTTTGCCTTCTCATAAACAAAATTAGCAGGTGACGGCATTCTTTTATCGTGGAGGAGGTGTTGAAAAATTGCTGTTTGAATTAACATTATTTCATTCTCACTTTAAATCCACGGGTTAGAATTGACGTTATGTCTATGAGATAATAGACGGATTATTTTTTTAATTACCATTCACGAAAATTTGCGAGATTTTTTTATTTTTGTAAAAAAATAAGGATACATTTTTGAACAAAAACAACGCAGTGGCAATCTTACCCAATGACTTGCTTGTAAACACAAGTGCAATATCATTCCGGATGGTGCTTAGAATTTTATTCATTCACACATTGGGAGTAGAGGCACTACGGGATGGGGCTTCGAAAGAATGTTGCCAATCATCGCACACGTGAATCAAATTTGACTCCATTTTTTCATGCACTAACAACTAAATTACTCCTAAAGTAATAGTCCTAAACTGCTTCCGGAGGGATGTTGAAACAGCTTATAGTATGTGTAGTCGGAACGCATATTTGAAGGTTGGAAAAGTCAATTTTTTTTGTCTTTGAACTTGCAAAGGAAGAGAGCGCATTTACTAGACCAATTTTAACAGAAACGCACCAAGTCACATTTAAAAAGAAGAAAAGAAGAAAAAAAGAAAAAAAAGAAAAAAACAGAAAAACAGAAAAAAAGGAGTCGGGATTCCAACTCATTTTTTTCAAAACTACTCGAGTGGTTTTGAAATTTAGACCCCATGTTTGACCTCAGACACATTAAAACAATATTTTGACTTTGCCATCCATCGTAGTATGACGATGGATAGTTGTTTTACCATTTGGCTAAGCAAAGAATACCACGACATCAGTTACTCGTTCATAAGCAAATTAGGATAGCTTATTTTTTCGCTAAGGAAAGAAGACAATGCCACCATTTCCTCATTTGTAAGATTGGTATGGCTCATTTGTTCACGAATCCCCTTTTTCATCATTAATTCGTGTTTTAGTTTTTATTTTTTGCTATTGTCATGACTTTATACTCACATCCCCGACACTACCGTATTGTGTATTAAAGCCAGCGCATTCAAATGGATTTCTCGAGACCGTTAATCTCTCATTTTTTTCATCGATGCCGATTTTTTCCCTCTGTGCTTCACTTGTCCAACCAGCACGTCCTTTCGGGATACGGAAGATCATAAACGTTCAAAATAATTTTTTTTCTTTTCTTCTCTTGTTTCTTCCTCATCCTCCTCTTCTTTATCTTCCCCTTTAGCGAAGTGATTCTGCGACGTTTAAAGTCCAAAGCTCCAGTCGAAGAATAATCCGTACAACGGATTATTCTTCCCTGAAGTTTTGGCAACTTTCTCTGCACTACAGCAATGTCGCACAAGCTGGTAGCGTATTAAAAGGGGAAAATGGCAAATTACATTTTAAATTTCAACGAAATTTAGTCAATTTGAAGAGATTTGTCAAAAATTCACTTGCAGTGTACAAAAAAAGTGTAACCGCTCTTGAGTAAATACACGAATTGAGGAATAAGGCCTTGCAACGTTGCAATGTTGTGATATTCCTGTAGTTCTGACTCTCATATTAAAATAATTTCATTCGTGGAAAGATAATGCACTATTTCTGGATCGCAATATTTCGATACATCCGTCCGTACTTTAATTATTAAAGAAGGAAATAAAAAAGAATGTTTTTGCTCGATATTTTGAGTATGTTCATTGAGGGTTCAAAAGAAATCATGCTAATCTTCTCACATTAAAAATGTTAAGTTTTACGTAATGAAGTTGAGTATCTCGAGGAAATTAAAACAACACAATCCAAAGAATAGATCATTCTACTTTCAATGCTGTGTACTCCCCCAAATACCGTTTTCTTCGAGACCGAGGAACTTGAAAATAAATTGTTCAAAACCTAAATAGCCTCGTGATTTTCAGTTCATATGACGGATGAGTGCGTGGTTTCAATTGCTCTCCCTCCCCTTTTTGAAAATCAGTATGTGTTTACATCCCATCTCCCTACCCCCATTCTCTTCTTACTTTGCGACGATATCGATCTTTACTGGTTTATTGAGAAATTGTCACTATGAAAAAAAGGACACTCAATGCAGGACAATAAAGTTCAACGGTCTCTTTTTTTTTAAAGGCGCGCCGGCGCGGCGATCGACTTCCATTTTTTTTAAAAGCTGTCTTGCTTTTGTTGAGTTATGCAAGAGTCCTCATTTTACCGTTTGTGACTGGTCGTTCTGACATGAGGTTCGTTAACTTCCGGGGGGTCAATGAGTGCATAAATTGACGATGTTGCAACGGATACCGGAAAAAACCCGCCTGCATGTCCTGAACCACCACAAAAAAACAATATGAAAAAAATCAAAGCAGAGACCCACACTCAGAATCGTTTTCAAGAGCATTCTCATACCCTGAAGAAGGAATGAGGGTAGAAATAGGGGGGGGGGACCAAATTTTAACAACCGAAGTTTAGAAAAAGGATATTGCATGCGCGGTGACCAAAACCACCCGCACCTGGTTTCTTCTGGATAATGTTGGGTTGGACGAAGTCGGAGATTGCGAGGACGAATTTGGACTCAAAAAGCACGGAAAATTTGGACCTGAACCGATGCGAAAAAATCCAAAATCTGTTGGTCTCTGTCCGAAATATTTGCCCCTGAAAAACCCGACCCCCTGCATAAAATTTTAGGTTTTTAACCCCGATCGAGGAATTTGAATCCGACGGTCTCGAAACCTCCCCTAGCCTCATCAATGAGGTGGACGGTTACGGAAAATGTAATTTTTTACTTTACACACTTTCATTTCTTTATTCATATTGAGTCATTTGCTGAATTGTTGAATCCTTATTCTTCAGAAAGTAAAATGTGTTCATTCCTAGCAAAAACGTAAACATTGAATACGTAATCGTGTGTGAGGGCTCAGAGGGGGCAACTTTAGAGTGAACATAAGTATGTACGGTAGTTTTATTAGGTGAACAAATTGTGTAGCTGAGGAACATCATGATCAAATAGTCTTCAAAATGGGTACTAAGAATTGTACTTGTATTAGAGGGAGAGGCTGAGCTCGTAATGTCTGCAATCTTGAATGATGAAATTTTACAGCCCTCTTTTCAAATTAACGAAAGGTTAATTACCCATCAGTATATGTGAGTTAGTCTATTTCAAAGTAGTTGCCCTTGAACTATTAGCTGTTCTTTCAATCTTGGAATCTCGGATCACTTTTCTGTGACATTCTCTATATGGACTATGAAGTATTAAGTAGTCTTTTTTATTTTTTTCTCGAGAACATTTAAAAAATTGGCCGACGACAATTTATCTATAAAATGTGTCTCTATTTTTATGGAAATCAAGTTTTATATTCTGTCGAGATATTTCTTTTTCTACTTCAAAGGACAGTATCTTCCAATTTTGAAGTGACGGTGATTAACAGGTATGTATGACTCCTTATTCAGATAAATATGTATTATTTCAGTTGATCAATTAATTAGTTATTTTTAGGAAACTTTAAGAACACAAGCAACATAGTCTGGCACATGTATGAACATGTCACGTGTCAGAAGAGTTCGATGACCTCAAAACTTTCAGCCTTTCATTCAAAAATCATAGTTGCGTAGTGATTTTTGAAGCCAATAGGTTGTCAACTTCTAATACCTGCACGGCATCAATGATTCTTTTGAAAATTTTCGGTTCAAGTAGTAGTTGAATTCGGGCAACTTGGAGTTCGTTAGAAAACCAAAAGAGTATATACTTTGTTTACTTTACGAAATTTTGGGATACTCAAAAATATAACATTACAAAAACATAAAGAATTATATTTTTCTGAAATAGGTGTAAAAAATAGAAAGATAACATAAAAAAACTGCATTCTCCATTACGAGAATCATTTTAAAGTAAGAATTATTAAGTGCGTACAGAGAAGGACGATGATCGATGAAAGTTTCACCCAAGGAAAAACGCCGTATGAACATTCGAGAATTGCCAAATTTCCCACGATAAAACATGTATTTTTGAGACATTCATGCATATTTTTTCTTGAAATTTTCAGATAATTTAGATTAAATTGCGTACAAAATTGTCTGAACATTTTGGGAAAAAAATATTTAAAATTTTACCAGTAAATTCAGTTTTTAGTGAAGAAAATCTGGCAGCGTTTAAAGGCTCATACAGCGTTTTTCCTTGGCACGGTAGTATGGCTGTGCAATTTTCTCTTCATTCAAGGACATCGATGACATGTCTTAAAGGCAACATCCTTTAATGCGTCTTTTTTAAAACTATTTTTCCTCTCTTTTCTGGAAATAGACTAAGCATGCGCATTGCTAATCCATCTTAATATGTGTAGCTGTCAAAAGGAAGGGAGAAACACGTGAGCACAAGGTAAGTACGTCAAAGAGTCAATGTTTTTTTCTAGGGCCCTTAACTTTGAGATAGAATAATGATGACTGTTCAGTCGAGTTCACTCCTACCCTGGAATCATTTCAATGCATACTTTGGGTCATTGTATTTCAAACTAATACCAAAGGCAAACGCAGGAAAAACCTAAACTCAGGGCAAAATTCTGCATAAACACATCATCATGAAAGCTAAAAAGTACTCACAATTCCAAAGGCTCGCATGGTGCTGACTTCTCCTCGAACTTCAAACTGACTGATTGACCGGCGTGGTCCAGAAGCTGTAGTCGTCTCGCCCGCGTTCAAGGCCGATGTACTTAACGGTAGGCGCACTCTATTGGCAGCAGGTCAAACCAATGGCACTTCTGTTTTTTTTTTCTGCGAAAAATATTGCCTTTCGATAGATGATATGAGCAAACTCACTCCAAAATAACTTTGTGCGAAGGATTTAAACTCAAGAACCCAGGACATTTAGGGCAAGTGGGCGTAATTTGAAAAATTTCAAATTAAGTTTCTAGGTTGGATATTTGAAATGAGGCAAAGTAAACCAGGTTCAACCTGGTTTTCGCCGGCTAACCAGTATGATTTTCAAGCTTTGATATACTGAACTGGTGATGAATTAGTTGCCAAATGCAGATAATCAATCGTCCTGACCTAGATTGCATTTCTAAAGATTTTCCCAGATTTTTGGATTGAAATACCAGAATATGCAGATAAAAATTTTCTCTGGAATTCTCGATCATTTCATAATATCTTTTTAGAATTTTTAGTTCTGATTTAACACTACTATCCAGATTGCTCAATTTTTCTAAAATGTCAATTAATTTCAAGTTAAAGTATCAAAGTTAAGCACGAAAAATTTTAGGTAATGAAACGTCAAAAAAATATACGTCTTACATCAATTTTTTCTCTATAAATGGCTAACCGTTCAGACTTTTTTTTCAAAACATGTGCGATTTAATAAGTCTTAAAAATTTAATTATTTGTCCTGGCATTTGAAAAAAGTTTAGATTTGACTATTATTCTGCGACGAACTAACTTTAAAATCAAGCATTCACCAAAAAAAAAAAAAAAAATTCAAACTTACCTTCTGAAATCCTACACGAAGATATAC
>NW_017566817.1:1168162-1185000 GCF_001854935.1 Bemisia tabaci | reverse complement strand
TTTTTTTTTTTTTTTTTTTTTTTTTTTTTTTTTTTTTTTTTTTTTTTTTTTTTTTTTTTTACCAGTGTAATGCAATTTTTAAGGGTTATGAGCTCCCAAAGTATGAGCTCGGCTTGAAGCGCCTTCAATTTTTGTGATACTCTACGCTTTGCCACGATGTTAGTTTAGCTATGCCTGTCCGATCTCAACCCGACTAATGTCACAGAGTTCACTGCTCTCTCTCCTGATTGTGTATATTTCTACCGTGTTTTTAAGGATGGAAAAGTGTCTATTCACACTATAGGCAACATAATCTGCACCCAAATCTTGTTCTTTTATTTTTGAATTTTATAATTTTCTATATTTATTCACCACTGGCTTGTGAATTGCCAGCGATTGCTGATTGCCTGTGACAGATATATCGCAAAGCACGCAACGCTTTGAATGCCATATCATTTGCATATCACCTGTACAACATGATAATGGGTATGCTCGCACGTTTTCTTTAGAGACTCCACAGTTTTCCATTTCCAGGACCCCTCGCGCAAGTTTTGGCGACTCAGCTCACGCATGTCACCGATTGTGAAAGTCAAATTCAAGAGAGCGTCCACGGAGCTTAACGGCGCCTTATTGTGCGCAAGATTAGTTTCCCGTCGCGCACGCGTAGTGCGCGCATCCGAGGTAGGATCTGCAAGGGACGATCTACGGAAAACATCTTATTGATATGCATGATTCCATATTTGCTGGCAACTTTCTCTCTCGCGCACGCAATCAGGCACACACGCAAAACATGGGTATTCGCTATTCTTTACAATTCTTCAATACACACGACGCACGGTAGCCAGGCGCGTGGCAGTGGATTAGGTCTATCCTGCCATGTAATTCCGGATCTGGGGGTTGCCAAAATTCCTGCAATAGACATTGGGATATGTTTATGAATTTCTTTATCTGAAGTCAAAATGAATAACACATACTTTTCCCGTAATAATTCAAAACTACACGTGTACAGCAATACGTGTATGTATCATTACATCAGTAAAGTAGTCCATTTCACTCATATTTCGTATTGAAGGAACTGTTTCCAGAAATGAACAAATAAAAAGACTCATATTTGAATACATATGGCAACGCGCGGTTTAATTAGTTTTCCTTTTATGCGTGCATGCGTAATGATTGAGCACTTTCTTTCTTACGAGTGGAGTTTTCCGTAGACAAAATTTTCGGAGCTCACCGGAGGTCCCTTTCAGTGCAACCAAGTCATGAAGAATCCTAAAGAAGTTTCCATCATGAGCGTCTTTAAATTAATATTTTAAAAGAAAAATGTCTTACATAAGACTACTATTTGGTATGCCATCACAGCATTTGTGCTGTTATTGACTGTTAACTGCCTTCCAAGAATTATTTTTTTTCCTGCTTTGAAAAATTCTTAGGAAGCTGCGTCGTCATGAATGAATCATGTGTAGTAATTCTAAAAAGTGTTCTGTAACATTAACTGCTACTTTTAACGGATCAGTATTCAAGGAAGAACACGCTTGTTAAATAAAAATGTGAATTCTTTTTAAAATTTTGAAACTGGAAAAGTGAAAGTTTAAAAAAGTCCAGATATGGCAATTCTATGCACTCGATAAGTTACGACTAAAGGAGCAGTGATTAATCCTGAACTTCTTTTATTTAGTGCTCATCATTACAATGCGCAATAAAGGCATAGGACTTCGTTGGTCAAATCAAAAAGTTGCAAATCAATTTTTTTTTTTTATCTTTTACGAAGGTTTCTAAAGGTCACTCAAAACTATGGCGTCTTAAATTCGAAATAATCCCTAATTTTTACATTTTGGAGAGCTCTCATGCAAGCTTCTAAAACTCACTGCAAATGTTGAACAGTTTCTGCGCAAATTTCAGTTAAAAATCCATCATGACTGGACACTTGAAACTTGACATCTAAAACTGTCAGATCACAGAGGTTGATCTATTGCCTCACCAATTGTATTGGAAGAGCTAGGTAATGACAAGTAAAGGATTCAAGGGTAAGGTCGTAGGAAACTCTATTCTTGATATACTTTGTCAAATATGGCTTTTTATTGAAACAATAAATAAGTAAAATTACATAAAATAAAAATCATTGGTAACACTTAAAAATTCCAACGTAAAAAACACCATTTTCTTTTTTTCGAAAAGTTACATCAAAACCCTCGAAGCTTTTTGACTGGAGTGAAATGAGGAATGGTTTGCATTTTTCACAAGAAAATTCCTTGTCTCCTCTTTTTTCCTTGAAAAAAATCATCGACCCTTAATAAGATATTAGCACCATAATACATGTCATCTCGTCACAATTTCGAATAAAAGCAACAGGCACATCGGAAATTTGAAAATTTAACTCGCAGGTGAGAATATAACATTCCGACGACGTAAGTCCGCCACCGCGCGTACCTCGTTTGAATTGCGGTATTTGAAAATATCCGCTCCAATTTTATTTTTTAAAGGAGAACAAATTAACACCGTCTCTTGAAGTTTTCGCAGAATTTTCTTCGTACTGAGATGAAGAATCACGACGGTAAGAATTGCCGTCGGGTAGCTTTCCACTCTGAAAATAAGGTACAGCAATGTCTGCAACGTCGCAAACAAAGATACGTAATTGCGGACTTACCTTGTCGACATGTTCCGTGTCTAGATTTCCATTGGAGGATTAACTATGATTCAAATACGAGGAAATTTTATAAGTCAAACTCCACTAAAAATTGATGAAAAGAAAATATTTTGGCTTGCTTACTGATCTTAAAAAGAGGCTATACATTTTTGTTAAAACGTAAGAAAATCTAATCATCAACGAATCCAGAAACAGTTTGTTATTACATCCTTTCAAGCTATCGATACACGAATTCATTTCGTAATTACCTTTAGAAGTAAATGAAAATAATTCCGTTGCAATGAAAAATTAGAAACATACATATAGGAAACCAATAGTATACTATTACTATTCCGTAGACTTTACCAGTATTTCTGAAACCCGAATAACACAAAATAGCGGAGATTCATTTAACACATACTCTTAACTCTTCATTTTGTCTTAAAAATATGATTTATGATACTCGCGAACAGCAAGATCATCCATATGCGTAGGAGAAAGAGGGTACACTTTCTCATGCACTGTTAAAAATGTAAGAACATTAAAACGTCGTTGAGAAGGCGTTTATAAAGCGCATTATAAAGTGTGTCGATTTCTTGTAACTTCTTCTTCTGTTTAAATCGGTTTAAGTCATAAACAATTTTCAAACATTCTTTTAAAGTTTGCTGTAAAATTTTTCCCTCAGCGATCTCTTTTCTATTCTTTTGAAGATACAAAATGAAGATGTCTCTGCAAGTAGAATTACGGTAGTCGAAACACAATTTTAACGATTGGCACCTAAATTCTGCATCCCTCTAATATGAAGATTTCTTACTCTCTTTTCGTCAAAAGTTAACTCCGAATGGTGAACTATAATAATTAACATGAGACCGCAAGAAATGACAACCTACGAAATAAAGATGTCATGATTATAGATGATGTTTCCATCACCATGACATAAATTCAACACAAAGCTAGTATGTTACTTTCAAATCATAAAATGGAAAAATCACCACCATTAACAGACGATCGTAGAATAGAGCGCAAATTCTATTTTGATGATGGATGTTGCAATTGCAGTAGACGTAACCATGAAAATCGCCCTCGAAGGTTTTGAAAGCACCTCACAGTGATTGACCCGTTTTGCCTGCATTGCTTTTCAGTGTGTAAGGTGGGGATGACGTGAAACGCTTTGGATAAACGAACATGTGACGTAGAGAAATTCTGGCACTTGTTACTTATCACCACTGAGGTACGTGATAGCAAGGCGGTGATCCTAACAAAAACCAGGAAGCCTGTCGTGAGAAGCACCAACCTACCCACGCAAACCTGTTGAAAAAAAGAATCGGAAATGATCTTAGTGCACGTAAATAGTGCCACACAAGTCAACGGTTCAGGTTTTAAAAACGAAAAAATGGACGAAAATTAAAGTCACATGCATTATTCATACAACTTGGGACGCGTTTCGACACCTTTGGCGTCATCTTCAGCGGCGAAACACGGTTGGCGTGAAACGCATACCAGTGCCTACAAGACTGTAGAAATACTTGACGTATTGCGCAAAACACAGTGCGAACGGCATGAATCGCATATTAGCGCCTACAAGACTGTAGGAATACTTCACGCATCGCCCGTATGCCACGGTGCGCGGCATAAAGATGACGCAAAAGGTTTAAAAATGCGTCCCAAGTTTTATTTACAGTGCAATTGAGTTAAATCATCGTCCATTTTTTGGTTTTTATTATTTTCATCAAAAATTACTGTAAGTTTAATTATCATTGCTGATCTGAACATTGATGAAAGCTTTATCCGTCATTTTTTGATCAGAAAATTTGGAAATCATTAAATTTTAATCAATTTACGGCGTTTTGTTTGGAGCCTTAAGTTTTTTGAGTCATTGGGAATTATAGCACTTATGTGGGAGGATATCAGTCGTATTTTTGCCATTTTTTGATCCGTCGCGCAAAATAGGTTTTCCAAGAAAAACTTATAGACGTAAGAAAACAAATAATACTTGGAATCAGCCTCATCCTTGGGAATATTAAATCAGATTTCCATGAAATGTACACGAGTAATTTATATTATTATTTAAAGTTGATATTGCGTAAATCAAACGCATGCAAGGAAGTATCCCTTTACAGTAAACGTTATCTGAACTTTAATATAAAGAAAGTAAATAAAATGACTGTTTGGAGGTAATGCGATAACAATGAAATACAAATAAAACCAGGATTAATAAAAATCCTGATTTTTTGAGGTTCACTGTTAAAAATTGGCAAACACATGAGCTAGCAGGTCGATCTTGAAAAATGTGAATATTTCGACGCGTGCGTGTGACATAATTTTGCATGAACTTGTTAAGTAGGGATTATACTCTTTTTTTTTTCTAAATGAATCCATGTTTATATGAGACGGAGCATTGTGCGCCTTCATTCTCATGGCTAGGACATAAGGGATATTAAGGGCCAAGCAGTCACATTTTTTAAGATCGGCCTTATGAGCCACTTAGTTGAGTCCACAATAAATAACCCATGTCACCCGGCTCATCCACTTTTTGAGTGGTACGGAATATTCGCATTTAAATTTTTTGAGTCATTTTATGCTGACAGTAGATTTCCCGTCACTCTTCGAAACAGATTGAACTTATTTTGCGTGCACTTAAGTTGTTGGACAATTTCCAGCCGGCTGTATTTTTTCAGTTATTTTTATACACATTAATATATTCTGTGATTCCTGAAATTCTTATCAAACTTAAGGTGATTCGATGGAATCCATATTATAAGTTAGAACGGCATGCAATGTATCGAATCAATTGGTTCAATTTTTTTAGCTACTTGTCATTTTTCTCGAATTTTGAGATCGCAATTCTGTTGTTCGGAGACTTAAGCACTCACTTACCAATTTTAACAAGGAAATTCAACGGAATAAAGGCGTGGTTTTTNTAGTGAGAAAACATCGCATTCGATACTGATATCGAAACTGCACTCGAATGCGATGTTTTCTCTTTAAAAAAACCACGCCTTTATTACGTTGAATTTCCTTGTTAAAATTGGTAAGTGAGTGCTCTAGTCTCCTGACAACAGAATTGCGATCTCAAAATTGGAGAAAAATGACGAATAGCTGAAAAAATTGATCCAATTGATGCGATATATCACATGCCGTTCTGACACAAAATATGGCGTCCAACGAATCACCTTAAATTTTCATAGAGTCCGATGAGTGCAGTGAATATTTTCTCTCGGTTTCTTACGAGGTTTAAAGAAGAGTGCTATACTATCGTGCTAAGGAAAAACGGCGTATGAACCTTCAGGCGTTGCCAAATTTCATTTGATAAAACGCTAATATTCTGGAAAACTTATGAATATTTTCGCGCAAATTTTTCAGATAATTTTGTCCGCAATTTCACCTGAAGTCCCTGAAAATTTCAAAGAAACATATTCATAACTGTTGCCAAAAATAAACATTTTTTGAGGGAAATTTGGCAACTCTCGAATGTTCATACGGCGTTCTTCCTTGGCACGGCAGTATAGGTAATTACAAAAATCCCTCATTCTGTAAAGGACTATCAGGAGCTGCACAGCTTTCGAAATATAGGCTACCTTTTATGAAAAAATGGAAAAAACTGCATCCTAATAATTTAAAAAGAAAAGTACACAAAGGATACTTGCCTCGGGGGATCATTCAGCCGTTGAGATCCGCAGAAAATACGTCAAGATTTACTTTCTCCTCGACCACAGCTCCGTCGATAAGCTTGACGATTTCAATCGTCTGAGTTGTTGGAGTTTGACCCTGGTCGAGAGCAGACCCACGACTCCGAGACGGTGTCTTCCTATGTTGCATAGTCCGGAGTCCGTAATGAAACCCGAACGGATCGTCATAATTGGCCGATAGGCCAGTTCCTGCCAAGATATTGTTTACTGGGACCCGCTTTTGATGGACTTGTGCGCTCTCATATGGGTCCGAGGGCTGCCACGGAGTATTGGGCATCTCAACTTTGATTTCCTTCATCCATTGACCTTGCCCGGACTCAGGAGCGACAACGTAGATCAACGAATCTTTCATAGGGTTAATCGTCGTCACGAAGTCTGTAAGATGGCTTGACTCCGTGAACGACGGGGACTCCTTAGTGTCATGGCTCCCATCTTGATCAACAATGGCCTCAGTGTTCTGCTTGTAAGTCTCAGAGAACACTTTAGACCCTCTATTCACATATTTTTCGACGGGTTTTGGTCTTTTATTTGGTGGACTGGGTATCATCTCACCCTTGAGACGTCGCAAGGATTCGTAAACGTCCACATGTTTGGGACGTCGCAGAATATCGTCGGGTTTCAGTAAATTTCGCGATGGTGGGACGATACTAAAGTTAGAGTTTGACTCAGAAGCAACCGATCTGACGGTGGGCATTGTGTTTCCTTGCTTCACAGCCCGCGAGGGAAAGCGGAACTTAAACCTTGGCTTTTGACTGCTTGGAGCAGCTTCGGTGGTTGTTGGTGGTGTCGTTGTAAGGTTCCTCTTCATGGTCCAAGTTCCATTATGGAATTCAGTCAGCTCTTTATTATATCGACTGCTAAAGACGGGGTTATGCCGACTGATGAACCCAGGCAGAGGCTCCGGTCTTCGAGTTGTGTCAATTTTAACCTCACGCAATAACAGCAATTTTGGATAAAACATGGTTTGTGCAGTTTTCATAAACGTCTCTGCATCATCCAGGCTAATTTTGCGAGTCGCTGCAGAAGGCGTACGTTTCTTCAACCTTGTGATATTTTTATTTTCCGTTTTATTCAGAGCGGTATCTATTTCAGCTTCGATGAAATTGTATATTAAGTTATTAACAGTAGTGGCGTTTGAATTATGATTAGTTACAGATTTTGCCATCCTAGAGACCATTGAAAAGGGCTCGGAGGCGGGGAATATGTCAGATTTTAAGTCGCGCTTGTGCCGCCGGAATTTTCCAGTGGGAGACTCTCCCATCAGGTTCGACACTGTAGAAGGCAACCAACTATACTCTGGGTAGCTGTTGCTTGTGCTCGGGTAGGATGAAAAAGTCATTTTTGGCCTATTTAGAAATCTCCGTTTTGAGTGACCGTAATCAGAATCTTCAGGACTGGATTGTGCATACTCAGGGGAGGTTGCATATTCTGGATGCTCTGGGTCCTCATTTCCTGGAGAATTTTCATCATAGTAGTTGTAATTGTAGTTATAGTTCGAATATTCAGGCTCGGTCTCTTTGTGATGATCTGTTAATGACCCATGCTTTTTAGATTTTGGCGAAACCTGTAAATTGTAGAAATTATGCACAATTTTTATTGGCGTGTCAGAATATTCAGCTGGCTCAACCATTAAATTTTCCAAGGGGCTAAATAGGTCAAAAATAGGGGCTTGCTGATACATGTGAATAATTTGCTTACTTGGAACTCCAACCATCTTTAACTTTTCCTTATCAGTTTCAACTTCTTGAGACTCTGAAGAGTAGTCGTAAACAGAGTTGGATACAATCGGGTTAAGAGGTCTCTTTTTAATCAGGAACTTAGCTCCTGACCGTATAATTTTGTGATGCTTATGATTAGTAGGTTTTCGATATTTTTTTAAGTATGGATATGCATATTTCGATTTTTGAAAAAGATTTGAGGGGTAATGTGTGTTCTTGAAGTAGGGATCTTTAAACATATCATCATAATGATTTGATTTCAAGAAATTTCCTCCAATTTTTGTTCGATTTTGAAAAATATTCTGTAAATCGGATTGAAAATACGCATGTTTTGCTTCTGGATCGTTCTCGGAAGAAACTGAGTCCGTAAATTGATTTCTTCCTAAAGTTTGATTTTTTCGCGTGTCTTTCACTGTGTGGCGGGGATGTTGCCACTTGTGATTTTTAATGTAGTCTTTAGGCATTGATAAAATGGAATGTACACTTTCTGTGTTTTTTTCAGACTGGGAACCAATTGAATCATTCCCCCCAGTGCCTTCATTTCCATGTTTATCACCTCTATTTGAGTTTAATGAAGTATCGTTAAATTTATTTATGTTTTCACTATTAGTTATTTCATCTCTATATGCTGCCTCGTTCATGTGTTTGATGTTACTAATGACATCTTTATACAGTCCAAAATCATCTCCGAGAATACGACGCACTTGACCGGAGGATTTTGCGGCCGAGGCAACTTTATCGGGGGCCTCTATTGGCGTAGTATACGTCGCCAAATTTCTTGACTCTTGAGGTTCGAATGAGTCTTCCTCCTCTGATTCCTCTTCTTCCTCTCGGAGCTCATCATCAACAATCGTATCACCATCTTCATTTTTATCGTCCTCTTGGTCTTCATAAATAACTTTGGCAACCCTTATTCTTTGGGGCGGGCCAATGAACTCCTCTTTGAAGAATGGGTTATCTAAAGGGTCCTCATCAAAGAATTTTCTTCTAAAACACCTGATTCTGTCACCAAGCTCTGGTAGGCGGGCGCTTTCTGGTTGAGGTCGTTCATTCCATTCGCCATCAGCAGCCCTTTTAGGAACAACATTCTGGGGTCCCTCGGGATCGTCACAATTAATGTTTTTTCTAGACTCGTAGAATTCCATGCCATGACCTGATTTTTTTGGAATGTGCTGTGGATTTTGGGCATACCTAAGAGGTGAGAACTGAGCTGTCTTATCTGCATCCAAGGAGGTGTAGAAGGGAAACTTTTGTACATCTATCGGCATTAAAGTTGTTGTACCTTCTGACGCTACTTCCAGGAGCATGCGTTTTCGTCCAATTGAATCGGTATTACTTGCTGACCTGCGCGTTCTTTTCTTCTGCTCAGAACCTGAATTGATTGCATCCGTTGAGTTTTGGATATTCATTGAGTTAACTTTTGATCTCTGTTTTTCAAGCTGCTCCAGTAGATCACTGTAGCTTAAAACTCGATCGGCTTCTGTTTTTCTTTTATTAATGTGAACTGTAAGTGGGAGTCTATCTACATTCGTGGATTGATCAGTCTTGTTGTTGGATATTTTTGTGTTATTATTCTGATCTAGTGATAAGTTGAAAGCACGTTCATTGCGGCCATCAACAGCTGAATAGGGATAACCCATGTAAGTTTGAAAAAACGGCTTGTTCACATCATGCCTACGATTGGACGAGTTCTTTTCTGCAGCCGGAGGTTCTTTATTCAACTCATTTGCAATATTGATGATCCTGTTTTGTTGAGTATTTGAGAGTGGTTGGTAGGGTAGAGAATTTTCAGGCATCGAATAGTGCTGAAGAGTGAGGTTTTCGATATATTTAATAGGCGCTATTTCTTCTGGTTTTTTTGGAAGTTCTGATATTTCGTTTGGTTTTTCATTTTTTAAAACTTTCTCCGGAACATCAAACGACCCATAGTAAGTTACAAGAACATCAGATTGATTTTTTTTACCACCGTCTTTGTAAACGACTTGCTGTCCGTGCATGTTGGATTCCATGTCTTTTGGGAGAAAAGGGTGTCGTGAATTAATGGGTGAATGGTTCGAGTCTACAGCTTGGTTGGAAGTCTGTCCTGTCTCTTGAGCGGTTTGATTTTGCCTGGAAACTGTTTGGTAATGTTTTGAGTTCTGACTGGCCGTTGTAATTAGAACCTCAGGTTGGACATGAGTGCTATTATTCTCTGCTGTCGTGCCAACTGGGGGTTGCAAACCTTGTCCTGTACTGGAGTAATTTTTTTCCCTTGTTGAAATTGTTGACGTAGCATGCATGACCTGATCGGTTAAATGGTCTACAGAGTAGCTTGCTGACTTATTCTCCTTCATTGATCCTGACTGCGGCCGACCTTTATCTTTCATAGCACTAAAATCGGGAACTGTGTAATGAAGCTGTAGATTAGGAAAACGCTGCGCATCATTCAGTCCAAATTTTGGAGGTGTCATGACACTGGGGTAGTAATTATTTGATGGTTTAGGAACCGAGTCTCTCTCTGTATCTGGCCGGGAGCTCAATTTGAATTGGTTTGGAGGAATTTCCTGTTTCGGCCGAGTTCTACGTCTAAAAATTTCACCTCTACTGCTATTGTTCTTACCACTCCAATCTCCAAGCTGAGGGTGTTGAGTTGGTTGTTTTCGTGGTCGCCAACGGTACCTGCTGTTAGGTTTTTCTCTAGGTGTGGTGGTCGTTTTTTCAAAAGTTGGTTGTTCTGAGGTTGTTTGTAATGGCGGAGTTGCTGTCGAGTTGTCCTGTGAATAAGACATTACCGTCACGTTGAGGTTGCTTGTTGAACTCGGTTCTAAGAATTGTGAGCTCTTGTGACTATTTTCTCCGTTCATTTTTGAGGGTTTGGGCTCAACATGTTCATGATTTTCTGAGAAAAATTTTGAGGAGTCAAGTGGAGCAGTCGGAGGAGGAACTGGATTATAGCTAGAAGGGTACGTAGGAGCGACTTCCATGTGAGCTTGAGTGGTAAGAGCTATGTTTTCAGGGAAGCTAGGTTCAAAACTGTAACTAGAGTGAACGTTGAATTGTGGGCTGTAATCGGAGAAAGTGCTCCCATGACCCATGTGATTTGAACTATGCGACGGGCGGTATGGCTCATGCTGTTCACTCATGTAAGGAAAGTGGTCCACATTACCGAATCCTTGGTTCCCGCCAAAATTTTCTTTATCTACATTTTTTACGAACTTCTCACTTTCAAATGACCCGGGAAACTCCCCAAATGATGGCTCACTTTCAAACGAGCTCGGTTGCTGATTTTGATTTTTAGGTCTCTGGTTCTTTGGAATATTGTTAGTTTTATTACGAGTTCTCACCGGTGATTTTCGGGGAGGTTTTTTAGGAGGCGATTGCTCTTGATAAGGGAAAAACGGTCCACTCATAGGGGTAGACTCTATGTCAGTCTCAAAATTAAAAGGCTCTGAGTCACCCGGCTTCCTAAAATTTGAAGTCTCAAATTTGAAAGTGTCGGGATCTTTCGGTTTCTTGAAGGTACTAAACTGTGGTTCATATGGTTCCTTCGGGTCATTCTCCCTGTTAAAGTAAGAATACCTTGTTGGCTGACTTTTGAATTTGTTGGTATTTCTGAATTTGTTTGAAACGTATTGACCACCCGGATGGCGCGGAACAATAAAACTTTCCGGTTTCCGTCCTCTATGCTTCATGACTTCGGAAGATCCCTCTGTTGACTCGCCACTTCCAAACTGGGCAGATTCGTGAGGCCTGGCTACAGATTTTATCCTAAATGGCGAGTTCTGATGAGGATTGAAATGATCCTCATGATTTGTGTACTGGTGAAAATCGCTGTTGTAATTCTGATTCACTGAAGGAGGAGTTTTTGGCCGGCTGTACGGTCGCTTATAGTTATCTGGAATGTCATGAGTGGATCCAAGCCAGCTGTTTTGTTTTGGTCTTTTTAAGTGTTTTTGAGGCAATTGTGCTTTTGGTGGTTTCATGTCAGGATTGGGAAATTCATTTGGAAAGTCCGGAAAGCCAATAAATTTGTCATTGACAATGGGACCCCCATCATCAAAATTTGATGCGGAAGGAGGTCCTTTAAAATGTGAAGGACCATTTGACGGTTTGCGACCACCTTTACTTACTTTGGGAGGGGGTGAGTTTTGGTATTCGGGAGGGGGTGTGATTGGTACCCATGGTGAAGTATCCGGCTCTCCAAAAATCGAAAGCTCAGTTGATGGAGGATTGATGTTCAATGCAGGTCGGTCCTTGATTTTGAAGTTACTCTCAAATTCAGCGGAGTTTAAGGAAGGCAGCTTTTCTGTGTGTGACTCCTCACTCTCTGGGAAAGAGGGTGGTTTTTTATTTAAACGCTGGCGTTGTCTAGTAGGTGATTTTGGTTTCCCGTTTATGACCTCAACCTTGTTCACGTAGCGAAAAGGGCCAGGATTGGTAAAGTGGTATGCGGAGCTTAAAGAACCCTGCGTGTCTGGATGAAATGATTTCAACTTTGTCGTAGGTCGATTGTAAGAGTGCGAGTATTTTCCATCTGTATCAGTCACATACTTAAATTTTGGGGGAGTCGTTACAAACACTTCTGGATTTGAATGGTAGCTTGGCACATCTGGGTACTTGGACGGATAAACTTTCTTCTTATTATTCAGTCTTTTTTTGGTTTTCGGCCGACTTGATTCATCCTCAAAGGGCCGCGTTCGCATATTTTTCATGGGTTTCAAATTCTTACGAAATATTGGAATTTGCTTCCCGTTTATGACAACAAACTTCTCGATGACCGCACCTTCAAACTCGGGTGGAGTATATGCATGCTTCTTGTAGTGCGTTACGGGATGACTATGGCTAGCTTGTGGTCGTCTTTTGCTACTGGTCGGAGGTTTCTTGGAGACTGAGGTTTTGTAGTTGCTAGCAGATTCGATGGCAGCTTCTACCTTCGGGTAGAATATGAGTTTTTCTGCAGTGGTGTTGAGTGGTGCTTCTGATTGGGGCTTCCGCACTGACGCAGCAGGTGACTCTTCAATCTTATCTTTACCTTTCCGATTCACTTTAGAATTCGTGCCGTGATGCCCTTTGTCGAGAGAAACTTTTGCCTCTTGCATCTCTCCCTTTTTCTTATAGCCTCCATGATCATAAGCAGAGTCCTCGTAGCCTTGCTCCTCGTATACCTGAAAAAAAAAAGAATTAGCGGTCAAAAGGAGTGCTCGTATAAAGATAAGATACATTTTTATTTTATAGTACAAGTATTCTGAGATGAGAGTAAAGCTTCTCATTCAGCATCTAGCCATCTTCAGGTTTTTGACTAGAGTTGTTTTTTTAATACCAGAGGAATGTCTTATCTCTTCTTTAGAGGGTCCCATAACTTCGACGGTTTCTAATAGATTGGTCTGCTTTCCGACCGGTCGAATAACAGAACGAACAAAATCTGAAAAATACCTATTTGACATCATTTTTAATGCTTTTGGAAATTTCTTTCAAAAACGGCATGCCATCGGAAAAATTTACATGTACATTTGTTTCCAATTTGCATTACTTATGCAACTACTGATGGTGACTCCAAAACCGCCATGCCCCGCTTAAAAAACGTGCCACGCGAGTTGTAAGGGACCGCGATACATACAAGTCGTAGATGTAGTTCTATACATATTTGTACATTTAAAAAAGAATCAAACTTCAAATTGAGAAAAGAAGAAAAAATTGAGGAACAACTGAGTCGAGACGTAATCAGGGCTGGTTTTTTTAAAATTTTCTTTCGAATCAGAGCGACACCTCACTGGCATCATATGTAGAACGGATCATTGCGAGTTCACGCAAAGCGCTTTCGCGCCTTCAATTTTGCAGATGCAACACGGACATCCATCATGTACGAATAGTTGTATCTCTGCGCCGTCATCAATGCGCCTCTTTTTACTCTGCTCTATGTCTATACTGGGTTTGTTTCAGTTTGTCCTAGTTGTATTATTAGCGGTGCTTTAAAAGCTGTATGAGCAACACAGCCTTAAAATGGAGAGCCGTAATAATCGAGCCTCATTTCTTAACTTTTCTCACGACACCCTATGGGCAGCATGACGCAGAGCTGCGGAACATCTCAGACCTGAAGCTCGCGCCACCGCGCCTTCAATTTTGCAGATGCAACACAGACATCCAGCAATCACGAATAGTTGTATCTCTGCGCCGTCTTTCCATCTGCTCTATTTCCATATTTCAATATGTAAATATCTACCATAGTATCCTATTATTCAATGATATTTTCGATATTTTTAATCAAGTCAATGTTTTTAAAAAATTACGTAACTTTAATCAACGCATTCTAAGTGCAGCACTAATTTGCAAGAAGCTCATAAGGTATATACAATAGTTTTCATTTGTTTGCTGTCATGGTGCTTGCTTACAAAATACTAAGGGAATGTTTGTACTTTCAATGTCAACCTCCTTGGTTAATCATTTTGGTTGAACATGTACAATTCTTACCTCAACATCCAATGATACTAATCACTGTTCTAAGAGGATTTCTAGGTACTCTAGAGCAGACGCTATAGGTATACATTCATATTTACAAGGGAGTAGTTCATGCAGATCTTAAAAAGGGAAATTATTGACCAACTAACAAAAAGTAGGAAGATCATGGAGGTAGACCAACTATCCAGGGGTTATTAAACTGCCAATGCGCATCTGAAGAGGACCGAGCTGAGAAATCTTCACGATGAGAATTTAGTCAGTTCATCCAAGCGCAGCTCAATTCCCATAGATACCATGATTGCCGATTTGGTAAATTAATTCGTTCGTTTCAAGTACCGACGCTCTTCGACGGCGAAGCCAATAAATTTGGATTGACATAAATCGATAACGCTGGTCGCCAGAATCCAGCCGATC
This sequence comes from Bemisia tabaci, assembly GCF_001854935.1. Lineage (NCBI taxonomy): Eukaryota > Metazoa > Arthropoda > Insecta > Hemiptera > Aleyrodidae > Bemisia > Bemisia tabaci. Next base: position 1,170,142 of record NW_017566817.1, on the reverse strand, counting down.
CGACGATTAGAGCCAAAACGTTCCGAAATGATCGGCGTGATCTAGGTGCGGTATTACATAAAAGGAATCGCTTCTGATTGAGTAATTACGCGGTTGACACCAACGCTGACTCGCTGACTCACAGTGGGAGAAGTTTATACCTGAAGTATTCCCAGATCTGCGGCAGTTATTAATTTTTCTAAGTTCCAGCCAATGAAAGGCAGGATCATTTTCCCTGAGGAGAGCGGGGAAAGAAGGAAGAAGGGTTCACGCAATGGAGGCATAGCGGGTTGCAAAATCCACTCCAAAATGAGATATGAACTCTCAATTTTCACTAACTTGCCACATAAATAATGTTAGCTATACATATATTTTATCTCCTCTAATAGTTAATTTTCAAATTTTCCGCCGTGAAAATAAATGAAGCACGTACAATTTTGAAGGGAGCACTCGTACGCTGTCTGGTGCTCCATTCTGCCCTGCTAAAATTAACCGCTGACTAAACCTTCAGGATGTTGAAACTTTATTTTGGTCAACCCATCTGAATTTACGAGATATCCTACTTACGTTTCATTGAATCTAATCGAAATGTATTCTAAAATCCTTATGAATCTTAAAAACAAATAAAAATAACTTTTCTCGAGTAAATGTTTGCTATTTAAATTTGTTAATCTCTGAATCCTCGAAGGACATTTTTTTTGCCTGCCAAATGACAGCATTGGACTGCACTCCCTATTTAAGGATTCATGAGAATGCATGCGTTTGTAGTACTTTTTTGCTCAATGCGGACCACCGGTTCAAACACCAATCATGATCTGATCTTTGTTACAGCAGAGCTATTCTGCCGTGCTGAGGAAAAATGCCGTATGAACCTTTAGACGTTGCCAAATTTCCTTTAGAAAAACATAAATTTTCTGTGTTTACTTATGAACACTTTTCTTCAAATTTTTCAGATAATTATGTCCAAAATTTCACATAAAGATCCTGAAAATTTCAAGGAAAAATATTCGAAACTCCCCTCAAGAATAAACGTTTTATCGGAGGAAACTTGGCAATTCTCGAATGCTCATACGGTGTTTTTCTGTAGTATTGTATATGATTACTACTGTTCAACTACTGATATAAATACGGTTCAACTGACTGTTTAAAAGACAGGCGACGAAAAATGCTCAGAGACTTCAGCTAGCCATCAAAGATGGAAATCGTTTTAGAGGAAATAAATACCAGGTCGATGTCTGATGCGACTCCAATGAACAGCGTCTCCTAGCCGTACGTGCGACTAACTACTGCGACGATTCACTCTATCCTTGACCGTGCACCAACGCGGCTGTCAGCGTGCTTGTCGCACGTGATGAAATAATCCTCAGCTCACTTGCAGTCGGAGAGTAATTTAAAATGAAAGCCCGGGCCATGCGAAAAGTAACGGAGAACTCTCCTCGTTTACAAACTTCATAGGGCCATAGAGTATTCATCAAAAAAGATCTAATAAAAATAGATATAATAATAGATGTAGTAAAATTGAATTCTGTTAAAGATACATAATAAGAATTTGTATGGTAAATAGGGGATACGTCCCCTGACTGCCTTGCAGTCCAACCCCCGCCCTCCCCCAAGCCCTTCGCGCCTCAAGCGTTATGCTTCACTTGTTACTTTTATGATTTTATCATAATAAAGTAGGATGTATGCTGGTTCATCCTAGTGAGAGTAAATCGGCTGTTGAGCGTTTCTGATTCGAAGCAGCATCGCTAAAACCCCTTCAAATACCAATGCAGCAACTATTTGTACTCGTGGTTGCTTGAGCGCTAAAACATATCGACGATGAAACTATCAGACCATGTATCTCGGTTCGCGACGTTGCAGACTTCCTGTTGGCGCGTATACGTAGTATACCGCCTTTGCGATCGTTTCGACCCCCCCCCCCCCCCCCCCCCCCCCCCCCCCCCCCCCCCCCCCCCCCCCCCCCCCCCCCCCCCCCCCCCCCCCCCCCCCCCCCCCCCCACC
>NW_017566817.1:1151347-1167676 GCF_001854935.1 Bemisia tabaci | reverse complement strand
CTGACGATTAGAGCCAAAACGTTCCGAAATGATCGGCGTGATCTAGGTGCGGTATTACATAAAAGGAATCGCTTCTGATTGAGTAATTACGCGGTTGACACCAACGCTGACTCGCTGACTCACAGTGGGAGAAGTTTATACCTGAAGTATTCCCAGATCTGCGGCAGTTATTAATTTTTTTAAGTTTCAGCCAATGAAAGGCAGGATCATTTTCCCTGAGGAGAGTGGGGAAAGAAGGAAGAAGGTTTCACCCAATGGAGGCATAGCGGGTTGCGAAATCCACACCAAAATGAGATATGAACTCTCAATTTTCACTCATTTTTAATTTGCCCCATAAATAATGTTTACTATACATATATTTTAGCTTCTCTAATAGTTAATTTTCAAATTTTCCGCCGTGAAAATAAATGAACCACGTACAATTTTGAAGGGAGCACTCGGACGCTGACTGGTACTCCATTCTGCCGTGCTAAAATTAGCCGCTGTTTAAACCCTCAGGATGTTGAAACTTTATTTTGGTCAATCCATCTGAATTTACCATATATCCTACTTACTTTTTATTGAATCTAATTGAAATGTATTCTAAAATGCTTATGAATTTAAAAAGAAAATAAAAATAACGTCTCTCGCGTAAATATTTGCTATTTAAATTTGTTGATCTCTGAATCCTCGAAGGACATTTTTTTGCCGTCATCGGACTGCATTCCGTATTTAAGGATTCATGAGAACGCATGCGTTTGTAGTACTTTTTTGCTCAATGCGGCCCACTGGTTCAAACACCAATCATGATCTGGACCACATATTGCAATGAGGAACCACTATTTCTGGCTCATTTTAGAAACAACGTATATGCCATTGGTTTCCTTATGCAGAAATGTGCTTTTGTGGAGTGGAGGTGCTGGAAATAGTGGTTCCTTATTGCAAAATGGGATCCATCTGATCTTTGTTACAGCAGAGCTATTCTGCCGTGATAAGGAAAAATGCCGTATGAACCTTTAGAAGTTGCCAAATTTCCTTTGGTGAAACACTTTCCTGGGTTAACTTATGAACATATTTCTTCAAATTTTTCAGATAATCATGTTCAAAATTTCACATAAAGATCCTGAAAATTGCAAGGAAAAATATTCGAAACTTCCCTCAAGAATAAACGTTTTATCGGAGGAAATTTGGCAACTCTCGAATGCTCGTACGGAGTTTTTCGGTAGTATTGTGTATGATTGTTACTGTGATATAAATACAGTTCAACTGACTTTTTAAAAGACACCCGCCAAAAATGCTTCGCTGCCTCTGCTAGAGATCAAAGATGGAAATTGTTTCAGAGGAAATAAAGACCAGCAGCTGGTCGATGTCTGATGCGACTCCAATGGACAGCGTCTCCTAGCCGTACGTGCGACTAACTACTGCGACGATTCACTCTATCCTTGACCGTGCACCAACGCGGCTGTCAGCGTACTTGTCGCACGTGATGAAATAATCCTCAGCTCACTTGCAGTCGGAGAGTAATTTAAAATGAAAGCCCGGGCCATGCGAAAAGTAACGGAGAACTCTCCTCGTTTCTAAACTTCATAGGGCCGTAGAATATTCATCAAAATAGATCTTAAAAAATTTATAAAATAATAGATATAGTAAAATTGAATTCTGTTGAAGGAATAAAATAGAGTTTATATGATAAATGGGGTACGTCCCCTGACTGCCTCGCAGTCCAACCCCCCTCCCCCAAGCGCTTCAGGCCTCAAGCGTTTTGCTTCACTTGTTACTTTTATGATTTTATTATAATAATGTAGGACGTATGCTGGTTCATCCTAGAGTAAATCGGCTGTTGAGCATTTCTGATTCGAAGCAGCATCGCTAAAACCCCTTCAAATACCAATGCAGCAACTATTTGTACTCGTGGTTGCTTGAGCGCTAAAACACATCGACGATGAAACTATCAGACCACATATCTCGGTTTGCGACGTTGCAGACTTCCTGTTATGCTTTATTTTTCAAATGGAAAACTACTTTTCGCCAATTCTCGAAAACTTCCGTGACTTTTCCTCGCTGTGCGAAGAAAATTCTGTAAAAACTTCAAGGAATAATATTGATTTGTCCTCATTTTATGTAATCAAATGCGGAAGTGGAGATATTTAGACGCCACAAATGAGATTCTTGGTCCTCGATATGTATCATCAATGTAAGCTTCAAAGGATTCCATGCACTTCATTCCACCTTTTATTCAAGGACGAACCTTCCTCAGAGAGATTACTGATTTCTTCCGACTATTGATGATGATGGGAATGATTGCATCCAATTTTCCTAACCTATTTACTGAAATTTTTCGCAATGAAGTTCTGAAGAGAGGAGGCTCACCTATCATAGTTTAAATATTGCCGTTCTGAACTTGTTTTTAGGGAGGGGGATGTATTATATTTTCTCAGCCCGCTGATATTATATGCACTGACAATAGTATATTGAGCTAGCATTTCAAATAAGTCAAAGGCACTGTACCGATGTACCATCATTTTGCTAAGGACTGTTGAGCCACTGCAACACACAACTATTCTGGAATTCTAATAGTGCGTGAAAAAGAAAAGCTCTCTCTATCGGCTGCGGGCTGATTATTGACATTGACGGACAAAAGCATAGACAAAAAAGACAGTTTGGAGCAATCCTTTTGGTTGAAATTGGTGGTTCCTACCGACCAAGGGAGATGATGAAGGCTATTTCCATTTAAATCTTCCGTCGCATTTCTAAGGCGCAATGATACAACTATTTGAACTCTCCGGAATGCGTGAGGTATCACGCCGCATTTGAAGGCGTTTTCAAAACAGCCAAGTTCCGATACCCGGATTATCGTTTTGCATAGTTCATATTCTTTTGTTATATTCAGTACCACACGTCTTTTTTTAATCCTCGTAGAAAAACCACCCATTTGCTAAATACAATTCTAGCTGGAGCGCACCTCAGCTATGCATTCACCGCTGCAAAAATGACAAAGGAAATCGACAAGCCCAGCGTGCATGGAGGCTATCTCCATTTAAATCTTCCGTCACATTCTTACGGCGAAATGATACTACTATTTGAACTCTCCGGAATGCGTGAGGTATCACGCCGCATTTGAAGGCATTTTCAAAACAGCCAAGTTCCGATACCCGGATTATCGTTTTGCATAGTTCATATTATTTTGTTTTCATTTCTAACCACTTGTTTATTTTTAATCCTCCTATAAAAACCACCCATTTGTAAATACAATTCTAGCTGTAGCGCACTTCAGCTATGCATTTACCACTGCAAAAATGTCAAAGAAATCGACAAGCACAGCGCGCATGAAGGCAGGCCCGGCACAAGGCGGGGATACTGGGTTCCTGGTACCGCGGCCCGGGCCCCGGAGGGGGCCCGTGTTACCCGTGAAAAACCACTACGAATTCACATGCAACCCTTGTTTCGTAAGAAAAAGTGAAAAATTTACCCTAAAAACTTCGCAAAATGTGAATAGATTTTCAAAAACACGCTACGGCACTGTAGAATTCTTCTTAAATTTTCAAAGAAGTATACTTCTTGGAAAATGTCCATCTATTTTCAAGATTTTCAGTACAGAGGGATATTTTTAGTAACTGCGTTTCATTTTCTTCCGTCGTCAGATGCTAAGAGTCTCCAGTCTGGGCATCCTCGACTTCAATGGCTCATGGCTCAACTCCCTTGGCATAGACAAACGAAGGGGGAGTCCAGGGGGGCCTGGCCCTCTTAGAACTGAAAATAGTATCATATGTAGTACCCTCCTCTCAAAAAAATAAAAAATTTCCAGATGTTTTGAATGCAACAATTCGCAAGTATTTTGTGCTGAAAGTAGAAAAAAACATCATTATTCCGCAGAAATTGATGGAAAAATTCTTTATGGAAGCTTCAAAATGCGTCCGATTAGTCGTTTAAATTCTAAAATTTCTCGGAGGATGCCCCTCGGACCCCCAACCCCCTCCGTGCTTGGGGCCCGGAGCTTAAAACTTGTACCAGGGCCCGAGATGGGATGTGGCGGGCCTGAGGGAGACAATGATGGACTAACTAAAGGGTCTTTCGTGAGTTGCCGTTAGTTAGTCTATTACCTACCTCCCTTTGTCCATTGCAAACACCCACTTCCAGCAATGAGATCCCTCTATATCCCCTTTTTCGTCCTTGTCTACGCCTTTGTCTATCAGTTTCAATAATCGGTATGCTGAGCGCTTTAAAGGTTCAACAGGATTGCGTCGACTTGAACGCAACTGTTATGTGTGTGTATATGACGAGGCATTAGATGTTTCGAAAGTGGTTCGATTAAAAGCGGCAGTGGCCGATTATCGACAGACCCCGGAAAGATGATTTCCCATCGAAGAAAAACCGCCAAAATAATGCAAATCCGGGAGAGCGGCCAGACTGACAAGACACCATGTCTGCGACGCGTCAAAAATGCGTCCGTGCGGCGCGTTGGCTGTCGCGTCACAATAGCTCAATCACGCCGCGACCGGGGACCAGCATAATTAAGCGGCGCGTCACTTTGCATACAACATAATTAGCGGTGGACTAGATAACCCGTCGAAAGTAATATCGCCCGGTGACTGGACACTGGACCGGCTTCGGCGGTGTCGAAAGTAATATCGCGCCGCCGCCGGCCGCCGACTGCTCGCCATTCGTCACGGCGAAAACTAATAAAGATTTGATTTTCCAGCGCTTACGCATGCATACGCGGAATCGCCGTCGGCGCGGAGTAGTGCGATTTTCCTCGCGACGCCGACCAGCGCCTTCAAGGTCTTTTCAAAGGTCCTTTACCTTTCATTCATCGGCATCCGTGTAGAGAGGTTTGCCTGTCTACCCTGGGATTCTTCGTGTCAAGTAAGTGACAAGCTATTTACACATTTTTTGGAACTTATTGTAACCCACCCCCTCCGCCCCCTCCCCTCTTATACAAACACACATTATGGGAAAAGCACACATTAAAACGTCATTTAGTTAACTTCGAAAAAATCCATACGAATAACTCTGCCGCGTGCTAAGCAAGAACGCCGTAAATCCATCAAGATTTTCCCTCGCTTTTTGAAGGTTAACACTTTATAGAATAAAAACTGTTTTGCTCATGCACCTTAAATATTCAGGTTGAGTTCTTGATAGTATTTGCGAAAGAATTTTGTAAAAACATTGTCCCAAGGTGCAAAAGTTTTTCTGCTATGATACATTGTTTCCAAAAAATGTAAAATGGCGTTTACGGTGTTTTCGCGTTGCACGATAGAACTGCAAACCTCCCTCACATCATTCTGTCGTGTACTTTTTGTTTCCATACGCTTCTGGGAATATGAAATCCTAAATTGCAATTTCCCTTCGATTGAAGTTCAAGAACATATATTCTAGGTCATGTGGAATGAAAGGATGTCAAAAATTGTCAAAAATTTACTTTAGGGCGACGATTTTTTCCACTTTAGTCCATACCTTTCTGTCTACAAATTTGCAGAAAATACACATTTATCGTTTTTAGACGATTTGATTTGTGTGGTTGGTTGAGTGACGGGTCGGTCGGTCCGTTCGTTCGTTTGTTCGTTTGTTGCAGAATCGGCTTGAAGATTACCTGGATTACTAAAATTTACGACGTTTGTTTGTCAGACAGTATGCCCATGTGCGTTTCACATAAACTGATCATTTACACAATTTTAAAAGATACTTCATCAGAATTGCACTAAGCGTTCGACACGAAAAGAAACACATTACATTTGAATATCACTGAACATTCTTTCATATTGTACTTCGCAAAGAAAAACTAAATGCCAAATCGCTGAAAACTTAAGGGAATTTTTACTATCTCGCGAGAGCTCAGTCATCGAACCTTAAATGCATGTTGAGACTTCCATCAAACGTGAAAATTATCCTAAAGGGATGCAACGATAATAACACAAAAATGTAGTGAGCCATTTAATTTTAACTTAGATCCTCTCTAGCTGGGCATTTATGGCAAAATAGTGAGTGAACATTTAGCTTGAAGGATTACGCAAAATCCTTAAACTATCCGTCCGGCAATGGTTATTACAATTAAATACATATGGGTCGCTCCCACAGGGCTCTCTAGCGCTCTGCGACGCCTGATCGCCACAAAACTTGTTCCTCCTACAAGTCATCAGGGAGTGACACTCCCTCATCTCATCCAAAACTCTAATGGTTATTACAAAGTGAAAATGAGCAAGCATGTCATCTCCGTCTTGTATGTCGTCAAGCAGTATTTAATTTCAATATCTATGTTCCACCCAAGCAGGCTCATTGAAATCGCAATCATTAGAATTTTTGCAGCGGACCTGCCAGTCGGTGGTTCCATCCAAATAATGAGCATCAGTGGCGGGACGTGAATTGCGATATTTCGATTGTTATGCCATTTAAACCTTTGGTAAAGAATCGATTATTAAGGTGCTCGCTGTGCACACCCTATTTATCGATCCTTTTCCATAGGTTTAAATGGCATAACAATCGATATATATCGTAATTCACGCCACGCCACTGATGAGCATTTAAGACTCAACAATCAGATTCGAGGCTACCCACCGTTGTCTCTACGCACCATGAAAATTGCTCTTGTTCTGACTGATTCCAGCCGCAAACCGAAGTTGCCGAAGTTTGAACGGAATTCCTACTTTATATTGAGAGGAAAACAGAATTTCAATCACTTATTCTTACAACTTTTCAACACGCTGACAAACCGAGGTAAATTCTTTTGGAAACGCCCCCTCGTTACACCAGTTGGACGTTCTCTTATTTCTTCCAAACGGAAATATGTGCATTATGGGGTGAGCCCTGTTATGCATGTATACTTATGGGTCTCAGGGCTCATGTCTTAATACACGTAGTTCTGTTTGGCAGAAATACTTCCAGTTCTGGTATACATGGTGTTCCTTGATGAAGACGAAACTACAAGTGAAAGCACTCCTCAAGAGTTAGGATGGTATATCCGCAGGACATGCCTGGATTCATTACTTTTTTCTCAGGTTTTTTTCTGGTTATAAATTATCCCTTCTAATTTGCATGTTAAATTCATTTTCAGTATCTCTAAAGAGTTTCAACTGAAAATTCTGTTTTAAGACTCATGTGTAAATCACGCTTATTCCAGAATCTGATTGAAAATAAAATGATGTCGAGTTATAAAGGAGTCTACTAAAAGCGGAAACGAATTTTTTACACCAGTAATCACGATCACCCTTTATTTCAGGCATAAATGTAGCCAAAATCACCTCAGTGATCTTGTTAAGTCAGCCATTTTCCCGTGATAGCAGGAAAATACTCTTAATGGGCCTAGTACTTGCGTGAATTTTTGATGGCAAAGGCATATAAATAGGTCTGTTCATCACGAGAACTATGCTGTTCATGGAGAGGTTGCTTCTACCCATGATATTCTTTTCTGACTTGTTGACGTTGACAGTTATACTCTTTTCAACATTAAGTCCTCGAAAAGACAATATTATAGACGCCTATTATAAAAAATGAAGGCGTTTCAGCTATTTCTGCTTCCACACAAACAAGCGTAATTCATTGTTGCAAGTTCTGTAGACCGTATCGTTGATGATAACAAGGAACTGGCGTAAAGCTCCGATGCAACTATTTGTGCTGAATAAAGACCACTAGGCAACGAGGATATTGATCTCTCGACGTCGAGCTCGAAGGATCGAAATCCTAAGCCTAGATTAACTTCTAACCGTGGTAATAACGTTTTTCATTAATAAATTCAACCTTTCCGCTCATGGAAGAAAGAATAATTTACTTGGGTTGAATTGCACACCAAACTTCACTATGACAGTCTCAGTAGTATGAAAATGCTGCACGCAGTAGTATAAAAATAGACAGTGTGGGGAGGAAACAATGATCGATTGAAGAGTGTGCTAAAGCCGTTGTAGTGCGCAATTTGACTCACGTATTTTTCACGTTGTTGTTCTTGTGACCGGGAAATTCAAAGTTCCCGTAACCAATGAACAATAAAAACGTTAATATCTTAGCAAGAAGTTGATTTCAGTAGTTTCCGTCGTGCGAATCGTGTTCTACGTGAAATTCTGGCGAAGAATTATGGATCAGAAAGCTTAAATTCGTACCTTGTTTAATGGTCCATTCAATCTAAAAATGCGAACATAAAGATTTTTCCTAACTTTTCTCAGAGGAAATATTTTATCGGGAGAAACGAGGCAACGTTAGAGTGCTCATAAGGCGTTGAGACACAGCATGGGCCTTTTAAGCCCTATTGTACAATTCCGCGATTATCCTAACGCAAGTTCGAGTAACCGCGTCAAACACTGTGCGGCCGTCGCGTCGTCAAACTCATATCAGCGCCTGCAAGACTGTAGAAATACTTCATGCATTGCGCCAAACAGTGCGGTTGGCGTGAACGTATGATATCGCCCTCAAGACTGCATGAATACTTCTCGCATTGCACTAAACGCAGTGCGAGAGTTATTTGCGATAACTATTCGACTACTGGTATAGGGACATTGCCACTAGCTGGATTGACTGTGAAGATGACTTGCACACGACTGCATTCCCTTCCCTGGTTTGCGCGAAGCTAAAATTGTCGCAAAAGTAGATCCACGCGTCATTTCTTTTGACGGTCCCAGCCCGGTTTTTTGTCATGGGAACGGAGTTCCCCATGATATTACAATCGTTCCGTTGCTTTCGCAATGGGATTCCCTATACCTCTGCGACCTTGAGCGTTTCGCCCAGTCTCCGATTTTTGGTTGATTTTCCGATGTATCAAAAACCGTTGTATTTTTTAGCCAATCATGTCTCTACGTCAAGTTGTGTTGATTGCTAAAATTCGCTTTCAGCGAGTTTTTTTCCACCTTGAGATGTCGTGTCTGACTGGTAAATCTGCGCAGAACCACGAAGTTCCGTTTTTAGGCAAATTCTTTTTTTTGGGAGGTTCTGATTGGTTATTTTTCGCCATCAGTTTTCTGTTCGTTGGTGCAAAAGATCGCCTACCTCGGTGTTCTTGAGAAGCCGCCATTATCCCACCTCAAATTTGAAAAATAGAAGTAAAGAAATAATAACCATCGTACAAGGTGGAAAATTGTTCTGGAGGACTCGTTACGGATAAAGAAGTCAAAATCAGAGCTCGATTGATTGATTTAATTCATGGATACGCAAATATTGCCTTAGCTCAACTGCCGCGATCGGAATGCGTGCTGGCATGAACCTCGAGACGCATTAAAACAGTGCGAACCATGGCTCCTACAGCAAAACAGCAATGCGCTTCATATCATCCCAAAAGCAGTCAAGGTCTCTTGTGATAAGTCCCGCCCATTGCCCGAGTCTTTTGTATGCTATTTTTACTCTCGCCCACGTGGATCCATTATAGCCTAGTTGACTAAACCGCCTCGTATTTTTGATTCGGTGCGGGCACCCGGCGATCGGGAGTTCGATACCCGACGATGGGAACTACTTTTTAATGGTTGTATTGAATGTTTTAGACTAATCATCAAAAAATAATTAATAGTAGATGATAAATGTACGAACATTTTCTCGTGAGTTAATATGTTAAACAAAAATACTGGAATATACCTCCTTCATATAATCAGCCACATGTTCCCCCAAATTAATGACGTTATTTTCTTTTTTCAATAAAGTTAATTTGCATTCAACGTTCGTAAGTTAAGCAAAAAGTACCTATTGATACAAATAGAAAGACATGAAAATAGTATGTCTAACATTTCAGTTGTTTTTTTTTTTTTATTTATTTTTTGTTTTTTTGTTTTTTCAATAAAACAAATTGACTGGGACTAGAATCATCGTATCTCTGAAGACAAAAGCTAAGTTTTTTGATACAGAAATACTAATATATTCATCCTTTATATAATCAGGGAGATGTTGACCCAAATATTGATGTATATTTTCTCTGTTCGCCCAAATTAATGATGGTATTTTCTTTTTTCAATAAAATTAATTTACATTCCACGTTCTTAAAGCAATATTTTCTCCAAAATTCAGCAAAAAATAACAATTTATACCTACGCAAAAAGTAAATAAATAAATAAAGCAATGACATGAAAGTAGTATAGGTAGTACACATCTAACATTTCGGTTACATCTATTTGAATGAAAAAAATGGCAACTTAGGAAGCACATAGGTCACTTATCGACGGTGAAACTACCAAACCACGTATCTCGGTTTGCGACGTCGCAGACTTCCTGTCATACTTTATTTTTTAAATGAAAAGCTACTTAACGTCCAGTCTTGAAAATTTCCGTGATTTTTCCTCTTCGTGCGGAGAAAATTCTGTGAAAATTTCAAGGAATGATATTGATTTGGTCTACTTCAAAAAAATAAAATGTGAGCGGAGATTTTTAAACACCGCAAACGAGATACGTGGTTTGGTAGTTTCACCGTCGTTATGATGCGTATTCGGGCATATGCGTAGAGTAAAAATATCATACTTTACGCCGAAAAAACGAAACTGAAAGTTAAATGCGTTAACTTCCGAAAACCATACATAATCCAACGAAAATAAATAATTGGTAAATAACAGCTTTCTTGTATGCAAAGAAAAAAAATTAAAAATGTTAAAAAAGAGATGTCGACACAAAATTACATAGCCCCTTCAATTCTGAAGATACTACAAACGAACTGTACCTTAACATTTTCATATCCCAGAAGCAAAAGTTCCCATGACGAATATTGCTATCGCTAGCGATTGCAAAAACCAACTTGTTATTCAATTAAAGGGTAAATATGTATCTTAGTTGCAACGATTCAGAAATTCGGACGATGTTTAAACGATGCAGCGATTCTGAAACTTCAATCGCATAAAATTAATTTTGGTTCGATAAAAAGAAAACAGAACAAACGAAAATATAATTGCATAGAGACGTCAACATTGTCGCGTCCGCCCCACGGAAATACAGATCGAGATTATCAGGCCTTATTCTCGTGGGACGGAATTGTGACTTACGAATTCGAAATTTTTGCGCGTGTTAAAACAAATACTAAACATACAAATTGCCAACAAGCAAGAAAATCCCGAAATATGAAATGGAGATGAAAAAAATGCAGGATTTGAGATCCGCTCGGATGGTACAGACCAAATAGACTGTGCGGAAAAAAAATCTGAGGTGAGGTTGGCAGACGCAGTCCGGATTGATGGCGGAACGATCTGGATTTGGACGAGGAACGTGAGGAAAAGTAACTCTGACACCGGTGCGACACTGACCATCGGACTGCTCGTGGTCTCCTATATACCGGACCAGAGACTTGCCGAAATACGACTTCAACCATGGAGATTCGTATTGATATCATTCAGCATGAGGGGCGTATTCATAGTCTTTCCTTCAAAAGTGCCTACTCTTAGAGGATCCTTAAGGTTTGACTTTACATTCTGGTCGAAGGAGATTTAAGGACACACGGAGAAAAAAACTTCGTGCATGGGACCCGAAGTTGAGGTCTTATGGATCTCTGCAGTTTTCTGATCGCGCATCCCAAAACTTAAGGTCGAGCTGCCGAAGTTCGGGTCAGACATCGAGGCACTTCGGTATGTACCGGAGTACTTCAGACGTGTGACCCAAACCCTTCGGTTTGTATCGAAGCGCTTTAGATGTCTGACCCGAACTTCGGCAGCTCGACCTCAAGTGTTTAGCGATACGTGATCCGGAAACTTCAGAGACCTCAACCTCAACTTCGGGTCCCACGCACGAAGTTTTTTCTCCGTGCACCTTCACTGTAGCATCATGAAAAAGAACATTTGGACTGCGTTCAGCAGAGAGGAACCCAGCCACATCAACTATTGCCAAATTTAATTGGGCAATTCAATTTTTTACGTGAAAACGGTCGTGCGGATTTTTGTGCAAATTCCAATGAATTTTCTGCTTAAAGCGAATTCATCATTCATCAAATTCCATCGTAGATTTGATCTTGATCTCATCAATGATGTACTCTTTGACCGATGGACCAAACAAAAGTCATGCTCAGATTCATGATATTCCATCTACCATCCTTTCCAAAAGGTGATAATCATATTGGATACTTTTTTAATGGGACTTTCGCAGGACATCATTTTCCTCGACTGGGGGTGGCTGCCACCACTCTTGATCTATGGTATTTGACTCGAAACTGAACATTTGGACGGATTTTATTTCTATTAGGCCTGTCATTAAACTTTTACCGCAATGAAACATGCCTCTAAGACGTGTGCTTTTAACCCATTATTTACCTTTTTAAATGCCTTAGATGAAGGGGTTGGTAACCATGATAACTGAATACGGAGGGATGGAAGGGTGAACTAAACTTATCTCGTAACGATGAAAATATTCATGCCACAATAATAACTATTATGTCGAAATTCCATCTGGTTAATCGCGAGATGAGAAGGTTAAAATTAACAAGCCAGAGCGATGAACAAGCCAAAGCCAGATAGTGAAAGTATAATCAAAGGAATTGAATCCTCCCAACCGATGTTCACAAATCAGAAAAAAATGCCCCAGGGCTGTGAAATATTAGTTCTTCGATAGACCGCCACAATGTCACTTTCGAAACAAAGAAGACACTGGATTATGACTTTTTGAATATCATTTCCCTGTCGGTTCTTACTTATGCTGCGTTTTGGATTGTCATCGGATGACGTTCCTGTTTCCCGGCCTGCGATTGATCCTGAAATGTGCTTGATAACTGTCTCCTTCGTGAGCTCATCTATCGCATCGAGAGTGGAAGTAAGCAGAAATTACGTTCTTTGTTGCCAATCTTAGGAAAGTGTTTTCAAATAATGACAGCCTCTGCGTTGTTGTTCCAGAGTTGTACCCTTTAGAGACGTTTTTATCTCATCGATATTTACCGTGCATGAGGTTTTAAAGAAAATGATTATTTAAAGCTTTCCAAAAATTGGTTTCTCCATGAAAGTTTCATACAATGCTTTTATAATAACTAAATGTGGAATTTTCTCTGTAAGCTTAGAATTCTCTTTAAAAATATTCTTATTTATCCACGTCTTTCACGCTAATACGTTCTTTTCCTTAGCTTTTGTTATTTACAGTTATAATTGCCATTTTTTGAGTTATTTTGGTTACTAAAGGGCTCAACTTACTGCAAAAACATTAAGATTTGCAAATTAGGACGACCTTAATGTATATTAATCTGAGAGGGTTCATTATTTGGGCTCGGTGGAATCTCATTAGATAAAGCCATAGAAAGAGAAATATATGTCTGTACAATGTTATGATTACTCCAGGAGTAGTGTCGTCCAATGCTATAGTTCTGGAAGGTAGTTACACGGTGAAAAATTACGGCAAGTATAACCACAGGTATACTTGATTTTGAACCCAAGCGTACTTTTGGTAAAGGCAATCAAAGCCCTGGTAAAAATTGGCGATAGGAGCTGCGTTTCAAAATACCGTAGGAATTCTTATAGCCGGCTGAAGAAGGCAATAGAAAATCATATAGCTGGCTGTAGAAAGCGGAGCAAATCATATAGCCGGGCTATGAGAAGCGGTAAAAAAGTATGCAGCTGGGCTATAGTTCCTATCGCCGGGCTTTACACTTTATCGCCATCGGCTGTAAAAGGCTATAAGAAATTGTGTAGAAATTCGTGTGCTTTGGAAATCATTAAGTTTGATACGGAGCCAACACAATATTCACAAAACACACATTATATTTTCCTTTAATACATATTTTTTTTCATCAATTAAAATGAGAATAATCCATACAGGATGTGCAAACATTTCAAAATCATGAGTTGAAAAACGCTGACTCTGCAAGATTATATTGGAGCATAACACAGAGCGGAGCGGCGTGCTGCCAGCGATAAGCGCGCACCAGCGCCTACAAACCTAACTGGGATACTTCACGCATGGCGCAGTACGTGAAGTATCCCTGTTAGGTTTGTAGGCGCTAAGGCGCTTTTCGCGCTGGCTGCCCGCCCGCCGCGCCGCAGCGTGCCACGGCGCTTGAAGCAACTATTTCACACCAGAGGTATTGCACAGTATCATACGAAATTGAAGGCGCTCCAACATATTACGAATGGTAGGCATCTTTCAAAAGTACGGAGCTTTCCACGCAAAATAAATCAAGATACTACGGCCCAAAAATAGAGCGGTAGTCCAAAAACTCACTAAGTCCTAGCATCCATAATTAGTGACGTTTAGCACACACTTTATCGCCTGGCTGTGAGTTGCTTAATCACCATCGGCTATAAAAGGCTATAAGAAATTGTGTAGCCGGCTATAGAAGCTATTGGAAATCTTACAGCCAGCCGTAGGTCTATGGTACTTTGGAACACAGATTCTACGACCAATTTTTACCAGGGAGTCTTATTGGAAATTACCTCATTGATGCAACAACTATTCAGGATTATGATAAAGGCTACCAGAATTTAGATAACCGTCTCTCAAAAGTTTACATAGATCCTTATTCCTATTTATTTTTTTATCGTGCAGGACAGGAATTGCTGTGCAAGTCACGGTTATCCTCTTTACCTATCATTTTAAGAAGGATAAAATAAATTATTAAAGAATAATTGCATGAAAAAATGATATGTCGAACATTATCAAAGTTAAATGAGGCCTCTAAGTGTCGCTTCATGGAACGCCTAATCTTTGGATTTTTTTTCCCATCAATCCTTATTACTTTGTCGATTTCATTTTGTATCATAGTGTCTTAAACACACATACAGATACATCATTACAGTAAGAATCTCACTTTGACTTACGGGCGCCGTCGTTCGAAGCTTAATTTATGTGCATAATCGATTTCTGTCAATACACAAGAGTTACCCTCAGCACTCCCTAGCGCTTTACGACACCAAAGCGCCACCCAACCTCTTGGGAATGACAGATACAAGAGACCCTCCTCTTACCTCTTGGCGACAGGTGGAAGTTTTTACTTTCGGGGATTCAATACCTCCTTAATTACAGCAATACTAAAAAATTCTAAATGAGCACCGGTCATCACCCTTTTTTTGGCTGTTGACCCACCTACTAAGTGAATTTAAGTGTAAGTTTTAAAACTTCTTTATTCAAATTTAATTTGTTAAATCTATTTATAATTTTGAGAATGATTAATTTCGTTTCATTTAAAATTTTAAACAACAAAAATAATCATCACGAAAATATCTAGTCAGTCTTGTTTACCAAAAACAGAACTAAACCAGAAACGGAAAGAAAAAAGACCTTTCTTAATTATTAATCCAAAAATTAAGATAAGTCTCTCTAAGTAAATTTGTATTTAATAAAAGAAAAATGAGTAAAATTAATATTTGATGCAGAGTTATAGTATTTATTCTCCCATTTATATTTTGTATAAGATTGTTCAATATTATATATATTATAATTATGATTTATTTATCAATGCTGGTGTTTATCTTAAGATTCATGGATGAATGATGGACTGGATTATTAGATTGAGTAATCTAAGGATAGAAATGTAAAACAATATCCATCTAATACGTAGCTTTGGGTGACGTCTTGAGCCGAACAAGCTCCCCAAACTTCGATTTGTTTGTGAAGCAAAATTCTCAGCACTTGGTTATGGTTAACCAATAACCATCACCTAGTCGGTAGGTGAGCGGTTGAATGTTGGAGTCCCGGAAGTAATCATTGGCACGAAACTACTGGAGGGTCTCTTGCCTTGAGGGATAGATCACCAGCTGTTTTAATCCCATCCCTTCACCCTTTAATTCCGCGCCTTCTATATGATTTATTTTCTCAGAGGTGACCCAATCTTAGACCTTCTTCGGAAACCTGTCCTCTCCCACTTTCTAAACATGGCCATACCGTACATGTTATTGGCTCGTCATAATATCATGCACGATGATCTGTTTGGTACCCATGATGCGATTTAAATTTCATTTAAGGAATGAACGTCTAATTTGAGACGCAATCCCTTCTGAAAATGCCTACCGAACACACAAGAAATCTATAAAAGTCACTCTTTCTAGTCTCACATTTCTCAAAAAAAAAAATTAATGTACCTTATTAGCCTCGTGCTCCTGAATTTAGATGAAGTATTATTTTTGTATTGTCCTCACATGTCAGTATAATTTTTCGTACCGTTAATTAATTTTTACTGAAAGAAGCGACAAGCCAGCATGTTTAAAATAAGCTTGGCAACGTATTGTAAGATATACTGGCGCTGATTTCGAGCAGTTTTTGACATTTCAGTGCAACATGGAGCCGTGCGGCGTTAATTTGCATTTTCACTGAGACGATTAAACGCTATTCACGCCAATTTCCACTCTTCTTCCATTCAACGTTTTGGGGTTCTTCGGAATTCGGCACACCGTGTAATTTGCACGACGCGAGCATCTGATTTTTGGCACATCCTATTGAGAGAGGCTTTCAAATCATTAGACCCTAAAGCAGTCTTTGAGAAAGCCCCATTTTAGA
>NW_017566817.1:997862-1150507 GCF_001854935.1 Bemisia tabaci | reverse complement strand
CAAGTGCTTGTATCTAAGTAGGGAGTAGAAACGAGATTTGACCGTTAGGAAAAACCGCAAATTATGTCCCCCGGGAATTGCACCGTCACCAAGAACGTAAAATTGCGAACCGTGAAGTATACAATCAGGCTAAATCAGGCGGTGAGTGTTCACAATCCGAGTTCCAACTAGCAAAACAAGTGATAAATGTCAATGTTGCAGCTGATTGTGAGATGCATAAAAATTCTTTTAGCTTAGTGTACAATTGCAATTGTGTGTCGATTCTCTCCGATCTGTACCCGTGTTAAGAGCAGTTATTAGTCTATTAAAAAGATTCAATAAATTGCATGCCAACTAACAATGAAGCAGATGCACACCACAGCTAAGGGCCGATGCCAGTGCCTTGCCATCGCTCATCAAAAGGTTTTTCTGGCAAAACTTGTCGCTCCACTAACGTTAGGGCGTGCATCAATTTTGATGTGAATCTTATTCTCCGTATAACTCTTCCCTTTCAAAGGCTCATTTACAAATAGAAATACACCCTAACGTTAGCAGAACGACAAACTATACGTAAGCACATCATGCTACCGCAAAGCTCTATATGCGTTTAATTCTTAATAATATAAGTTTTTCTCCGATAAAATGCAGTAGTGACCTAACAAGCCCAAACAATTTGGGGAGTTCCGAAAAAGATAATTTTTACCTCACTTCAAGCTTCTTTCAAATTCCTTTTTTTTTTAAAAAAAAAAAAAAAAAAAAAAAAAAAAAAAAAATGCATTATGGAATCCAATTCAGTGTGAACATTTCATAATTTTCCATCATGAAAGGTCAATTTTTGATGAGGAAATAACTCATAAAGTGGAATATTTATGTATAATTTGCTGAACATTTTTTGGCTCCAAATTATTGAGTAGATTATATCTTTCCAACTATGTATGGAAAATCCCCATTTTCTAAACGTTTAGTTCCATTTTCCATCGCATTTCGTATTTTATAATTTTTTCACTCTTAAGCAGATAAAAAATCGGGATTCATCAATTATTCTCATTCAAATTGTCAAAAGAACGCACTACACTGTTCCCTTCCTATTTGCTTTTGGTTTGGTGATAGATCATTCTTGTTAGCGAGTTGTTCAAGGAAAAAATTTAAACTTCCGAAGTTTACCGACCTAGGAAGCACAAACGATAGGGCGTTTGGTCACAGCTGAGGAACGCATATTATGAGTTGTATTGTCGTATTTTATCTCTCCTTAAAATCAGCATAAACACTGAGGCTGACAAATGCAATTTTCAAGAACAAAGAAATTATTTGTTAATATTAAGCTTTCCACAACGAATTTTCATCATTTGTCGAGTCAGATTTTTGTAGATTCAAATCCGACCGGGTAGAAGCAAGTCACCGGATGATGTACCCGGAAAGCACAACGGTAGAACCTCCTAAGTCTCCAAGGGAAGACGTTTTGCGATTTATTTTAGGTGTGCTAGAGACCTGGTGGCAAATCGACCGGTCATCTCAAGTTCTAATTTGATTCACCTGAGCGCTGCACTGAAACCATTGAATGACTTGTAGGCGAGCTCTAATGTTCTATTTCATGCTGCCAAAAGGAGATTAATTTGTTTTGCAATTTTTGACGATATGGAAAGCGAAAATGCGAAAAGTTAAAATGGACTTAGGATTGAAGCACTATACAAATTTTGAAAACTCAGGGTCGTAGAAGGTTGAAAGCAAATTGACGGTGAATTTGCCAGACCACGTATCTCGTTTGCGGTGTTTAAAAATCTCCGCTCACATTTTATTTGTTCGAAGGAAAACAAATCAATATCATTTCTTGACATTTTTCCAGGGGTGGCTTCGAATATGCAAGAAAAAACACGGAAATTTTTCGGAATTGACGTTGATTAGTTTTCTATTGAAAAATTAAATACATATATGACAAGAAGTCTACAACGTCGAAAACCGAGATACGTGGTCAGGTAGTTTCACTATCGAAATGGTCCGGAACATTGAGTAGAGACTTAGTGAAGCTTACCTCTTGCGACTTCTTATGAGAGACGACTTCCCTCAGTCTGCCGGCGTTGTCCCGTTCTTCGGGTGTTTTGGCAGCTGCGTAGGCGGCGCTTTGGGGCAGTCGCTTGACGCTATCCGTGCGTCGCACCTGGACGTAAGTCTGACGAGGAACGAAGTCCAGCTTGATCCCGGAACCGGGCGGCGGGGTAGCCATGCTCCCGTTGAAATCCACCTTCGTCGGAACTTCTGGCGGATCCTCGTGCTCCGACTTGAACTTTCGGACCGCGGGTTCCGACTCGTCCGCCGGCACTGTCGGACCTTCCGGGTCCTCCCCTGACTCGCCCGAACCCGAGCCAGGTCTCCGACGTCGAACCGACTTCCGCGTCTCCGCCACTTCACCCTCTTCCGGTCTCCCGCGATTACCGGTTTCTGGTTCGGTCGTATCCGGTTTCCGGCGCCGTCCGGAACCCTCCTCCGCGCTGGATTTCCGATGGTCACCCTCTGAACCGGTTACCTCCGGCCGGTTCTTCGACTCCCCGGTTTTGCTCTTCTCCGGTGCGGACACTCCATTGCGTACTTTCGATTCCGCCGTTTCCGGTTCGTCCGGTTTCCGGTTCACCCTCCGGTGCTCGGTGGAGTTGCCGTCCACGAGAACCGGGTCCAATTCGGCGGGCGACGCCGACAGCGTGTAGTTCGCCCCCGCTTCGCGAGTAGCACTGACGATAGTTACGTTCGGGTTGGGGGTGTTCGGCCAAACAACGACGCTCGGCCTGGAGTCGCGTGCCTCCTCGGCGATTTGGTCCGGGATGAGGGATTCGTCGCCCGATGCATGGTTCAAGTACAGAAGCAGGATCAGGAACACAAACGCAAACTTCACTCGCGCTCTACCGAAGCAGTGATCACCATACATCATCAACGCGGAGATTCACTCGGTCATTGTGTGCTCTCCCGTGTGTCCAGAGAAAACTCCTCGGGGAGGAAAAGCTACTTTCTGTTCGACGCGCGATTTTTCATCGAATTGTTTGCACCTTTGACGCTCGCTAAATTGGCATTTTGCATTAACTCGGCATGAAGGCAGAAAGTTGATTTTGTAATATTACTCAACCCATAAGCAACACGCAGTTTAAAGATACGGAGATTTATTCACGTTCACGATGTCGTTTTCGTGTATAATAATCGCAAACAGCAATAATTCCAAAACTTAGCACTGCGTATGATATTTTTTTCCATGTAAAGAAAAAATAATTACTTCACTAACGAAACAGATAAAATATAGAACAAGCTTTGAATCACTGAAATGAAAACTATCTTCACATTTTTCACAAAAATTGCTTGTGTTAGCTATGTTAGAACATGTTGATCAGCCGCAAGAACTAGTATAAATTATTATATCTTTTTTGTCTTAATTTATCGCATTTTCAATTTATTTTGAGTTAATTGAATTTATTTCGATTCAAGTTGCGTTTTGATTCAATTGAACGTCAACATTCACTTCAATCCACTTCGCGAGGGGCTCGAATTAGCATGCGAAGACCACATCACTCCGCTCCGACCGCTCTGGACCGTAAAATCAAACTGATAGTGTTTTTGACGGTTCGAGACCTGCCCGAGATGAAGCATATCGAAACCCGGCTCACTTAAGACAGCGAACCCTCAAAAAGCGAGACAGAAGACACGGGTGGAGAGAGAACACCGCGCGTGAAGAAAGAGAGAGTGACGGAAAAGCCGCAAGGAAAGAGAGAGACCGACCGCTGTCCCGCAAAGAGAGAGATCAAATCAGAGAGGAGCACGGTATAGAAAAGTGTCAGTTCTGTGACAACAGTAGCTATTGTCACTTGAGCCGCCCCCCTGTCCGTGGGGGGAGCCTTGGTGCCGGAGGGGGGCAAGGGGCGCTTTTGGGCCGCTGAGCACTCGCCCATTTCTCCGCGGCTATCCGAGTGGAAAGCAAACATTGATTGAAAATTTTCTTGGAGTAAACACGGGTTCTGTTCCGGGAGGTTCTGTGTCCATTGAAGGTTTTTTTTTATTGACGTTGAAAGCTTTGAAGAGTGTCTCACAATCAAACTGAATGTAGCTAGTGGTATGTTAGTGCATAGCACGGCTGCCATTTGTACACCTGTAGGTTTATTTTAGCTTTAGGGTTTCCCATGTGCATTGTAACAAAACCAAACTTCGTGGCGATGCGATATGAGGTTTCAAATTTTGGAAAATTCAAAAATTCTTGGATGCCAAGTGTCTCTTTATATTTTCAAACTTTTCATCTTGTGAGCTGTCAATTTAAATTCATTCAGTGGTTTCAAAATCGACTGCAACAACTTAATTTTTGACAAGCATAAAGCTGTAATCTCTGTTGAAAAGTTTCTGAATTTGCGTGAATTAATCTGCGAAAGTCTCAGTTAAGATCTCCTAATGGTCTCTTGGTAAAAAAAGAAGAAGAAAAAAAGAAGGGAATATTTCCGAGTGAAAAATTTGCAACGTTTAAACGTAGTTCTTTCTTTCGTATGAAAAACAAGGAGCTGAACTCATAATACAATTTTTAAAGTAACAATGGTTGCATAAAAAAACGATGGTAAATAAGTGGCCTGCATTACTCGTGAAAGAAGGCAAGGCATCATCCAAGCTGGTTGCAAAAACGCTTGTTCTTAACAATATATTGATAAATAATATGCAATTATTGATTGTAAATTATGAGATATGACAATCCCTGTATTTAGAATTTTTTCGGTCTGATCAAAGCCCAAGGGAAATCGAAATTCAGCGAGATAAAAGGAATCAAGCATAAAAAATAACTAATTATAACTGAGAACTAATAATTACTATAACCTGCCAGCGCTACATTTTAAACATTTTGCGATTATCACAAGAATTGGGCTGAGCAAAACTGCTTGCAAAACGGACATTACCTTGATATTCATCTCAGCTGTATGGTAACTTTTAAAATCATGCTTTTAGTTGGAGGGAAAAACGATTGCTGGAGTTTCTGTGTATATGTAGTTGGGTTATTTTTTTGGAGCTTTCGTCTAGAGCGATGAAGTTTCTGCTCGGTACGATGAACCTTGCCGGGGAGGCCAGCATATTCAGTTTGCATTACACTATTGCGAAGGGAAGCAATCGATAATTTTTTTCCTCACTTTTCTTGTAGAATTATTTTACTCCTTACATGAAAACCGTTCGTTAAATTTTGCACCAAGTTGCTTCATCACAGTTATTCAGCTATTTACTCGTGTTCCACATTCTATACTCAATATTTTGCTTAAAAACATATCTGTGCGAAAAAAATTTGTGAGAAGCAATTGAGTGAGAGATGACCATTCATTTTAAATTTGTCTTTTACTCCTCATATCTGTCTTTTTTATTTTAAAAATGTCAAGATAAGAACTTTTCCTCATAAATAGTTATATGTAACTGTGTTCTTTGTCTCAAGTGTCTATAAGGTCTTCGACAACAACACGGAAAAAAGTATATCACAAGCCCAACCATACTTCTGGCCAATTTTGGCACCAGATGTAAGAGTAGTTGCACCCGTCAGAGGTACGGTTGAGTCAAGCGTTGTTGGATCAACCATGCCTCTGGCTAGTGCATACATACATATAGGTCGCCTTACAGCGCTCCCTCGCGCTCTACGACTCCTAACCTCCACTGCTCTCTGTCGAACTACAAATCTTGGGGCATTGAGCACCTTAACATTTCCGCTTCAATCCCCTCCCTCCAAACTTTCATTGGGCGCCCTCTGCGTCTTCTCCCAGGTGGAATCCAATCAAGGACCTAGTCGGCTAGTGCTAACTACTCTTATATCTGGCGCCAAAATTAGCCAGAAGTATAGTTGGGATTGTGATATTTTTTTCCAGCGAAATCATGAAAGAAAGTATAGAATTTTTGTAACGCTTGATGGGTGCCTGTTATGCGTTCCCCCGGTTTCCTAACCGCGTTAGAGCTTAAATATTTAAAATACAGTAAAACTATTGAAATTAGTGTCACTCACTTACAATTCCAACTGAGACAAAACGATAGATTTACTCCGATCTGTTTACTCCGAATTGGACCCCCTCTGCCTTTCACAAAGCAAAAAACACCAATAAAAAGTAAAGCGAGTCCTGGTTTCCGTCCGTTTTTCGTGCAAGCGCGCCTCCTCCATCGCGTCGCCCACTTTCCTCGGCCGCTTCCGCATGCATAACCGAGCAACGGGCGCACCACTTATCGATATCATTATCTCGCTTTTTTGCGCGCGCGCCCCGCGATGGCGACCCACTGCGCGGCGCGCGCTTCCAGATGATAAGGAAGACGCGGGAGCGAGCGGGATCGTGCGGCGAAAAACGCCGACCGCGAAATCGGGATAAGTGCCGAAAAATCCCGGCGTCTGTCTGGCCTCATGTCCACGCTCTCGCGGTGGTTGACCTGATCCTCGCCAGCCACAAGCCCCCACTTAACGACTCAGATTCTGTGTAGAAGTAGATGAATAGATGTACTGTTAACATAGATTACGATATTATAATTACTATCATGCCAGAATGGAGATGTTGCATGTGTGAGGAATTTGCGATTTGACTGTTGATTCTGGTGTTAAAGTTCGCGAGAAATACGATGGTGCCACTGGTTTTCTCTGAAATCAACTCCCAAGCTCAGAAAAAGTTCTCAAGTTGAGGCAAAAATGGAGGGGATATCCCACGCTATCCGGAGAGTCCACGCGTTTACATCAAGACAAACTCTCCATGCGAAGATAAGGAGCAAATACATTAGCAGGGTTGCCGTGTTTTCAGTTTCAGAGTCCTCAAATAAAGTGACAGCCCTGTCAATGTATTTGCTCCCTATCTTTGCATGGAGAGTTTGTCTTGATGTAGACGTGGACTCTCAGGATAGCGTGGAATATCCCCTCCATTTTGGCCTCAACTTGAGAGCTCTTTTTGAGCTTGGGAGTTGATTTCAGAGAAAATCAGTGGCACCATCGTGTTTCTCGCGAACTTTAACATAAGAATCAATTGTCAAATCGCAGGTCCCTCTGGTCCCTCACACATGCAACATCTCCATTTAAATTTTTGCCGCCTCAGTATAGAGGGGACAAATTCAATATCAAGTTCGGAGGCCTTCTAAGACAAATTGTCAAACTATAATGTCCTTTTTAAGATATGAGGAAAACACTCAGAAACAGCCCGAACTGTAAGTAACAAAACATGCTGTTTTACGCCTGAATATGCAGGAGAATACTATACTTACACTATACGTAAAAAAGTGAGTTTCAACTCATGACAAGTGAAGACTAAGACTGCAAAAATGAAGGAGAAAAAATTTCCTGCTGAACCATGGGAATGTTTAAGATGTTATGTCGATACATGATTACACCTAAACCCTGAAGTTTAATAATAAATAATAATCATTTGTTTTTATTTCTCTCCAAAAGCCCTAAAAATCCTTTTTCATTCCTCCATTGTAAAAGTTAGTGTCCTCCTAAATCTCGACTATTTTTTTCCAACAACGAAAGCAGCAAGAGACATATTTCCTCATCATAATGTTACGTCCAACAAGGTAAATATAGGAAAACATTTCCAAAATTAATCCATAATGGAAGCAAATTATAGTTCATACGATTCAAATTAAATTCAGTGGCTTCAAACTTCCATCACTAACGTCCGGCACTAAAGTCACGTTCTTACCAGCTCCAGTTTACTTTTCTCGTGTCTCTTAGGTCCATGACTGAGAAATTGGGGATGGAAAATTGGCGGATCATGTGCGACTGGAGTGATCATGGATCCCGTAGACAGGAAAAGAAAGAGACACAAAACCAAAGTGCCCTAGTGCAATGGCACATTTTATGTGACCCGGATTAAGCTAGTGGGCTCTTGGAAATCGCGCTCGGTTAGGTGAACTGTCCTTGAGGTTGCCACTTGCAACAGAAAATTCAGTTGACATATGGAGGGATATTATTACCGTTTGTATCGGCGCAACAAAAATGTCGGATATTTTACCAGAAATAGAGTCTAATTCTCATCACAATCACTTCATAAAGACAACAAAGTCTCAACAGACGTAGCTTAAAGGTCGTTAGCTCTTATCCGTAGAATATTAGCTTTAAATTTCCTTTAAATTATTTTGATAGTTAAGATGAACTCATAATTGTTGTGTTCAACCTCATCGATTCCTGAAACCACCCCGCGGAAGATCGCTTTTAGGGGAACATTCGCATTGATTGCATCATTGATGACCTCCACTTTCAGCGCCCATTGCAGCTTTTGACTTGTTTGCCCTTTGGCGGGGAACTCAGAAATTTGGCATTCTTGAATCCCTCGCCAAAGAGCAAACCTTCAACGTGGTTTGGCACTTAAGATCAGATCAAAGTCATAAAAATAATACTGTACACTTTTCCAGATAAGAAAATTCAGTCTCCAACTGAATCGGTCATTTACAAAAGGACTCAAGTGCCACTTTGTTATTTCTTCTAACTCGGCTCAAATCACACGTAAGTTTTTGAAACAACAATATTCAAACCTCAAATTCATTGCCTTCTGTGCACATGAGAATTTTTCTGAACTCAAAGATTCAGAACGGGTCTGATTAAAATTTTTTTTTACTGTTTTTCTCGAATTCTCATTTTTGGCGCTTGAGCCCTTTTGTAACTGACCGATTCAATTTGTTTGATCATTTTCTTTGTGCTAGTTGAGATATGACAACATAGCGGAGTTTTTCCACAGCCCGCGCCTCAACTATTTGGCTACCCGTTGACAGAGCTGAGCGGCCAAAGCACTACGTGCCCCCGTCACGGGCAGTTCTTTATCCTTAATCATAATTTTCATAGACATATCATTGTTAGCAGCTTGTTCGTCCCGTGGTTCTTTGCATAGACACGTCCTTGTTCTCCCGCCACCGCTGCGAAAGTGCCCGGCGCTAATCAACCGATGAAAGTTGACTTACGCAGACCGAGCATTATCCTCACCATTCCGCACAAACGACCTATCCGCCATTGTCTTTTCATGCCGATGGGCCGTTTTCCCCGGCGCGGCTTCCGATCATGTTTACAATGGGCGGAATCTGGGTGTTATCCGGGTGGCACGCGAGCTTATGCACGGTATTTCGGTGGCACTTTCGTTTTCTGATTGGTTCCTGGTTTGGCGCGCCCGCGCCGTGTATCGGCGGGGGGAGGAGCAGCTCTTTTCACAGTCTAAATAAACTCAGAACTGAGAATGAGGTGAGCAGACTGGGTCACTTATACATGTCACAAAAGTGGATTTTGATTGATGCATGCACATTCAAGTGACGGAATTAACCGGAATTTATTTCGCGTTACCTCATTTTCTCTTCTACTTTATTTTTTTAATAGAGAACTATCCATGTCGACGGTGTAAGCCGGCAATCACATAACTCGGTTTCCGATGTCTCAGTTTCCTGTCATACTTTACTTTTTGAACGGAAAACTACTCAACGGCAATTCTTTAAAACTGCCGTGAATTCTCTGTGCGAAGAGAATTCTGCAAAAACTTGAAGGAGTGATGTCAATATGTTATCCTTTAAAAAAAATGACATGCGGAGATTTTCAGACACCGCAAACAAGATATGTGATTGCGGACTCACGCCGTTGATATATAACCCCTCCCCCACTTTTAAACGGTGAATTTTCCTGAATGTTAAAAAATATACTTAAGAGTCTAAATTCTATTTCTGTTTTCCATTCATGGAATGAAACGTTTGAGATAATTAGGCGATGTCGTATGTGTTTCGAAGGCAATTAGCAATCGTCGGCGATTGCCATGCCTCAGGTGAGTAGATAGAAACGCATAAAATACATAAATAAAGAGACAAGATTAGAGTACGGATTATTTGGCCATTAATGTG
This sequence comes from Bemisia tabaci, assembly GCF_001854935.1. Taxonomy (NCBI): domain Eukaryota; kingdom Metazoa; phylum Arthropoda; class Insecta; order Hemiptera; family Aleyrodidae; genus Bemisia; species Bemisia tabaci. Next base: position 1,140,700 of record NW_017566817.1, on the reverse strand, counting down.
AACAGACACCTTTTCCTGCGGAAAGACGGGCTAACTCCGAAGAGCGTATGGTGATATCTGTAATCTTAGTTGGGTTTAAAACGAACAAGCAACTGAAATAACTTTGTGACAAAGCGTAAAGTATCACATGAAATGAAGGCGCTTTAAGCCGACATTATGTTTTTGAAAGCCACTGCCCATCACTTTTTCAATATGCGCATTACCGCTTTCAGACTGCAAGCGATCGCTAATTGCCTGCGACCTAGTGATATGTGTCCTAATCATGCCATTTTGCAAAAGAGATTTACCAACTTAAAGACAATTTTGAGAAAATAAAACAAATACACTCGAAGAAAAGTAGTTTAAGGAGATCCATACATAATTAGGAGAAGATAAGGATTTAGTGGAGTCTACTATGAAATGTAAACATTCGTACAAACTGCACTCAATACATAACAGACTGTACTGCATTAAAACCAAAACCAGTTACAAGTTTTCCTCACTATCCTCTGGGTAGACTTCTTTAACGTTGTGTAGTTTTCATGATGCATACTAAGGCTACCTGCATGAAAATTTACGAAAAACTGCCTGACTGCCTCTGACAGAGTTATGTATTTTTAGCGCTTCATCCTGCGTTTGCCTTGTGATAGTCCACATTAATATAATTACGACTTCTTTTTGAAGAGGAGACAAAACTATCACGCGTCATTCCAAAAAAGCGGATTATGATGCCAGATAAAAACTTTTCCCGCGACCGAATGCTTCCATTTAATAACGCTCCTGGAAAATATCAATGAGTTATCCTGTATAAACCTTTAAAAATATTTTGACTGGCTGTTTAAAATATTCAAATTATAATTGGAAATATAAAAATAAGAGCAAGTATAACCTTCACACCGATCATAATCATATCTTTTACATTAGGCTGAAGGATTGATTTCAAGTGCTTTCTCTTTCTTCTGTAATAAAACATTCACTTTTTAATGAATCATTGCGTAGCTGATATAGATATATGAAGATTTGAAAAAGATGCAATACCGTAAACGATGCTGATTTTAGTTCCGCACGTATGAAGCGAGGCCAGAAACGAATCGTAATCACACACTTGGAAAAATCGATCAGCCAGCCAACAATAGCTGTCTATCTATTTGTCTGTAAATATGTGTTTACATTAACACACAAAACGGATAAACAATCATCTCTCTCGTATCAATCAGAAGCATTTATGAGCTCTAAAAAATGATTGTAGGTCAATGTAATGTTTTTGAAACATCAACCGTCCATTTTTAAATTTGGGGTTACAAACACTGAGATTGTTAATGGGTTTTCTCAAAAAACAACCCATATTTAGGGACACACGCGGACATATTGTCAAATATCGATGTGTGACATCAGCAAGCTGATAATTGAAAATGGTAGGCAAAGCTATAGACAAGAAAGACAAAAGGGATATGGAGAGATCCTATTGGTAGAAGCGGGTGGTTGCAATAGACAAAGGAGTTACATAATAGACTAACAAGCGGCAGACCACGAGAAACCCTATATAGTTTTTCTATCATTTTCTCCCTTAGTCTATAGGAGCCACCTATTTCAACTAATAACATCGCTCCATATACTCCCTATGTATTCTTTGTCTACAGTTTTGTCTACCAATTTAAACTATCAGCCCACAGTTCAAGATGGAAAAGTGGGTCAACACAGGAAAAAGAAAAACTTCTCGTCACAGAAGTCAAACCTTTGATATATGCCGCCAGCCGCTCGGATCTGCTCAGGCCCCTGTCTGGCGCCTGAAGAGTTGGGTCTCGTCCCGAGGAATTTGGGACGATAAATTTTTCTTACTCCGCTGCTGACCTACTTACCAATGTTGAACAGTTATGCTTCTTCTTGCTACCTTTAGGAACATATGAGCAGTGGCGTGGCCTGAATGATCGATTATCGATATTTCCTCATTTGTAGCTATGGTAAAGAATCGATTATTAAGGTGTTCGCTGCGAACACCCTGTTTATCGATCCTTTTCCATAGGTTTAAATGGCAGATCAATCGATATATCGCAATTCACGCCACGCTACTGCATATGAGGACTTATCTGTAACAATAGCGGATGTGAAAAATTACCTTTTCAAAACACGCTTAAAAAACTGTTTTGTTCAAACAAAAATTTAATATGTTTGGCTCCGGCATAATGTACAGATCTCGAAGATCGCATCTCAAGTATTTTCTCAAAATTTTCTCGATACCAAAACAGTTTTTTGAATGTGTGTCGAAAAGGTAATTTTTCACATCCGCTATTGTTACAGATAAGTCCTCATATGCTACATGAAATTACACCGATTTTTAACGAGGAACCAGAATCTGACCTGAGGTTTTGGATATTACGCGTTTTAAGTAACATTTTTAAAATTCGTAAATCCAAGACGGCGTGGCTTAAAAAGCTATCTCGGTTCTTGTTCGTTCGATTTTCGTGAAATTTGGTATCAGAAAGTATTTTTTTGACCTATATTTTATCGTTATAACGAGAACCTCTCTGAAGCGAGGAAATCGGTTGGTACCTTGAACCTCCTACTTTAAATAGTGTATTTTCCTCCCGACGTAAGGAACGTGGTAACAAAGCAACGTCTGTAGCCAGAGGCCGTCGACCTGGCTCCTGGATCAAAGTGCAGGGTCATACTTAAGAATTTGCCTTCTCCAGAGCACAAATAATGACTACTTCCGTTGTTTACAAATTTCAAGCGGCTGACAAATCAGTGCAGTTTCAAAAAAGGTGATTACCGCTTGTAAATGAACAGAGGAAAATTAGTTAGATTTAAAGTAATTTTTCCAATTATTTTAAAAGACGGTAATCCATTCAGAGCGTGTAAAAAACTTGATGGTAGTAACAAATTGAAAAACGTTGACTCCGCGAGTTGAGCTAATCGCGCCGCACTCAGCGTAGTTAGCGCGACACGCGTATTAGCGCCTACAAGACTGCAGAAATACTTCCCGCATTGCGCGTTGGCCACGGCGCGCATTTTAATCGTTGAAAATTCGGCGCTGGACAGCCACGCCGAGCCGGACCTACCGCGGTGTAAGGTGTGTAATGTGTATTCATTTTTGGTTCATTTTCAAAATAAATTTGGCCTCAGCTAATATGGGCGCGCTCTCACACTGATAAATTGAAAAAAAATAGTTTCTTTTCTTTGTTTTTTTTACGCTCATTTGATGATTTTAGATTGCAAGCGCTCGTCCTCACGTTCACATCAGACATACTGCTCCAAACTTCTTCTATTACAATTTCAAGTATGCATCAGTTCAAATTCTGATATTTTTTTCGAATAGATAAAAAATCGAAGTTTTCAGCATTGAAATTGATGGCAAAATTCATGTAAATTCTATTTTGCCATTATTTTTAGTTCTGTTGGTCATTCTCATCAGCAGAATTTGTCTTTTATTTTTAGACCGAGCAGAATTCAGCTCGCTCAACATTTAAAAACCAGGGGTCAATTTTGTGGATTTAGGTAGATTGAGAAAAATACAGTCTTTTTAAGGAAATAATTTATTTAGAATTTTAGTTCTTTTTTCTCAGAATTCTTAACTTTTTACAAATGTTCGCTTTTCCTGTAATTTGAATTAGAAACGAACTGGATTTTTACAATTATTATAATCTCAAGGTAATGTTTATTACAACAGACTCTGTTTTTAAATGCCATTATTAGATCAGATGATGGGCGGAATTCAAAATTTCATACAAACTCTCACGAAAATCTATATTTACAGGGGAGTGTACTTCTTTCTTTCTTGTAACTTTGTTTAAGTGTGTTCTAATCATATGCGTACAAAAAGTCGCAATGCTAAGTTAGAAGTTGACTTAAACTAGGAGCATTATGCAGGTCTCATGGGTAAGTAAATGCACACTGCTCATTGTGGTAGTGTATGTTAAAAACATTTATTCCACAAATCTGACTTAATGCTAAAAGCTCCCTTAAACCTTTTTATTTTGATTTTAGTTCAGAATTAAAGAAGCTCAATTGTCTTTCAATGTATAAACGGTATGTTTTCGTTCGAATTCACCCAACGGCAACATATTTTAATGTTTACGAACCCTTTAAAGTATGGTGAAAGATCAATATTTTCTTTGATAGGAAGCTTACAGTAAGAGTCTCTCTCTAAGTGTATTACGAGGAGGGAATTTGATACTAAAAATGTTGGCAGAAACATTCTTTCCGATCAATTTTTAAGTTGATTTTTGGGTTTTCGTTTAGGTACCCAGCCTATTTTTCTAAAATGTATTTCGATTTTAAAACACGTTTCAGTTTCGATTTATGCTTAAGAAAAATAAGCGCAAATTGATAAGTGATTTTGAACAAAGAGGACTAATCTAGAGCCGTTTGAGTCTTGATCGGGCTCCTATAATAATCAAAATAAAAAATCAGCAAGTTCACATCGCATATATGCATAGATAATTTGACATGTTCGCCCGCATTAATTAATGGATTTTGTTGCGCACATTCATAGTAGAAATTGTCCTAGTTTCGTTCCATTATTAGAGGAATCCCCAAAAATAGTACGAAATGGGTTTCAGCAGGTAACTAATCTGTTAATATTTTGGTTAAGACCTAAATAAGACTTTTACCTACAACCTAGTTCTTCAAAAGTTTTGGGACCTGAGCATTCCCAAAAATTGCAGACTGATTACCAGTTTGATACAAAGCTCAGTATAAATGACCGTATGATGAGCTCAGACAAGGGTAAAACGTATGCAACATCAAACAAACGAATAGCACTGTCTATGTATGGATCGATCCCTTCTTTTTATTACTTAGAAGTCTCGTTAGAACCGTATCCATTAACAGTTTTTTTTTTTTTTTCTACAACCCCCTCTATTAGAGAGACTCAAATAATTCCATTGTAACTGAAGGGCTATTCACAAAGAGGCCCTAAATTTAGGACGTATCCATATTTTCAAGTGAAATTAGATGGAACTTAGGATAATGGAATCTGTATTCGTGGTCCCTCGGAAGCTTCCTCATTCACAATACAAGACATATCGCTTATAAAACTGAAAAACCCCGTGTACCTCAGTTGCCACGGACCAAAAATTACGGCTGAAACTTTTTACAGCCGGCAAACTGAGATACGTGGTTTTCTATATTAGCCATGAATTTGGTCCTCTTTCATGTCGTGGCATATTTAGGAAGAACATTTTTTAATAGGGATGACATCTTAAGTCAGATATCCAAGTTTAGCATCGGACTGTGCATTTTCAATCGAAAATTTCATATCTAACCTATCTGAAAGGCTCGTTTCACCGTGCGACGAGCCTCACTGCGAGGATCTAAAACAGTGGCGTGGCGTGCTTTGTGATACATCGATAGATCTGCCTTTTAAACCTGCGGAAAAGGATCGATTTGAAGTAACCCAAGTAGCATTTCTCAACAGAAAAAAATCGTTGTATATTTCGATTTTATTGGCGATAAAATTGCCAAGATTATCAACATCTGAGCAATTACCCTCGATCTTATTCCGATAAAATCGCGCTTTTAACGCCTGACAATTTATCGCGATATTTTCGCAATAAAAATCGTGATAAATTGCGATTTAATCTCGATTTCATCGACGAAAATTGACCCTGATTTTATCAAACCAAAAATTTGCCATGTGTAGCGTTATGGTGGCCACAGCCACACATTGCAATTTTTAATGCGAAAATATCCCGATAAATTGCCACCAACATAATCGCAATATCCAACCGATAAAATCGCTATTTATCGCGATCACTTCTACTTGGGAAATAGTTGTTCGGAACATACACCATAAAAATCGATTCTTAATCACAGCTTCAAAGGGAGAAATATCGATAATCGATCATTTACACCTCGCCACTGACGTCAAATACAATATTCGTCGTTTGTGGTGGTGGTCAGTGGCGTGGAGTGCTGTGCGATATATCAATTGATACGCCACTCAAGCCCATGAAAAAAGATCGATTATCAGGGTGTCCGCAGCGAACACCTTAGTAATCGATTCTTTACCATAGCTCCAAATGGGGAGATATCGATAATCGATCATTCACGCCGCGCCACTGGTGGTGGTAATATTAGGGGTACGGTGGGCGCAAGGCAGGGAGCTGGGGTTAGAGAGATCTGGGTCCGTCGATGGGTGTCCAGTCGTCCACGTCGGGCATATCGGCGATGTCCATCCGTCGCTGGGTCTTGGGGTCGACCGTCTGGGGGAGAGGCCCTCCGGGGGGGCTCGACTTGAAGAAGTCGATGATCGGGTGGTAACTGTAGTTGATGCGCTTCGAGGCTGGTTTCGGGGCCCCGGATGGCGGTGAGTGATGGGCCACCTCGGCCAGCAGCTCCTCGATCTCCGACTTGGACGGGGCCGCTGGGATAGCGCCCTGCCGGGAGTCTGGGCCTGTCGGCTTCGACCTGTAAAGGAAAATAGGCGGTGTCAGTGAAAACTCATGTGAGGTTAAGGTGTTAAGGCTGAGGTATCGGGGGCCGTTCATAAATACATGGACGCTGGTATTCTCGGATTAACCCTCTCGCTTTCCTGTACACTGGATAAAAAAAAAACACTTTGGATCTAGAGTCCAGACTCTTGAAAACATTGAAAAGAAAAAATACTCTTGATTCAATCAGATGTAAGCTTAAATCAAAAGGAAATCCGCTCAAATTAAGAGGCTTGGTTCTTGATTTCAGCTTAAATCTGAATGAATCAAGAGTATTTTTTCTTGTCGATGTTTTTAAGAGTCTGGACTCTCGATCCAATGTGTTTTTTTTATATTTTTTTTTGTTTTTTTTTTTCCAGTGCGGTATTCTCGGATTAATCCTCTCGCTCCCCCGTAGCACACCTACTCTGCCGTGCTAAGCAAGAACGCCGTGTGAGCCATCAGGCGTTGTCAAAATTCTTTTGACAAATCATAAATTTTTAGGAAATTTTGGGAATATTTCCTCTTCGATTTTTCTGAGAATTTTGCTCATAATTTGCTTTAAATAGCCTGAAAATTTAAAGGAAAAATATTCATAACTTTTTTCAAAAGTCAATATTTTCTGAAAGGCAATTTGGCAACATTCGAATGCTCATATGGTGTTTTTTCTTAGGACGGCAGTATTACACAGATCTGCATACCCTCAAAGCATATTAACAATGATCTTTTTTGAGTGAAAGGGCGGTGACAAGGTGCTTTAGAAGAAAAGAGGGAGTTCAACTCCCTGAAGGGCTTCGGGAGGATAGGGGACTTCGGCGGATGGGTGCATGTTGCAGAGAGCCCAAGAGCGCTGTAAAATCGGCTTTCATGCATGTATCTTTTTTACCCCCTTCTCTTGAATTGGCATTTTGAAATGAATTCTGGTTAACAAATTGCCACCTTGCGTCGAAATTTTAAAAGCTTGTAACTCAGAGTGACATTTTTCCCTCTGTTGTTTTTCTATGTTGTTGGTTGTTTTTCTATCAAATTTCGTAATATTGACCCACAGAGTCAATCTAAAAATTCTGAGAACTTGTTTCTGGAACACTCTGTATGTTATTCTCTGTATGAGGATAATTGCTCTTGTTCACCCTCTCCATCGTTAACTTGAGAATTAAGTGAACATGAGTTGCATTTTTTAAGGTGCCCTGTGAAAATTATCTAACTTCTTCGTTTTTTTTTTTTTTTTTTTTTTTTTTTTTTTTTTTTTTTTTTTTTTTTTACTCCGCCGTTTTTCTTTTCTATTAGTGTTAATTATAAGTTGTTATGACTCATCCAACACATCCATTTCTTACAATTTCAAGTGTGGTACTGAAAATCCTATAATCAAGAAGAAAGTATGGCAAAAATACTCTTCAGATTACTCAAAGAAAAATATATGAACACCAGTCTGTTCAGCGGTAAAAATAATACACCTTTATCCAAAAAAAAAAAAAAAGACAACAAATTAAAAATTCAAAAAAACATCTTTCAAAATTTAAAGCAGGGTTAAACATTTCCATTGCACAAGTCCACATCAATCACCAGATCAAAAAGTAGGTTGACGTATATTTCGTTTATTAAAACCGGAAACCCTTGCCGTATTTCGCCAATTAAAATGTTATGTAATCGACGATCATCAGATACGATATTTTCTTGTAAAGCAAAATACAACTGCATGATGAGGGGTCTATATTAAAACTTTTCATTTTTGTGCCTCTTATTGTTCTCACTTTTTAAATAATAGCTCCGTTGCCCCTATAACAAACACCCGAGCTCTGCTCTCTATTTTCAGAGAAGAGCTATATTTTCACATTCCCGCGGGAAAAACATTTCCCCCAATTTTGAACAAGTGCAAGGCCCCCGCGCTCATAGTGCAAAACACGTCTGCATGACAGCAATGAATCTCTCAGGAAATGAGTCGGAAAAAAACGTGCGTTTGCAGTTCCATGCACCGCTCTATCAACAATGATGTTGCCAACTTGTTCTGGAGTTTCATCGTTACATGTAACACAGAGGACTTCTTAATAACAGCAATTCACCTCCCTCGGGAAAAAAATCGTATCCGTAAAAGTATATTTTCCACGTACTAAATTAGACTCTATAAATAATTAAAAGCCCGCTTTTCTTTCAAAATTTGCGAGTTTTGTGTCGAGGAATTATTAAACAGTGTTTGAGTCAAAGACACTTTGATTTTGGTGCTTAATTATCAATATTTCTCTGAATTTTACACAGAGGACAATGATCAAAACAAAGAGTTGTCACACCTTTCGAACCAGAAACATAATAATTTAATTTTCTCTTTTTTGTCGTTTTCGTTCCGAGGATCTATTGGGCCATTTTTCATATAATTTTCGCCGTAGATATTGGACGATAATGATGAGTCGGATGTCTTTGAAATTTTAAAATAAGACGCATGTTTTTATGTTCATGATTTTTGCAAATATCTTCTGGTAATTTTCCTTCAGATGAGCTCACTTTCGTCATCTTACAATATTTGCACTTACAGTAGAGATCATCGAGAGATTTAGAGAATGCGATAAAAATCAGGCACCACATATTTTAATCAGGGAAAAAATAGGAGGATAAAAAACAAAAGGAAATGAACCGATCTAATTTTTTCATCCGTCAGCATTTTCGGAAGTACTTTCCCCAGAAACACTCTCAATTTCTAGTAGCCACAACTACTGGCAACGTAGCTTCAATTCCGTGGGCTAATTAGCGGGAAAAGGTTACACTTAATTCATTACAAAATACCGGTCAGGCGGACGAAACAGACCGTGAACTGAAGATTTCGTGAAAACAGTGATAGTAAGTGTGAGGAAAAATCGATCGACGGGACTGGACGATAGTATCCCGACGGAGTTGCCGAATAGCATTTTAAACTCTGGAGATTCCAGGATCCTGGAACACTGCCGTTAACCTTGGAGGCTTTTGGTTTTTTTTTCTTGACGACGATGGCATCCGACAGCGGTGCCACATTTCATCGCTCTGCCGATCAAAAAGTAGACTCTCAGTTTTACGCATGATCTTAGGTTTATACAGACGACAGAACTTATTTCCTTAAAAAATAGGCCCGTGCCCCTTTTAGGATCAGAGTGAAAATTTAGGCTTGTATCTGCTTCTTCAGGATTATTGATCATAATGATGCCACAAGATTGCTGAAAATTCCTAAAACTTGCTTCAAAGTTTGTTCAGTTTCCATCAATGAATATAACCTCCGAAAGAACTCACGAAATTTTTGCGTAGCATCTTTCCAAATCGTATATATGTCGCGGGTATTTTGCAATCGCCGGTAGTTTGCAAGCCAGTGAATGATATTCAAAGCATAAAATTCGAATTTATTCGGAATTTTCCGAATAAATTTCCGAGAATAAATTTCAAAAATAAAAAACACAAGACTGGAGTGCTGATTATGTATTCTATAATACGAATAGACACTTCCCTGCGTAAAAATAAAGCAGCGCAGGCACACCAAAAAGAGCGCGAAGTGAACTCCGTGACATTCTTTGGGTTGAGATCAGACGGGCAACTAAACTAACTTCGAGACAAAGCGTAGAGTATTAAAAATATTGAAGGCGCTCCAAGCCGAGCTCATGCTTTTGAGGACCACCCATCAAACCTCCATTATGCCAATGGGTATTAGTGCGATTTATTGATGCAATATGTGAACCGCTTGCAAAATGCCGGCGATTGCTAATTGCCTGCGACATATAGATTCACCCTTGAAAGAAAATACTAAAAATCTTACGCAAAAATATTCTAGTGATTTTATCTTAAGTCAAAGTAATTATTTCGACCGTAAATATACGGCGTAATGTATTCATGCGTAATAACGCATGAGGCGTTTTTCTTTTGCAAGTTAGATATATGTATTTTTAAAAAAATCCGAGAGACGTGTGAAAGTTTGTCTCTGGGAACATAGAATCAATAGGTTTAGGGTAGGTTAGCTTCCGTCTACGTAAAAAAATACGATTGCGGGTATGAAAAGTCGTTTGGGCTTTAAATTTAGTTAGTCCGTATTTTTAGTAGTCCCTTATTCTACAAGTAACTGATTCTGGGCCCACGGCTCTGACCAGTATGGAATGGTATTTCTGAGCCCATAATGGTAAATCTCTTCTTTGTAGACACACATTTTACATCAGAATAATTTAGATTAAAATGTAAGAATCCCAATTCAAAATATTTTCAAGCGTAAGTTGTGAGTACATTTTTGCACGTGCATTCCGATTCTAGTGGCCTGGTCGGCGAGTTCGAAATTAAATTAGGACACAACTTCCTGATTGAATCGACTTACAAAATTTGCCAAGCCTAAAGAGTATTCTGCTTATTAATGTTTCCTCATATTCGCTCTTTGTTTTTTCTTCTCGTATACTGAAAACGCGGCCTGAAGTGAGAGCCTTAATTGGCTGATCTGATCTGTTACTGATTGGGCCAGTGTCGGAAAAGCTTAATTGAATAGCAGCATTGCGAAGTTTCATGTAACAACTTTTTCCTCTATTTATTAACGAAATGAGGACCTATTTTGAATTCAAAATGTCTGGGTATAATTCCACCAAAACACGGACAAAATTCACAGCCAATTTTTAAAATATAAGCACACAGACGCCTGTGATCGAATTAATTAACAGTTGTGAGTATTTTCAGCGATGAAATAGACCAGTTTAATCATGCGTTGCTTCCAAGCTAGACATCATTATGGTATTTTATTGTAATGGGGCATGCCAAATGTTTTTTATTTTCTCATCAAGATATTGAGGTTTGATAAACTTATACACAATTACTTTTCATATCTATTCGTCTCCCTGTAAAAATTTTCATATTTCAACTTCCTTTTGTGCCTTTTAATTCAAACTCGAGTTGTAAAAAATAGAGTATTATTGGCGCAGAAACTAAAAAGCTGGGCTTTTCGATTAAGTTACCCCTAATTGGACTGCATTTTGCAATTTGGAACTATAAATTCTGGCTCTTCTGGAAAAACACTTCTGTGCATACTCATGGCAAACTCATGGCACATACGTTGTTTTTGAACCGGGCTAGAATCTATAGGTCCAAATTGCGAAATGTAGTTCATTTTACCTCCTACATTTTGAGGTAGAACAAGGGTCAAACCAAGCAAAGATTCACAGAATATTACGTAGCTTCCTTCGGATTAAAGAAAATGTGAGCTTGAAACGTCGCAAACGGAGTCTCTAGTCCCACTGTGGATTTAAAATAAAATGTACTCTAGACTATTAAAATGAAGATTATCTAAGTCGCCGATAATGCCGCGCTTTTAGCACGTGTGGACGTGCGCGAGAATAAGCACATTAATGGAGAAAATGAATTTAGCACGGATTTGACAACCAGGATCTGGGTTCAGCAGAAATCTTGTTAGCTGTCATAGACACATTTCGGATCGATGGCGCGCGGCTGAGTTTTCAGTTTCAGTTGTACGGATGCATTTCCGAGTGGGACGGTCTTCACACCGTATTCGGAACCTAGTTCTTCTCTGTGTCTAGTGCTCTCAGGAAAATATATCCTCCTCGATTTTGGATACAACGTGAAAATTATAAATTCAACCCTCGGACACCCTGCAACCAACCAGCCGTCGAATTTGGTACGTACCTTGAATAAGTGTTTCCCTTTTTGACAAATTTTCAGGGCTTCGTCTGCATATATTGCCTTTGATAGAGGGTCGTTCATAATTTACGTAACTTCTAAGGTTGGATGGGGGGGAGGTGTCGAAGAGAGCGGTGCGCGGTTTTGTTTTCACGTGTAAAATGAGTAAAGGACAGAGACTTGCGGCACAAAATCGTAATGGAGAGAAAGGGGAGAATGTCAAAATATCCAAAATTAGTGTCACGGATATTTTATGCCTCTGAGAGTCATCAGAGATTTCTGATGGACTAGAGGGAGAAGGTCTTTTACTTTGTTCTATTGGGAGGGGCGGCGGGGGGGGGGGGGGGGGGGGTTGCTAGAAAAGGAATAGATATCTCGGGACATTGGAAAGAGGGCACCATTGCACATGAGCAGCAATGCATTTAAAAGACGCGAGATAAAACTTTAAGAACAATGTGTTGTCTGAGTTGGTATCTTGCAGCGAGTGGCCCCTCTACGAAGTTTTGTGAAAATGAACGCACACGCATCTTCCGATTTTGTACGGCTGACCTTTCGTTTAGTTTGTTCCATCATTCATAGTATCGATATTATCTACAGATAATTGGTTTTGTTCCTTCCGCGGAATTATCCAAACAATCGCCGCGAATGGTCCTTTAAACAACATCGTTTTCGTCTTCGAGACAAATGGAGAAACATATATTTCGAATTTTTTAACTTTTTAGTTTGAGTTTATACGAAAAAATCGCATCATTTTAACGTGAGCATGTATACGTTTGGCGTGCTATGAATGAAATCTGCCGACAGGAGAGTGCTGTTTTACTTTTGCCGATTTTTCATGATCAAGTTTTAAGAATCAGGTTTTCAGAAAGCGATCCGCTCGAAACATTCTTTCATTCCGATTAGATCGGTCACGTGGGACTTGAATATAATGGGTGACCTAAAAGTGCCCAAACTTTTAGCTCAATTCGTAAGAACTCAGTATTTTTCACATTACTCTGTGACGTTGCTTCTCTGATGATTGTCAGCTCTCGTCAGCTTAATGTAGGGCTTTGCTGGAGAAGTTCTCGTTTGAGTACACAAACATGTTTCAGCTGAATTTTTTCGTGCATCAGTTAAAAACCCAACGTAAAAATAACGAGTTATCAATTTCGGAATGTTCATTTAGATATTATATTCCTTGCGAGTCAAGAAAACGATTGTATCAACTGAGCCTTATTGGACCTATGACGTTTTCAATACTGTCATCTACTTTCGGTCGAGTTGCTATAACTTTAATCACAGGGATTTTTGGAAGCTGCGACCTACTTCTGTGTCCAAATCTAAACATTTTTCTTTTGGAACTCAAAAATTCATTATTTTACTGAATTTGTTTTTTCTTTGTCTCGTTTCCCTCATTTTGAAGAGTGGAGTTTAGTTCAAAAATGGATACTTTATCGAGATTCGGAGAATTGTTTTTTGGCCACACTGTAGATTCGCATTTTTATTGACTGCTTGTTTGTTGCATCCATGTACACATGTATTCGATATACAGAGGACAGGGACGATGTCTATATATAATACTCGAGAAAGGGAAGAAAAATAAGATGACTGCGAATTCTGCGATGGTGATATTCTCACTTTTGAAGACTTTCCATTTCAATGATTTACCAAAAGCCGTTATCATGCTTTCGGAGGAGGTAAACTGAATTTTCCATTTCCAGCCAAACGAGTTAGGCTAGTTTGCTTAAGTGAGGGGCGAATTGAAAATTCTCCAAGATAAGGAGAAATTGATGTCTCTCGCGTTCACATCTGCCTGGATTTGTGCACTAAAAACCAGATTTCCCTATGTAAAGCATACCACTAAGTTGTGTCGCAAGTTTCAAGTCTGAAAATAGACAAGACTTTTGGACGTGCGAGCAAGTCGACCAGACACGTTTCTTAGTAATTTGTCAGCTTGAAGTTTTCCTCGTTTGTTCGATGTAATATTCAATTGAGAGAATCCTCAAGTTTGAAAATCAAAACAGAGTTCACAATATTGGTGGACCCGGTGGAAATAATTACAGTAGAAATAGATAATATTTTACCTTTGTTCTTCTGATATATTCACACAATGTAAAAATAGGAAAAATTTGAGATACTGAAATCAATACGTACTCAACATACTTGATAGGTGTATTTTGGGTTCTTCGGATCGTATTCTCTACCCTTTTTGACTCCTCAGCCTCTTGGTGAGGTGGACTAGGCCGTCTGACGTATGTTGAATCTCTTTTTGGAGTACTGTGGGCTGCAGTTTTCCTTGGAACCTGCAAATAGGTCGACTTGTTTTTACGCAGAATGGATTCTCTTAAGTTAGGCTGCAAGTGAATTGAGACAAAATTTATTACAGTCCTCACCGCTTAAAATGAAACGAGCCTGTGTTCACGAGCAAGAAGGTAACCAGACATGTTATTTTTTACTAAAATTGCTGATATTTATTTCGTCCAAATTATAAATTTTATGGAGTGTTTACGAAGACAAGATGGCGAGAACAACCAAAAGAGTCACTTTTAAACGTCTACGTTTCATATTGACGAAGATGAAGCTTTCGAAGTTTTCACTTCATGCCACACGGAAAACAGTATCATTATCCTAACTATACTCCTAGCTGATTTTGGCGCCAGATATTAGAGTAGTTGCACTAGCCAGAGGTATGGTAAAGTCAGCTGAAAGTGTGGTTTGATCGACTATACCTCTAGCTGGTGCCCTCACAGCCAGCACAAGTGTGGTTTGATTAACTAGGCTGGTGCCTTTACACTTGTAGCATGTAGCTGGTGCAATGACTCGTATAGCTGGCGCCAAAATTAGCTGAAAATAAAGTTGCGATTGTGATACTTTTTTCTTCAGTGCAGGCCTCAGGCTTCTTCCATTTATTTGTTGCATTTTGCAGTGTACCAAATTTATAGTTGAAATTCACTGAATGACTGTAAATGTTAGGGAGTTTCTACTCACTGTCACGTGTGAATAAATCTCTTGAAAACATCAAATTCAACTGAAGTGCAATTTTAATATACTTTTCTTCGAGCGCATGGTGGAGAATCTTAGGTTTAGTGCTTTCTCCGCACCAAAACTGTGTGCTTTTCTGTACAAAGTTTGTTAGGAGTCAATGAAAGTCCAATTTTAAGGAAGTTAAACGGAGTGAATATTGCTGTTTGCGAAATTCTCAAGTTTTTAAAAAAAAAAAAAAAAAAAATGAAAAGAAAAAACTGAATAGCAAGTGTGTCATTTTTTATTGAAAAATCTATTGTCAATCAATGAAATTTCTCTCTCTTTTTTCGAGCGTACTGCAAGAGATGGTTTCTTTCAGCACTCAGCACTGGAAAAAAAAAAAACATTGGATCTAGATTCCAGACTCTTGAAAACATTGACAAGAAAAAATACTCTTGGTTCAATCGGATTTTTGCTTGAATCAAAACGAAATCCGCTTACATTAAGAGGTTTGGTTCTTGATTTAAGCTAGATTCTGATTGAATCAAGAGTACTTTTACTGGTCGATGTTTTTAAGAGCCTGGACTTTAGATTCAATGTGTTTTTTTTTCCCAGTGAGGTCCGTTAGTGGAATATCCCCCCCCCCCCATCCGAAACTCACTTAAAAGAACTTGATATAAATTATGCAGTTATACAACTTTGAAATCTCTCCTTCTCCAATTCTCCAATTGCATAAGCCCCACATGGTGGTGAACTCAACCGCACAATGACTTTGAAATTTTTGCACGAGTTACTGGGTTCATGCAGGTTCAATGCCGCGATGACTGTAATACACATTATTTATCTATATCTCATTGTGATAACGCATTTATACACTCTCTTAAAACCGTACCCACACGTGCGCACGCAACTTTGGATGGAGTTCATTGTGAAGAGCCCATCAAAGTCCGGCCGTGCTTCCTTTCTTCCCGCGTAAGGGACATATTGAAGACAAAGTGGAGTGGTTTATCTGGCGCGAATGAAATATTTTTCCTCTCGTATGATCATTCTCCAACTATGTGTAATCGTTTGATTATACAATTTGCCGACCAATTCACTTTTTCAGTGATTACGGGAAGCATAAATTGATTCCACGAAAAATTGGTAAGGGTCAGCTTATTTTCGTACAGCGCTGTTAGATAAAGAGAGATTATTTTTCTGATTCTTTTCATTGACTAAGTTAGCGACGGATTAATTTTGGGTGAAAATGAACCAATCGGGGAGACACGCTGGTCAGTGCAGCTCGTGTCAACGGCTTCACAAAACTTAAGTTAGGGCTCCAACTTTATTAACTTATTCAATTTGATTATTCATTGCTTCATTCGTAGATTTTTCATCAGCTTATTCATACATAATAGACTCGGTTTCATCATTTCCACTTACAAGTCGCGGAGGGGGCAATCTTTGTACCGGAGCAGGCTCTTCATCTACGACAAAATTATCCTCGTTAAATTCATCTTGGATTGGATATTTTTTGTGCGGAGGTTTCATAAAGGTTGGCAAACCCGTGATGTGACAGGAACAGCAAGTTGGCACCTGGAACAGAACGCGTTTATTTTGAAACAACTGCACAACGGTTGTTAGGACTCGGATTGTGTCACACGTAGTCCTAAGAATCCCTAGAAAATTCTTTGCAAAAATACGAACAAAAATTATGCTTTTACAAGGGAGATTACTGTGAAGGGCACGATGAGCATTTATGGTACGATCGCAAAAAAAAAGTCTTATGGACATACTTGTTGTTAGCTTCTTTCTCCCTTTCACTCTGAATTTTTTTAGGTTCACTTGAATTACGTGAAAATAGTTATTTAGCATGGCTTTATTTTGATGACTATGAAGTTTCAGCCATCAGAGCGTCAAAATAACTGTATCTTACCTATTGTGCGACTTTAACAAATTTCACGAATGATATTTTTTCGAGAATCCATATCTTGCCAGAGCAGATGTAATTTGCTGATCTTATTTGGGTGTGATCATAAACACGCACACATGTCATATTGGTATACTCTGAATTTTGGTTGTGCACATTTTATTCTGTTGGAAATTAACTGTAATATTCTCCAATCTCGTTGTACTCTTGTTTGCTGTTAATAATTTTCGTCATTTCATATCCTTAATCAGATTTGAACATCGTTAGCTTTCCTTCCTTATTTAGCTTTCATATGCACAAGTGAATTTAATTGAGGATATTTCTTAAATAAATTTTAAACTTGCTTTTGTCGTGGTCACAAATTCAATTAAAAGCACTGAAAAATTAGCCTCAATGTTTGTAAAGCTTAAACTTGTGTGTTAAACAAAATCCCGCAAATTATATCACCAAATTAACACAAAAATAAGTAGAACACAATACTGTGAGCGTAAGTAATAGTTTAAAGCTTACCCTAAAAATATCCATAGTGAGACCTGCGGATTTGTCCCACGTAACTAATCGGTGGTAGTTAAATGTTTGCACGCACTCAGATTGATAGTTTTCAGCTAATAGCGAGCATGGCTCCTTGGGTTTTCTGCAAGAAAAAAAAGTAACTTTATGATATAATCCCGAATCCCTGAGTGTTTTCAGAAGAAGAGAGTCTTTGAAAAACATATATTTAAAGTTAAATAATATACTGTAATGGTGATTTTGCCAACAACAGTGAAAAAGCCAACACAGTTGAACAGTGTTCACTAACAGTATAAACAGTGTTCTCATTCATAAGGGAATACCTCACGCAAATCAGCCTATTAAACTTGTAAAGAGACTTACAGTTGTATACTAACTTTTAACACACGTTGGCAAACTTACTAACAGTTCAAGAATTCTAACGGTGTCAGCTCACTGCTGAACAATTGGTAAGACTGCATGGACTGGGCTCTTAGTTATGTGTTTTGTGCAGAGGCTCAGCGGATGAAATGAAAATGCATTGCATCTGATCACTATGTTTCTCCTTCAAACCGTAAGATATGCAGCAGACAACGCTTTCACGTAACCGCGTGGTCAACCCAGGCGCACTATAAGCCAGTCTTCACGCGGTTTTGAAATTCAATAAAATGTAAATTATTCCTATTGTAATCCTCTGTTAAATTAAAAACTTTTCACATAGAAGTCTCATTTTTAGTGTGAAAAATTTGAACGAATAGAGGCAGTGCATTTTCTTACTTTTTTCTGACATTGAAAACAGAACACTGGAAAATTGAGGAGTTTCATTAATAGCTTCCGGAAGTATCTTTCTCCTAAAACTCTCTTTCATAAAGTTCCAAGATTCATATGTTTCATGAATAAAATGAACGAGGGATGGAAAAGTTGTAGGAAGTACTGTGCGATTGATGATGATTTTTCTCTCGCGTCTAAAAAAGTAGGAGAAAGTCAATGAAGTAAAATGTTGATCCCAGCAAAAGCTAAAAGGTTATATGAATGTGTAGGAAGTGCGCCACACTAGAAAAAAAAAACACATTGGATCTTGAGTCCAGACTCTTGAAAACAATAACAAGAAAAAATACTCTTGAGTCAATCGGATTTTTGCTCGAATCAAAACGAAATCCGCTTAAATTAAGAGGCTTGGTTCTTGATTTAAGCTAGATTCTGATTGAATCAAGAGTGCTTTTTCGTTTGTCGATGTTTTTAAGAGTCTGGACTCCAGATCCAATGTGTTTTTCTTCCCGTGCATAATACCCTTGTCAAATGAGGCGTCAATTTAAAGAATGACTAAAATTATTCCATTTGAACCATCAAATGCGGGAAAAGAAAACACCACACACACACAAAAATACTCTGTAAGTAGCGGGATGTCTGAGGGGGGTTGAGAGTTAAAATCGAACTCCGCTGGAGCTACTAATATTAATCTACTTTAGATTGCGGCTGGCATATACTCACTGGCACATTTCTAGTCGAAGGGTTTGAGTATATTCCCCAGTATTGACTATATACTTCCATTGGCCGTTGGCTGCCTTGCCTCGTTTTGGACGTACTCTTGTGATGCTGGAACTACATATCTGCGGACCGTGGTCGTCGTCTGAGATCCGCCTAAACAGAACAAATGAGCAAATTGAGTAAAACATAAATATGTACATAAAATGGTTCAGAGTCATGCAAAAAATATTTAAGAGATTTAACTTCTTCGAGATTTATATAGAAGCTTATGAGTAATTTTCAACGTCACTCTTAAGGAAAACATTTCAAAACATCGTTTAAAAATCATACAGGAAATTGTTCCTGAAATTCGATAAAAATAAGGATAGGATCAATAACTCTTCAGACTCGAGTTTGCGTAGCTAATTTTCACGTAAGCCTCGAAGATGAATGACTGAGTATCAGACCGCAGAAGAGATATTAATTGCGCATAAACGACAACCATGTACCGACTAATAGAAATTTATGGAACTTAATGATGTTAAACTCTCAACAACTTACCAATTCGTACAGCTCAGAAATTCCCCTGCGGATACTGATTACAAACGTAGAATATAAATGAGAGCCGTGCAACATCCTAAATTATTAAAAGTCGGACTTATTATTCGCTTCAGTTTACTTTAATGATACTCTTCCATAAGTTGCGTCCGGTGATATGAATTAGGTGCGACCCATTCCATTAAAACCGAGCTAGAAAAAAGTAATAAATTCTAATTTGCTGTGCTGAATCACACAGATGTCTCTCGTTATGAAGTTGTGCGCATCTCAACCACAGAGGGACTTAATATTCTACGAGGGTGTCTTTGACACTTGAAAACAATGCAGATGAAATTCTTCTATGAGCATCGATGAGACGAGGCAAGGGACTCGCTTGCTACGGGGGATTGTTTCAAACAAACGTATTTAAAAAAAAAAAAAAAAAAAAAAAAAAAAAAAAAAAAAACATTGAAACACTGTGAGAGTAATTGAACTGATGGAATACCTTTCTAAAGGTCGCGGATTTTCACTGTAATCTTCGGTGGAATTTCTCGTGCTTTCTAGCAAAACATCGAAAGCAGCTTTGTTTGCTATACTTTCAATTGTCTCCAAAATTTCAGTTCTGAAACAGGTGAACATGCGATAAAACATCAAATCGAAATAATTTGTTTGCACTAATACTGACTTATTTGAGAATGAAAAGTAAATATCAATAGATTAAATAGAAGATTTGTTGCGAAACAGTAGAAAGAATTTCAACATGCAAATGAGTCCTAAATTATATGTTTTCTATTCGATTTATCTATATCTTATGCAGGCCGTTCCTTACGTCTATTATCTTTAATTAAATATTATTTTTTAAAAAAATACATTGTTAGGTACCTACAACTTACATTATTTTTCGGAATAAATGGAATTTTTTAGTCTCAATTCGAAAAGTGTGGCAACGGAAATTTTAAATTTAAATGTGCTTATCAAGAATGAAGGTTAAAAATTGCATTCTTGTGAATTTAAGAGTGTCGCGTGTAAGTTGGAAATTACATTGAAATTATTGACAGATGCGAACTATAAACTTAAATGTTAGGGCAGAGAAAGAGCTTTTGAATTTATTTTCTCTCAATGAAAATTAGCTTTATGAGCTTTGAGGGGAATGTTATATATCAGCAATATTACTTTCTTTTTTTTCCAATGCTCAGCCGCCCAATTCTGCTTTTCGTGGAACCTTTCCATTCGATTTAAACTCTCGCTTCCTCAGTGCTCAAACTTAACAAGGCCTGGAATGAAAGGAACGGAGATGATGGTAGGCTCTTACTATTCTCGGGGAGAGAAAGGCCAAGAAAGTCCGAACTCATTACACTCAAAAATGTTAATTATAGTGAATATCGGTGTAAAAATGAGGGGAGGAGTGTTCTAAACACAAACAGGGATTACATGAAATACATAACATTATTCCTTCAATCTAGTATCAAGATTTCACAAGTTCATTAGTGCGCTTGATTTTGGATTGTGCTTCGTTTGTAACGTAAAATTATTAAGGTTTATTTGTGAAATATTTGAATTAAAATTTCGCATATTTTTCTAAAAAAAAAAAATAATTAATTTCAGGACTGTTAGCATGTTCATACTTACTCTGGATAATTGCCGACCTCCGAGCAAAGTGAAGTGCCAACGAGTTTACAGTCGTCCTCTATATGGGGACCAGGTGCGTTGTTTCTGTGAGGAGCGATAATTTGAAGGGTAGGTCTAAGTTTATTCGGAGGTAACGCAGGCGAAGGAGGCCTTAGTGCAGGGTTGATTAACCCTGGAGGAGGTGGAGGTGGCCGCAGCTCTGAAAGCGAGGTCAAATAATGCAAATATGTTATTTTATTTATTTTTTTTGTCGCATCTGTAGTAACGTTTTGCCTAACAATAAAACTGCACAAGAAAACATTTAGCAAAAAAATTTGGAATTAAGGCTCATTTAGGGACTATCACCTGTCGATAACCGCAGAAATCGCATGGAATTCGGCCCAGTAGAACGCTCAAACGAACTATTACAAAAAATAAAAATTTAAATTGTTTAAATGGGAGAATTCGCAGCTTTAGCACGTAATATAAAAAAATCTGGGTCATATTTTCAAAATCTGAGTAAAGCGGGCTCATTTAGAGAAAATTGTCTGTCAATAGCCGCAAAAGTCATGAAAATCGGCCCGGTAGAACGCTGGAACTAAGCATTACCAGATACGCAAATTTAGGAGGTCTCGGAGTTTATAGTATAGAAGACTAATTCTTTGGATGGAAAAGGGTAAATTTACCTGGAGGTATGTCCAGAACGGTCCTTCTGTTTGGTTGGATTGGAGGCCGTCGGGCAGGATAGATAGTCGTGCCGGTAGGCCTGTAGAAGTTTGTCGGGACATTCCTGTTCGGATAAAATGTCTGGAAAACAAAATGACGGTGCATTTAGGTGGACCTGTCTATATGTACAAAGAAATTCGGCAATGTTGAATACAATTGAATCAGTGTGTTTGAAAACACACCAACTCGGGAAAAAAATTGTTCAGGAAACACCTAAAACTGCGCAGCGGGCGAAGAAGTTAGTTTAAGAAAAACCTTTTTGGTGCCAAAGGACAAGTACTTAGAGACTTTGTAAAGCACAAAGTTGACATCGATACACCATGTTCGATGGCAGAGAATTAAGCGTTTAAAAATTTCCGAGTTGGTGTGTTTTCGTTCTCACCGACTTTCAGATACTGATTTTTCATAGCCTGCCCTGAAAAATGTATATTTTTCGACCCGAATAACGCTTGAATATTTATTTAACTTGTTGGTACAAGGTATACTGAACCGGAAAAAGAAAACCGCAAACTCGGATGGTCACCCGTTTCCCTTGAAATGGCCGAAAATTGGTATTTCCAATGACATACTTCAATTTTTCCCTTTTCCCGTCACTGTTTCGAGCACGTCCGATTGCAATTTCGAAATTTCCTTTTGCGTGCAGAAGCTTCCATCCATAAGTGTTACTAAACCGTAGAAAAGTGAAAATCGAAAAAAACCCGAGTTGGTGTGTTTTCGAACTCACTGATTCAATTACAGCAAATGCAATATTTAATCGGTGGCCCTTACCAAAGAGATTACGAACATTGGAAGAGTATTGACTGAATTTGCCACGAAATCAATATCAGCTCTGTTTTTAATGGTAATCGGATACACTGTTCACTCATGATGGTGAGTTATTGCATAGCTGACAATTGAAGGCGTTCCTCCCGTTCGTTCGTATTGAGGCTGACTTGAGTTGCTGAATTATACGGAAACAATAGTTTGATGCTAATGTCTGCTGATTCGACGAAAATGTATTAATTTGTCGTCAAGAGCGTTTATTGACTGAGCCTATTTTATTGACTTTAACAACGCACCTCATGCAACGCCCCAATTCAAGAAGTTACCGAATGTTTTCGGCCTAGTTTAAAACCATAGAGGGAGCAAGCAAGCACCGATGGTGTGTCCGACAAGTTTTGCTAAAATACTTGTTTCAAAATAAGCATTCATTCAAGCAGGTCACAATTCGTCGCTAGGCTGACATAAGGGCGTAATTGTACAATGTGATGAGCCCGGAAAAGCATTGAATTGTATGGAAGACAGGGTTCATTGCAGAGTATAGTTACCCCCAAATGTCAGGTGGGCGACAAATTATTGCAAACGTTCATTTCCTGTTCATGATAGGTTTTTCTCTTTTTCTTTACATCTATTTATTCCATACTATTGTTGTGCAGTTTTGTCTTTTAGCAAAGTGACTCCTACAGATGTAGCTGCTTAAATTCAACCTGCAACTATATCCAGCTAAATTATTGACACCTGCCATATAAAATTTATTTTTAGGTCTTTTGAACTTAACCGGCGCGCAGATAAATAATTATCAATGAAGCGTGGTGAAACAGGCCTAATTGCTTGTCTAATTTATGGTACCCGTATGTTATCCGCAGTGCTGGAGTTCATCAGTCCTGCCCAAGTCCTCGCTAATTTTCTCGTATTTATTCGAAAGCCGCTGACCATAAATCACTTTTGGTCTTCCTCTGATGTAAATTATAATCTAAAACGTTGGTGAGTGGATTCAATGAACTTTAGGTCAGGAGCCTCCATATGAAAGGTGAAAGAATCGCTTTTGAGCCAAAAAAGGGAGAGAGAGAGGGGGGGGAGAGATGAAGTAGCTATCATTGTCGGGACTNGTGTTTCATGCGAGAAAGTACAACTTTTCTGGAGAGAGTCGAAAAACGGACAACACTCCCCGTAGATGCCAACCCGGGGCTACCCGTAACCGTTGTTAACTCCGAAGTCCCGACAATGATGGTACGTAGTTGAAGTCCCGACAATGATTCGAACTCCGTCAGGGGAGAGAGAGAGAGAGAGAAAAAAAGGGCACATGACTGTGGGTTACAGTTTGAATGATTTTTAATATTCACCCAAAAATAAGCACATTTTGGCTGAAAAGGCATCGCCGATTTGACAAAATGCCTGATTTGACTATTCGTCTTCGGCAGATATATAATCGTGACATTGAATGGAAATAATCCAAAAGTTTCTGGCATGCACGTTCTAAAATCCTATGAAAATTCAGTTTTATAGGGCTACTTTGCTAACAAAATTTGACTTTGACAACACCTCAGGATTTTCGGAGATACAAATTTTTAAGAGCAGCCCGAGACAATGATAACAGTGGAAAAACAAGGGGGAAAAACGGGAAACAAGGCTAAAATACACAATTAATAAAAACCGAGAAGCTTCGACTCACAACTGAGTCATTTTCAGTCGGAAATGCAATAAAAATGTAAATAAACGATGTTTCTCTTTTTCTCGGATCTTGGCCACCACCATGTAGGGCTCAGGTTTTCATCGTTTTTTTTTTTAAATTGATATTGAATTTCCGACTGAAAATGACTCAGTTGTGAGTCGAAACGTCTCGGTTTTTATTACTTGTGTATTTTAGCCTTGTTCCCTGTTTTCCTCCCTTGTTTTTCCACTATTTTCGGAGACCAAGTTCACTGGAAAAAAACACATTGGATCTAGAGTCTAGACTCTTGAAAACATTGACAAGAAAAAGGACTCTTGATTCAATCAGATTTAAGCTTTAATCAAAAGGAAATCCGCTCAAATTAAGAGGCTTGGTTCTTGATTTAAGCTTAACTCTGATTGAATCGAGAGTATTTTTTCTTATCGATGTTTTTGAGAGTCTGGATTCTGGATCCAATGTGTTTTTTTCCCCAGTGTTTGATTAAAGGACGCGTAAGAGGAACCTACGTCATATCCACCGGTGCTCCTTCCGAGAGAGGAGGTGCCTGGGTCCCCGTGGAACATCTTGGCCACGTCCATGCTGATCGGGAGCATGAGCTCGGCGTTCATCGTGTTGTTGCGGTCATCCGAGAACTGACCCTCGCCCGCTCCCGTGAGCTGCTTCATGACCATCCCTGCTAGGGCTAGCCGCTGTGGCGCCGACATCATCCGCAAGATTGGCAGCACCTGATCATCGCAACAGAAATATCCATCTTATAACTGCGTCAAACGCTGTTAATAAATACACATTTAAGGACTTATATGTAACAATGGCGGATGTGACAAATTATCTTTTCGAAACATATTCAAAAAACTGTTTGGTATCGAGAAAATTTTGAGAAAATACTTGAAATGTAATCTTCAAAATCTGTACAGTTATGCCAGAGCCGAACATTAGATTTTTGTGTCTCCAAAACAGTTTTTTGAGGGTGTCTATTTTTTACACCCGCCATTGTTAGGTACATACCAGGCCTCATTTTCTGTTCCCACCTTGAAAGTAAATTGTAGCAGTTGACTTTTAGATATGATTCAGTTAAATTGGATTCAAACTTAAGCACGAAAAGAGTCTATAAAAGGCATATTAAACTAATGGAAAATTTGCACGCAATTTTTCATTGCTTCATCTGAAAGTGTCCGAAGAGCTATCAACACGGAGCGGACGTTCCTGGAGTCAATGCGTCAAATGGTGATATCAACTATACTAATCAGTGCGGTCCTGCTTGTTGCAACACAATTATTTGAAAGCGGGAAAAATTAGTTGGTATTGATGAAAGGACTGTAATAAATGCCATTTTGAATTACTCCTATGCTAGTTGGACAGATCAATTCTCACAAAAATTTAGATCCTTAATCAGTGATATGTCCAATCATCAAATGCCATTTAATTTTTCTCTTAAAAAAACAAAATAAAGTAAACACTTAAAATTAAATACGAATAAAAAGAAGCTAATACATTCGGAAATGTTTTATAAGCAATTAACTGACCAACACAGCCAGTAATTGAGGCATCTGAAATACTTAAAATACTAAACTCAAAATAAGCAATCATATGAACATGCTCTGCCGCGGTGTCTTTTGTAAAACATGCTTTAAAACTTTCAGTTGATAGCAATGCTGTCCTACACGTCGATTTTCGATAGTTTAGCACGCCGAATTGGCTGTTTAGGAATGATTGAGTCGTATCTGCCTTCACTTGAATTATTATACCTCTCCTTGGGCTTTAATTACGCACAATAATTCCTTTTTCGTCGTCGAACAGCGCAAAAGACGTATCATTGTGATTTTAGTTATTGCAGGAACACGCTGATTTTCCTTTTAATTTGACAACCCTGTTTCTCATTCCTGCCATTCAATTTTTGCCGGCTGAACACGAAATTTCTGTAAAGGAGCCTTAAACATTCCTTTGAATTGCATTGATTCTTCCCCCCTAGATCGGTGAATTAATTACGGAACGTACAGATTAGATCCTTGATTCTCATTTGAAAGAAAAACGTACGTCAATTCCTCATGAATGCAATTTGTGAATCTTTAAAATATATTTTGAAACGTAGGTAATAACGTATCCTGAGCTAGTTGCTGAACAACTTTAGATGAAAGGATACTTTATTCTTCCCGTCCGTAAGTTTGAGATTGACTCTGCAACATCGATGCAATGTGTATTACTACATACATAACAGCATACATATATTTTCGCACAAATTGGACAGGGCCGGATTTACTTACTTGCCGCCCATGGGCCGCCTGTATTTTGCCGCCCCCTTCTCATTCGTTTTGAAACATCAATAAAAACCATCAAGTGAACGTGCCGGAGTGGGAGGGTTGCATAAGACGCGTTTACTCGTATTGGACACATTGTTTTGCGAAAGCCCTGTCAACGCTACTAGCAAAAGTTCACGGAACTGGGCTCGAAAGTTAGGTCTCGTTAACCTATCTCTGTGTGTACATACAAGGCCTTCCATTTATATGAAATGAACGAAAAAATAAAAACAATACAAACAAAACAAACAAAATAAAACAAAAAAAGAAAACAAACATAAATGTGGTTTAATGAGCCTAACTTCCGCCGCCGCGCCGCGCCGCGCTGACCGCACTGTGTCTATCGCAATGCGTGAAGTATTCCTACAGTCTTGTATGCGGTATTGCGGCATGCGTTTCGAGCCGACCGCTGCTACACGCGCTGTGTTTGACGCAATGCGTGAAGTATTCATGCAGTCTTGTAGGCGCTAGGCGTTTCACGGCGCCCGCTGCTGACCGCAGCGACCGCACTGTCTTTGACACAACGCGTAAAGTATTCATGTAGTCTTGAAGGCGCTAATATGTGTTACATGCCGACCGCTGCGCCGCGCCAAGGGTTTCTCCTTTTCATCTTAAGATCTCGTCATCATCGGCATGTATCTGCGCTGCGCCGTTCCTGACCAAATTCCGTGTTCGGTTTCTCTCTTAGTCTTAACTCGACTAATTAAAGGTGCTGTCTATTGTATCACAGAAAGACGAAAAAATTTGAGATATACTCTCGGGAAATGAGAGATTTTGTTATCTTTTCTCGTTTGGTTTTTTTTTTTTTTTTTTTTTTTTTTTTTTTTTTTTTTTCTGAATCCGACTTTTCTTTATAGCTACATTTATACAGATTAAAAAATTTGCCGCTCCCTAAATTTGCTGCCATGGGCCGTGGCCCATTTGGCCACCCCCTAAATCCGGCCCTGAAATTGGAGCAAAAGTCTGGTGAGAGGATTTAGTGATGCTTACCTGAGCGAATGTTTGATACGCTCCAGGCTTTTTCATGGCCTCCGCGATCAGTTTTTGAAAAATAATTTTCTGTTTTGATTCCATTGAGGGCTCCTCATAATTTTCTCGATCAGAGTAATCTGCTGTAATATTACTCTGCCTGAAAATAAATCAGAAGGAAACAATGAAGATTTCTCATTACATTTTAAACACTTTTTTCGTCAAAAGTCTTCAAATAATTTATCAATAAATTGAAAAATCAAAATAAAAACATCAAAAAATTCATCAAATAATTTAGACAAATTTTGGCGCTTTATTACTATCTTAAATGGCTCTCTCTGCACTAATAATGGATGCAACCTTTTCAAAAAGATTTCATCATCGTAGGAAAGAAGGTCGAATGCGAAAAATTCCAATCGTTTGCTTTTTTCATTTTTAAAAGCTGTCTTTTTATTTTTTTAAGGAGAAATGTACGAGGGTATCTTTCTACAAAGAAGGCATCAATCACAATCTCTACGTTTTTACTTCCCAGAAAAATTGATGAGTTATTCAACAGATTGAATACTAAAACCCGGAAAGGAGCATTCAGAATGTAAAAATGTGGAAATTGATTCACTTTCATTATTCAATTTAGTGTGCACTTGTTCTGCACGCGTCTCATGGCAAGTTTCAACTAATTACTCATTTTTTGCATTGTTGTGGAATAATTTCCACTCTGAAGACAAACAGGTGCATTAAGTTGTCACAATAATTACTCCAATCCAGTCCGAGTATTGCGGGTATGCCTCAGACATTTTTAGAATGAATGCTGAAATCACACGCACCACGGTGGCGGCGAAGAGATCATGCATTAAACAGATCTCGATGGGTAGAGATTTCCTGAATAATGGTCTACTTTTTTTGATATGATGCACGCCAATGCTTAGAAATTCAACATCTCTCTAAAATGAGTTATTTAAATAGTGCAAAACCGACGGCTCTGTGAAAGAAAAAATAAATGTGAAATAAAGGCAAAATGTCTATTTTCACTCAAAAACAACACAAGTCGCGTCGAAATAAGAATGAAAAAAGCAAAAAAAAAAAAAAAAAAAAAAAAAAAAAAAAAGAGACAGAAACTAACTTTCCGCTGCTTTATATTTCACTCTTCGCATCAACAACATAAAAACTGATATGAATTCTGAAGAAGTACTTTCAAAAAATTAGAATTAATTTCATAATTCAATTCGTACCTCAAAAAATCACTAGACGGATCATTTTCATCCAATGGGAAGTCCTCTAAATTTTCACTTTTACTACTACGCTTTTCTTCTGCTTCGTCTGATCGTGTCCTTACAATACTAGCAGCTACCGTCTGAAACAAAAGAAACACAAATCGGTTAGAGACGGAGGTAAATACTATTATGGAAAAAACATGTTTATAATCAGATTAAAATCCTGACAATAAAAAATCCCGAGACGCAAAAATTCCTAAATATTTAATTTTTGAGGGTAAGCCCTTTAGGTTAGTCTTCTCTTCTCCGGTTGTACTTTAGTTTGTTGGAAATTTTAACCAGGATCCAACGCACGGTCGATCGAGTCAGTCATAGAGGTCGGACATGGAATTTTTGACTAAACTGCAAATTTTGATATTCAATTCGATACATATTAAATTTTGAGGGGTACCCCTGCAAGAAAATTTTACGAGGAAACCAATGGAACCATTTTCAAAATCTCAAAGTTTTGAAGTAACGGAGTTATAGGCTTTTAAAGTTCCCATAATTTGTTCGACCTCTCCCATTGACTCGATCCACTGTGCGACGGTTCAGCTGGTCGGGGGTGAATCGTCAAATCAGGGCGCTTTCTGAAAGGGCCACCTCAAATCGTCGTCCCGCGTGAGCCGTGTTCTCCGTATAAGTCCATGCTTTCCGGGGCTCATGTAGAAAATGAGATAAGATTTCGAGAGGGGCGACGAAATATGAAACAGCAAAACTGGCAACTTCCGGAGATCCATCAGACACTACTGAAATGAGCTCGTTCAAATTCTTGACCCAATTAAGCCCCAATTGCCCAGCGGATTGCGGCGGCAGGATTTGCATATGGAGTGGGTCTGGGAGCCGATGTTGTGGGGGGAGGGGGGGGGGTCGCTTGTAGCCGATTGATAGATCGGACCTGTAGCCGAAGACGCCTCCGGCCTCCGATCTTCGATCCTTAATTCCGCGCGGGAAAAGTGGTTTCGTTGAGTGTTGACCCGGGAACTGGAAGTTGAATCGCTTCTTGCTACAGCTGGCTGCGTTGAGCTACTTGGAGCTTAGACAATGCTGCCGCGCTGAGGAAGAACGCCGTATGAACACTCGAGGGTTGTCAAATTTCCTTCGGTAAAATGTTTATTTTTTGGGAGAGTTATGAATGTTCTTCCTTGAAATTCTCACGAACTTTCGATGAAATTGCGAACTAAATCATCTGAAAAATTGGAAGGAAAATATTTAGAATTTTATCAGGAAATTCGTGTTTTATCAAAGGAAATTTGGCAACGCCTGAAGGCTCATACGCCTTAGAATGAAACTGTGTCGGCACGGGGCACGCAGCACGAGCCGGTCACTGTCCCGCTGAGGAAGAACCATGTAAGGTCATTGGAAACTGAGCTTGCAGATATGAGGTTTCGGCTGAGCACCGCTTAATAAGAGCGGAGTAAGCTTGATCTTCAATGTCCGAGCTGATATCAGTCAGCTTGAAAGGGATCTAATGATAAACCGAAAGAAATAGGATCGTTTAATACTGCAGAAGCCAAAAACTTAAATTATTTATACGAGGAAAAGCCATGCCAGGAGCACCGATTATCAGGGGGATGAGCCAATTACCAAAACCACCAATAACATGTATCGTTCGACTGGTTAGTATATCCTCTCTTTAAAGCCCTGGTCATTGTTTTAGCTCTACCGAAAAATTTCAGGTGCCATTTGGTTAGCGTGTTAAATTTTTAGGCACCGTTTGGCCAGCGCGCTCAATTTTTAGGCGTCTTTTCCACTTTAGGAACCATAAAAAGTGGCCAAGCCAAAAAACTACGCAGTAAAAATGTATGCGAGGAGCAAGGACACAACAGGAACCAAGTCTGCGCCAATGTTTCAAGCACCTTGTTTGGCTAGCGCACTTATTTTTAATCCGATGTTTTTGACGGCAAATGAAACCGATGTTATTGTCATGTGGAACAGAAGGACGTGCACCTTTTTGGTCCTAATTTTTTTCCAACATCACAATACCTATGCGAACTTAGGGGGCCAATTTTCTTTAACTGGACATTGGAGTCTCCATTTAAAAAAAAAAAATTAATCCTTGAAACTGTAAGAACCGAAAATCTTCTGAGGCCATATCCTTTCCACTGTCATAATAACATCTACACCATGGACTTTCGGGTCTTTTTTAATTAAACAAAAATTTGTACATTATTAATATTTAAGAGGTAAAATAAATAAATCTTTAGATTTCAAATAAAATCATGTTTTAAATATCTAGTTATTAAATAAAATAATTTAATGAAACATTGTTTTATTCTTTCATAATTTAAATTACAAATCTAAACAATAAAAATCTTAAAAGAAAATGCTAAAATAAGATAAATTAAAATACCAATGATATCTAGATAGAATTGATAGTTAGTTGGTTAGTATATTTTAAGATATTCAGCGTCACAGGCTATGAACGTCTTTACAGAGAATTTTGAAAATGGGAGAATATACGAACATTTAGATTTTTAAATTAAGAGAGGTGAATAGTTTCAGAATTTTGGTAGTAATATTGGGATCGTCGCATGTAAGTGGGTTTGTATTTCTGTTAATTGTAGGGGAGTAGATCTAATTGGACTGAGTTAAGCAGAAAGGAACCAACCCACATTTTGGAAAAAAATTGAGTTATGAGTGTTATTGAACTCAACCACTGCTCTACTATCTATCGCCGAAAATTCAAAATTTTGTCGGAGCAAATTTTGCAGAAATTGAACTTGAAGTTTATCTTTTACATTGAGTCTTATGCAGGAGCCAAACTTTAAACCTCTTTTTCTCGGTTCGATCCCGATGTGGCTTGGTGCCTTTCTGTTTAACTTCGTCCAATTGATAGTCTTTAGTTTCAACATATATAAAAATATAGAAATTTAAGTTTAGATTTTATAAAAAGAGTTTTGTGTGGAGAAAACCGTGAAATTCCTAAAATAACGTGACAACGTGGGATGCATAGTTATGCCTGGGCGTAAGGTAGTGGTTTTCCACTATGCACCCGGTGGCGTCGGCGGCGCGGCGCGGCGTCGGGACGCAGTTGACGGGTTCGATTGGGACCCGGCAGCGGCGGTGTGACGGCGGCCCAAGGTTAACTTTGTTGATCCCTTTTAAAGGGCTTTTCAGCGGCGGGCTCCCACTGCCGCGGCAATAGCATGCAGTCGCAGTGTCGTTCCCAACGGGAGTGTTCCATCGGACATTGACACGGGACGCGCTTTGTCTCACAATTTCGGTAGTTCCAAGTAAGTACCCGCGTCAATTCGCAGCACATTTCACAGGAATTTGTCTTTTTATCGCATAAGAATTTAGCACTTTGTTCTCCTTAATATCAAGGCCTGCGTGATCCTGCAGAAACTCTCCTGAATGGACTTCATTTTGCATTAAGAACTAAACTTTCTGACTCATTCGTAGCAACATATCGACGGTGTAAGTCGACAATCACATAACTCGTTTGCGGTGTCTGAAAATCTCCACCTCTATATTATTTTTGAAGGAGAACAAATTGACAACATTCCTTGACGTTTATGCAGAATTTTCTTCGCATAGAGAAGAAAAATCATGGCAGTTTTGAGGGATTGCCGTCGAGTAGTTTTCCGTTTGAAAAATAAGGTATGAATAGGAAAGCTGCGACGTCGCAAACCGAGTTATGTGATTGCCGACTCACACCGTCGAATATGTCTCTTGCAGACAAATATTAATCTCTGTCAATTTTCAAGCTACTTGAGGAATGAATAGAAGATCGTAAAATTTAGAAATAAAAGAACAAAATTAGAGTATTGACGGTTTCGCTTTTAAAGTGAATAGACACATTTTTCTCCGTAAAATGATAGAAGTGATACGCATACTCGCTTGAGCATGAGGTGAAATCTTTGACCTCAGATGGGTTTCGATCGAACATGCAACTAAACTAACCCCGGGACGAAGCGTGTTGTATCGCAAAAAATGAAGGCGCTCCATGTCGAGATCATACCTTTGAAGGCTAAATGTAACTTTCACTGAGCCGATACGCATTATTGGGATTTATCGAAACAACATGTGAAGCACTTGCCAAATTCCGACGATTGCTAATTGCCTGCTACATGCCTATAGGATATCTAATGGTACATACGTTGTTTTTGAACTGAGTCAGAAATTTTAGTTCTTAATTGCAAAATGTCAGTTCACTGAGAGATCGTCATCAGAGGGCAGAGGCCGAATTTTGAGGAGAATGTTTTTGGTCGGGGTAGATCGAAAAATAGGATTGGGGTTTTCGATAAAAAAGTTCTTTGTTGTCCTAGGAATAAGTTAATTGCAAGCGTCCATACGAAGGCCATAAACTTGCATGATAATTCTGAAATATCGCACCCTGGGCACGTACGGAAGATTTCAATTTTAGATGCCTCGTATACCTATTTCATGGGACTGCATCTTGAATTGCAGACCTCAAACCGCTTTAACTTTTAATTTGTTTGATAATTTTTAGAGTTCTTTCTTATCAAAATATTTGTAGAACATCCTTTTGTGCTCTGTTATATCAAAAGCTAAAATATAATTATGTGCACTACTTTTTTTTTATCCTATAAAAGGTCACACACAGCGACGATTTCCAAGAACAAAGGAGTGGAAAATAAAGGGGAAAGTAAAAAGAAAAAGGAAAGAAACCCTGCCAAACTACAGATAAAGATACACTTTTAAGTCTTCAAAAATGTATCATTCTGAATATTTCAAAAACATACTTTTTCTTCTGAAACACAAATATTGGTCATGAAGATATTATAAAATTAATACTACGCGTCCCTCGATGTATGCGTGCAGGGATTCTTTTCGTCCGTGAAGGGAGGGCTGGTTGAATTTTCATAAGACAGGCTACAAAAGCATGAAGCAAACGGAGATAAGTTCTTAATATTTTTTTTCCAGGAAACATCGAGACATAATACAAAGTATGCTAGTTGGCATGCATTTAATTTCTTTAATCTACTGATATCATGGACATTTGGACTGAGTTAAGCAGAAAGGAACCAACCCACATTTTGGGAAACATTGAGTTATGAGTGGTTTTGAACTCAACCACTGCTCTACTATCTATCGCCAAAAATTCAAAGTTTTTGTTGGAGCAAATTTTGCAGAAATTGAACTTGAAGTTTATTTTTTACATTGAGTCTCATGCAGGAGCCAAACTTTAAACCTCTTTTTCTCGGTTCGATCCTGATGTGGCTTGGTTCCTTTCTGTTTAACTCCGTCCATTTATCGTCTGCTGTCCTGGCAAACACTGATAACTAGGTATTCAATGAGTCAGTTACGAGATATACAGACTTGTGATTTTTTTATGAAATCCAATAAAGTAGAGAATGGGAATGAACGGAAAGCACATCCAATAGTGATAGCCTTTTTACGTCGTTCATTCTGTTTTGATAATGCACATGGCTGTAGATAACTTTCCCGCCTTTGTTTCATTTGCAATGTAAGAATGTAAGTCTAAGGATGTAAAATTCGTTAACATTTTTCTCGTGACATTCAAACGCATTCTACTTCATTTTATAACACAAATATGTATTACCCAAAAAACACGATTATAGGTCCTGTGGAAATGACCCATTGGTGAGGGTAACATTATTCATATCAGTGTCACTTCACTGATTTTATCCTCTTACCTTTTCCTAGAATTTTACGTAGCGTTCTTCATATCATATGGAAAAAGTACCGGGATATTACATTAAATATTATATATTTTCCAACGGGACTGTGGAATATAATCAGTACGACGGTTTGACATCATTGGACCGGCTAGAAATTTGAACCCGGCGTCAATTGGTTGAACTAACGTCTAATATACTTGCAGCAGCAGTTTTATTGCTTGGAGCGCTTCAACTGATTGGTAGTTTATGAGCCAAATCGTTCTGATAATTTTTGAATTCACTCACAGTCAGACGTCAACCCGCATATCCTTTCCGTTCATTTACCACCAAAAACCTCGCCTAATGTCTCATTGCAGTAGAAATACAAGTTTTGTCTTGATGCCATTCCTGATGGAAAAGATCAAGGAGAAGGATGGCACATGCTATTTGATTTTTTAAAGCCTATAGATGGGCCATTTAAAACAAGACCATGCGCCCACGGTCTCCTCAAAGGCAGTTGTTTGTTTTTCAAAAATTCTTTTGTAAGAAACTACACGGAAAAATCCGCTTTATTCAAGTAGCTCCACTTCTTCTTATAGCCTTCCTCCTCATCTAACTTTCTTTTTTTGGGTGATTGCGGAGAGTGCGTGTCGTCGAACATGTTCATGTAGCATAGAAAAAAGAAAAGAAAAAAAAGATGGTGCTACGCCCCACAAAAGTCTACCAAGGGCATGCCTTTCCAAATAGTTTTAGGATAAAATGATTTAAAGCAAATATAAACTTTGGTCGTAAAGAAATTTGGTATTTATCATTTATATTTAGGTTGATACATTAAATCAAAAAGCTATCACAGATATTGTTCGATGCATTCTCGATGTTTTTGGTCCCAATTCCTTCAATTCGCCGTGTATGCAATTTGTGTGCGGGTGCGTCCTAGTAGACCTCCTATGTATAAATAGTCGCACACCTTGGTTGCGTAAGAAACGTTGTGATCACATGTCTTAGGCTATGCCGATTTTACACTTATCAGATCGGTCGCACACACGCTTTGATTGTAGACAAGTTTATCATAAAATTTGAATTAATAATGCACAGGACCGTCACAACATACCAGTATGGATTATCAGAAAGTGGTTTACAGTGTGGTAAAAATGACAACAAATTTGATTCTTGATTTTTTGGAGATGACTGTTTTTGTAAAGTGGAATCACCATCACACCAAATAGTCTGAAATGAGTTTACAGGAAAATAAATAATGAAAAAAATTGTAATTCTTCATGGCGAACCTTTTGCATATCTGGAATTTCGGATATACATCTGAGGGGATTACTGACTTTGTTCTTGAGTTAATGTCATAGCTTTGCCTCTAGCTAGGCAAAATATAAAACTGTCACCTTATTTTTGGAGCGTTAATTGAACTCAATTTTGCAAGAGGAAACTAATATTCCATCCATGAAA
The DNA here is from genome assembly GCF_001854935.1 of Bemisia tabaci. Lineage (NCBI taxonomy): Eukaryota > Metazoa > Arthropoda > Insecta > Hemiptera > Aleyrodidae > Bemisia > Bemisia tabaci. The sequence goes on along the minus strand of NW_017566817.1, from coordinate 1,105,023 downwards.
GTCCTTATCTGCACGAGCAAAGTAATGGTACACATGCTGTTTCCAAAATTAGCCAAAAATAATAAACGAAGTGCGTTCAACGAGCCCATCACATTTTCTTTGGTTCAATGAAAGCTATTGTCGCTCACTGGAAAAAACACATTGGATCTAGAGTCTAGACTCTTAAAACATCGACAAGAAAAAGTACTCTTGATTCAATCAGAATCTAGCTTAAATCAAGAACCAAGCCTCTTAATTTAAGCGGATTTCGTTTTGATTCAAGCAAAAATCCGATTGAATCAAGAGTATTCTTTCTTGTCAATGTTTTCAAGAGTCCGGACTCTAGATCCAATGTGATTTTTTTTTCCAATGCTTGGAAGAACACAAAGAATGAGTTTTCCTAAATGTGCAAATCGTGGTTTACGTGAATTTTTCTTTGACTTTTTTCGAGACTTTGCTCATTTTCAGCGTGTATTTGATGCCGTGTGTATGTTTCAAACCAGGTAGTTTCATTTTCACCATTTTTTTCATTATTTTTTCCCAAGAGTTCGCAAAGTTTGAGAGACAAAATCCGAATCGACAACACTGAGACGAATAAAATTGCATCGGTTACAAACCCGAATCAGATAAATGGTCACTTCCTTTAAACGTGTCCTCCCTCCTGTCGCCGTAACATGACGTGCTCAATAGGTGCCACGTTGTAATAAAACTCGTATATTTTACTTCGGTTCATCCGAGCAGTTACGCATAAATCCTCATTCGGCAACGTCGATGCCGATTTTCCAAGCTGGGCGTACATCTACGCACCTTTTCAAATTCAAATATTAGGTTAGGTAATAAAAATGATTATAGAGCAAGTGCCAATAGTGCCATGCATCTACTGCATGAACACAGTTTATTCCATGTGTTCATCGATTGTGACAGAATTACAATTATTGAATAGTCATATACCACGTGTATTCGTACACTAACTGTAAAACTTATTTTCCTCTTGCATTCCGTTTAAATTTCATTTTCTCTTATTTCTGGTTTGTTTCAGTTTCATTTCCTTTTATTTTTTATTTTTCCTTTTTTTTCTTTTTTTGCCTAGCTTCAAATAGCCTAATTGCCACGCTTACTACCACGCTTACCACACGCTTATTTTCTTTTCATTTTCAATCTTTTATCTCTAGATCTTCTGGAATTTGTGAAACCTGGGTTTCGTCTAAAAAGTAGGTAGAATTTTACTTTCAATTGGGAGCAAAAAAATCGCCGACCACGATAGGTTTAATATGGGACAGGGTTTAGTGAAAATTGTCCGGCGCGGCATCAGCATCGCGCAAATTTTTTCTCTACAGGATCGTAGTTACTCAAAATTTTCTTTCTCAGGTTGTATCATACATGGCTTTTCTGTTAAATCTTCTAACGAATAAACACGATGAGGTAGTGTGTCCTTTTGGCAGGAAAATTACCTGCAATGAAATGTAAACTTAACAAGAGTCACAACGAACTGATTTAAGATTGTTGAAAATATTTTTTCAATTTGAAATTTCCCCAAGAAAAGTGCAATTTATTTACCAGAGAGTTTAAAAGTTACAGAAAGTTTTGGGAAAAATAATTGGTACTATAAATTCTGACACTCATGGCAAAAATAAGGGATTGCTTTGAAAGAAAAAAGCTGGCGGGTCTAATAATTTCATGCACGCTTCATGAATGCTGAAACAAGAGTTTGTCATTAATTTTTGACGTACAAGAGTACAACATTGAAAGTTATTGTGCAGCCGTCACTTTACACACTTTCCGAACTTTCAACATGCTCTGCTTTTTTTCAAACAACTTTGAGAAAATCTTTTTTCATGTATTTAGTGGGGTTCTTTTATGTTTTTGTTTATTTTTATCACCAATTAAGTTTTGTTTTCATACTCAAAAATATCTAAGGAGTCTTAAACGACCGACGACTAATTTTAGGGAGCGATTGCGTTTATGATAGTTATTACGCATTGAACGCTCAACAAAACATCAGGAAAGCCATTGATTGAGAGTGAGGGTGTATGCTCTGTTCATTTGTTATACTTGCCGAAATGAGATTTCTTCATTCGAACTACTTGCTGAAATTGAGATTGCGGAGACCTCTTTTATTCCACTAGAAGAATATGATAAAACTCATTAATTTTCCATAGAGCTGGTCGAGATATGAGGTCATAGAGTTCGTCATCTAACTGACTAATAGTAGGGAAATTTTCTTCATTGAGCATTTAAATTTCTTTATTCATGAAGATTAACTCTCCATGACATAATTTTAGCCTTGATTCTAAATTATCCCAAAGAGATGTTCAAAACTGAGAATTTTCTGTTATTCTCAAACCATTTTTACCTCGCTGTTTTATGATGTTATGATTACAATATGATCTCTACTTGATGCTCCCATTTTGATCATTCCTGCATCGCGTTCAACAAAACACAAATCATACTTGTCATTCGACAATAGAAAATATTCCTTTTAACGATTGTTTAAAAAGCTGTGGAAAAATTTCCTCCATAAATCCGATTATGAACGTGACGAAGTCCTCCTTAAAGAGCATGTTAAAGTAACGGGAGTAATTCATTTAAATTTGGCATCATTGTTTACACCCAGAGTTCCCACATCGCGTGATAAAGCTCGCCTATCTGATATATTGATTTATGTATAAAAATGTGCGCGAGCAACCACTACGGGAAATCTGGCAAGCAGTCGTCCGCAATGCTGCCAAAATTTAACGTCAAAATTCGCCTACTTAACAATGATTTACGAGTTCAAGGTGCGCGATATATCGAATCAAGCGATGGAACCTCTCGACTGCATAAGTTAGAATGCATGCATCGAAGGGACATTTCATTCAATGAAATTATCGACGGTCGAAATAACCCATAGAATTTCGGATTATGTGGCATCTTTGGCGTAAAACCGTCATAAAAATGGAATAATTGCCTATGAGCTGGAACAGTTGCTGTGATACAGCGTAATGCTGTATCCTCGGCGAAAATTGGTGCACAGGTTTGCCAAGTCTCAGCGGCAATCCTCTCATTCTGCATCGATTTGCATGGCAACGAGTTGTGCTTTTCCCGCGATCTAACACCCGTGTTTGTGAATCTGTCACACAGCCAAGTTCAATTCCCTTTTTTGTGTGTTTTAGGGCATACGCTCAAACTCCCTCGCGTGCTGAGCCACGTGTTCGGCTTGGCGGACCCTTTCCCCGAAAAGTTTAACCACTTGTACCTCCCTTACACTGTTTTTCCGGTTGTGTTTCTACCATCGTGACAGCCTGCACGTTTTGGCAAAAGCTTTCGGTGAGTTATATTCATTGTTTTATTTCTTTTCGTCAAGTTTTATAGAGTTTGATGTGTTAGAGAATTTGCAGGAGTCTGAAATTTGATGAATTTCGTGTTTAAGTGGAAACTACTGCGTGAACTGATCACGAGGTTACCCTTAGGTCATGAATTGAACAATTATAGGAGAAGATATGACAAAATGATCCAATCTGCTAAAATACGTGTGTTTAAATGGGAAATGCTGCCAGATGACGTCACTAGGCGGTCCATTCTCTCACTTTTAAATATAATTTTTATACTATTTACCATATCAGAAAAATATTATGAGAAATTCTGTGAAATCAACTCTTAAATCACTCTCAGATGAAGTAATAAAACATTTGCATGAAATTTCTCCATAGGTTTCAATCGTGGAAAGAAGAGAATCGCTAAGATCCTTTACGTAGAAACGGTGATTGGTCGAACATGTATTAGAAGTCAAAGTAGAGCTTAAATTTTACTGAAATCTCATCTTATCATACTTGCTTTCTTGCACTTCGTCAATAATGAAGCACGCACAGGCAAAATAATGCTGATTAGATAGTTAGTGATGTTAGTTAGATGTGAAAGAACACCTCGTCTGCAAAATTGTACGAATACAATTTTTTTTTTTATTTGTGGACTACCAGCCCAAAGCAAATAGCATATTTCATGTTCCCAAAGAGGGGATTAAAAAAAGGCGATGGGTACAGGAATAATCTACCCAAGATCAATGAGTGGAGTGCGATTTTTTTTCTGACATAAATCAGTGTTGGAATTTTTTAAGTTCAAAAATGATTTGCGTAGTTACGGATAGAGAGTTAAAAAAACAACACCATGAGTATGTCCCTAAAAGTAAATAAATAAAAAGAGGCGCGAGTGATTGGCGCCCCGCGCGAGTGGGTGCGTTTCACTCCCGTTGCGACAATCCGGTGACCATCCCCAAAGATCATTAAATGCTCATTAAATCAGGTATGTCATTATACCTCGATCCCAGCTCTTCTTGCTCTTTTTTTTTCGCGTGTCTGGAAGATAATCGATGGCCTACTCGTGGCGAGACCTTGACCTTGGAAGTCATTAGTGGTTGAAAACGCGGTTAAAGCGGGCGGCAGGACTGAATTCGATTAACATAAAAATGAGGATGAGGAGCGTGCCGGTGCCCCAATTAATCAGAGCAACCCATGCATAAGCTGCACTTCCGCAATTTTCGCGAGAACTTTCGTTTTTCGTTCCCCTCTCCCCCCGATCCCGCTATGATATCTCGCGCAGTTCACGTGACGTAAACAATTTAGTGCCGCCAATTCTCCCGCAGTGGAGTTGCCAAATTGCGTTCGTCCCTCTGATTCTATGAGCTCACGCTCAAAAAGAAGAAAATAGAAATATTTCTTCGGTATCATTTACCTATACTCGCTTGCCTCTTCAAAATTTTGTCGCTTGGCTGACATAAGGGCGTAACTACACTCTGGCATGAGCCCCCTGGTCTCCGTGTACAATTCAATGTTCTTCAGGGCTCATCTCAATGTGTATTACGCCCTTATGTCAGCCAAGCAACGATTTGATGCCTTATTTCCCTAGAGTTTCCCAGAATTGATCAACATACATCAACATTTTCATATCAGTAAGAACGTTGAAGTCTAATATCGAATTAAAATTTAATTTGAATTTAGAGTGATTTTAAAAAATCATCGAGCGCAGTATGACGCACAAGAGTCCCTATGACAAAAGTATCCCCCTTACATTGGCAGATATCTTTATCACGGTGGAAACTTGCTATACGACAAAATGCGTACCTCGCTTCACTCAAAAAATTGTGCCTAATACTTGATGAATCTTGAAAATGAGATAGGGATCTTCACGATCGCACCCTGATTGGTAAACAAGAGTCCGTCCAGGGTCAAATCAACTCATTTTCAACATGGAGTTAAGTCTCAAGTTTTCATCCTTGAACAACGATTTGGGAAGCTAAGGTTAAATATTGATTGTGAATAAATCCTAATAACGTCTATCATGGAGTGATCGATTCTGAACCAAAATTAAACATTTTTAAGCCTGAATCATCAATTTGAGCGACAAAAACTACGTCGGACGGCAATGCAATATCTTAAAGATGAAAGGCGAGTCCTTACTCCCTCCGTCGCATCTCCCATCTTGTAGAAAGTTGCTCGGTAATTTGGCCTGTAACTAAAAGCAGAAGCTTTGAATATCGTTGAGAAATGAGGTTCTTAAAAATTTTTTTGAGGACCAAGATGTGCAAAGAGACTTTGTTTTCCCAATGTACTCGGATTTGCGGAAACATAAAATTGTGCCCCGGGTGAGGATCGAACTCACGACCTTAAGATTATGAGACTTACGCGCTGCCTACTGCGCTACCGAGGCATCTTATTCGACACAATTATTTTCATTTAATTGACTATTTCCCATAATTACTTGAGAAAATACAATTTTTTTTTTTTAATTTTCCTTTTCAAATTTTCATTATGAGTTTGAACGCAATGACGAGAGTCAAAAATATATAAGACGGAATGAGCGGTCGACATGCAAAATCGCGACTACACAAAAAACCTACAAACTTCATGATGTGGTTTATAGCCGGTATGAGAAAAGGAAGCATTATGCCTTTGGGTTGGGAACCTTTTAAATTATCAAAAATTGGAAGTTTCATCCTCCCGATTACAAAGACCCACTTTCAGCTAAACTTGTAGTTTTTCATTCTAACGGGTTTTTGAAAACGCACATTTCGAACTGTGGGACGTATATGTTCCCGGGAAACGTTATGTTTCTGGACGTTCCGGTCAAGATCTATTAAAAAACTGATATACACACACTTGGATAGAAAGTTTGAATTTTTTAGCCAACGCGCGTTGAATAACCAGAAAACTGAGAATCTCAATGCAAAAAAATGGAAAATTGCGCTCGGGTGAATTTTTTCCCTCTGCATTGAGCTTTTAAGTTTTTTTTCTTTTTTTTATGTTGTTCAATGGCTTTGTGTAAAGCACCTGCAGCCAACTTTAGGAGATTTCAAGTTTACTACTTTTGTAACGCACGTCGTCTAAAAAATTCCAAATTTCTGTCTTTATGACTCGTGCGTCTACCGCAATCAGTTTCACGGAAAAAATGAAATTGCTGATTGAACAATCGTGTAGTTAGAAAAAGAGTCCGACATGTTTCAATGTATTGACATGCTAATTTAACCACCCCCGTGGTAAATTAGCTTTCCACTATTATAAAATGTATAGTTGAAACTTGTCGGACATAATTTTTAACAATTTAATTGTTAAATCAGCAATCAATTTTTTTCCGTGTTGTGTACACGCACGCGCACTTCAAAGAGCTACCAGAAACTTTTTCGACTTCTTCTCCGGACATTCGAGTTTATCGAGAATGATTAATTTCTACCAGGGAGATTATGATGCATCCTTCTGTTTCACGATGTCATCAAAAAAAAAAAAAAAAAAAAAAATGATATTACGATCGATTGTCTTCAAGAAATCTCAACAAATATGAGGTGAATATTCTTTCTACAAGGGGGTATGCTTTCTGACCGCTTCGCAGTTCAACCCCTCAAAGCACTTCATGTCTCAGAAATTGTGCGTAACGCGTTACTCTTACTGATATTATTTCATATTAAAGAGGAATATTTAGAATTTCATTTCTCCTGTTCATCCGAAGAAGAATCATCGAAAGTATCTATCCAAAATTCCGTTCATTATTCTTAAGAGAATAAAATTGAAACGGAAGCATTAACACGCACTGCAATTAAGATGCAAGTGTGCATATTTATACTCACGACTGATTGACACAAACTCTACAAAAGCTTACTTTTGCAATCACCGATTCTTTGTTTAAATTATGTTTATGGAAACCATCACGATTTTGAATAAAGCGCTGACCGTTTTTATGCCATATTTACTCACACCGCTGAGAGTTGATGTATGTTGCTCGATCTCCTTTTCTGATCTTCTCCGAGGGCAGTAAAGTATTGTTCATGTTACGCAAGTTCCAACCTATACATTGGAGGCTTTTGCGGAGACATACCAAAAAAAGTGTAGGAGGTCCATTAAAAAATTACTACTTGCTCATGCGGCTTTTGTTTATTCCCCACCTCTTTAGCTCGGAGATTTTTTTGTATAAAATCTATTGTTCAATGGAAGTTTTACTCCATAAGGATAGATGGTTTCTTTTTCTCAAAGCGTGCAAAAAGTATTGGCATGACGGCTCAAATGGTTTTCTCGCACAACCTCATTTTTCACATGCAATCTACATGACAACTAATTACTCGGAATATTTGGTGTTATTCTTTTAAGTATCAAGAAGGGTACTCAGATTCCTATTTTAAAATCCAGCACACATAAGTTCGTTTTCATCGTTTTTTTGGCATCCGAATTGCCTGGCACTCATAAATCAAGCAATAATTTCTTTATCCAAGAGTTGATCGCTTAGAATGTAGCGTCGCGTCTCTTCTGAGAAATATAATAGGAAACATAGAATGCGAGGCAGTCACATTAAAAAAAATACTCCTCCTGCCTGTATTTTCAAAGTGTTTTTACATATTATTTGTTTTCCGTCAAACTCTTTGACCTCTAATCATATTTTGTAATTTTGAGGAGGGGGAAGGGAAAGGGGGTGGGGGGGCTATTATTGCCCAAAATTATTTTTTAAATACGATACGACAAATAATTCAACGGAATGTGACGACATCACCATCTGGCAACCAACTAAGGTGAGTTAACGGTAGTGCAAATACACGACATTTGCACTGCCCCATTCAATGCAGGGATGTAAATTACACCAGACAAGCCAATCATTAGCAGATGTGGATTCTAGCGGCAGGCCGTGTAATGTTGATGGATGCGTGAGTAAATATTGAGTAACTGGATCTGCTCGCACCTACCGCGAAGGAGCGGATCTTTATTCCTGAGGCACTTCCAATTTTTTTTTCCAACGGAATAGATTTCGATTGGTGTTCTTCGCAGCAAAAATCTTCTCTAAGTCGAGAGAGGAAAATGTTGAAAATGTTCACAGTCAAAGAATTACACAAATTATACTGATATCCAGAGGTCATACTCACTGGTGTTAACGTAATGTCATACTAAGGAAAAACGCCGTATAAACACCCAAGAGTTGCCACATTTTCCGTGATAAAACATGTATTTTTGACGACAATCATGCACATTTTTCTTTGAAATTTTCAGATATTTTAGATTAAACTGCGTACAAAATTGTGTAAACATTTTGTACAAAAATATTTAAAATTTTACCAGTAAATTCGGGTTTTAGTGAGGAAAATCTGGCAGCGTCTAAAGGCTCATACGGCGCTTTTCCTTAGCCCGGCAGCGTAATTATCACAACATGTTTGATCTGTTCGATAGTAACGAATTTTTTTATCACTGGAAGTTATTAGTTGAAGGGAGAGCATTGGAGTTAACCTATTAGAAAAAGGAAGATGGTTATTCCAGGTTGGTAGAAAGTTAAGTTGACGGAGTTTTCTCTTCAGGGCCATTAAGAACCCCGCGGAGCATCTGTTTTTGGTCTTTGATCTAGAAATCCAAATTTCAATTTTTCATTCAAAAAGTCGTAAAAATCTCATCTTTTTTGTCAATTTTTTGAGGCTATTGTCACTTTAAGTCACGTTAGATGGACTGAATAAGTGAATACACTGCTTTTACAGATACGGCATTTTTGTTGTGGGAGAGCAAAAAGTTAAAGTTAATTTTTAGGCGAACAGAATTTTTTTCTTGTTATAGGTGGTCACTGGTCAACTCGAAGTAAGTCTCGTAGCTCACATCGCAGGGCACTAGGGCCAGAAAATCAACTTTTAGGCTGAATTTCATTAACCATGCGGTACACCGATAAAAAAGACATTGAAAAAATGTGATGGTGCATCTGATTGTATGCTAGCATCGGCTTGAAGCCTTAAAATGCTTGTCATGAGAATAACAAAAAGAGAGACAAAAGAAATGAGGGAGAAAAGGATGGACGAAAAATCTGTCGCGGGGCAAGTTTAGAAGGAAGCGTTGCGTAATACGCGACAGCTATAGAATGGAGGTTAAAAAAAATTGGGTTGACAATATTTCCCCAAAATTTTATAAGGGGTGAAAAGTAAATACGCTTTGTTAGGTCCGTTTGGAATTACACTCTCATTCTTTCAAGGAGCAGAACAATTGATGGTGCATTTTCCCCTTTTGTGCACCGAAAAAAATAATATGCTGTTTTAGCACCTAGGATGTCAAAAATGTGTCTGGTGATCAGAAGTTGTTGTCTTTACTGCCTCCGCAGTTAACTTTACATCCTGTGAATGCAAATTTAACTGTGTAAGCAGTTAAGGCAGCATCTTGGGATCACCAGACACATTTTTGACATCCTAGGTGCTAAAACAGCATATTATTTTTTTCGGTGTGGGGATTATTCCCCGAAGAGTATTCATTGACTATTACTTTTTCAAACGTAATGGTTGATGATTGATGTTACCACCCAGTCGAGCCTTCGATATTCTGAAAATTACCACATCATAAAGCTCATTTATGTCCGGATAACAAATTTTAAATGAAAACCAAAAATTTTATTTGTTAGTCTGTCTTGAGGTTGTTTTGGCCCATGACCGGCAACAAAATACCTAGTAACCATAGACAATAGTGACACTAATACATGTTTGAGCACTGAAACATGTTTATACATGTTTAATACATGTTAGCATGTTAAAACATGTTTTACAATGAAAATTTTTAAAAATTGATTATTTATTAATTAATTTTTTGAGGGCGCGGATGGTATGGCAATGCGGCTTTAAATGGTATAGAACATTTCACTAAAGTAGGAAGCATTCCGTACATTATTTTTATTAAAAATAAATCATGCACTCCTTATTCGAGAAATATTTTGGATTATTTTTAGGGGTTTTCAAATGGGCTTGTGCTTGCTTGTCAGTCCGTGACTAATGCCCGGAATTTTTCCTCCTTTACGAATCCGATTACCAGTCATCATTAAAATACCAAGTTCGGCTCACTTTAGAGTCCCGTCTCTGGAGAATTAATTGGCATTTAATCAAGACTAACGGATCTCTCACTTGTCCGCTTCGTTGTCTTGTATCTTCAAACATTTTCGCTGGAAGTTCATCCTTTGAACCGATATAATTTTTTGTTCAAAATTATCTGCAACCAGATGTTTTCACCGCGCACCATCCTAAGTAGCAGGGATCGCAATGAGTTGCAAATCGATCGGAATGTATTGCAATTTTCTCGACGGTAATTATTGCAATACTATCGAGCGAAAAAATCGTAATGAATTGAGATAATTTCGATTTTATCTAACGAGATTTTATAGAGATAAAATTACGAGAAGATTAAATATTAACGCTCAGATTTTGATGACCCTTGTGATTTTGTCGCCAAAAAATCGTAAAAAAATCGAAACTTAATTTCAGAATATCGCCATTTTTCCGTTGAAAAATTCTTCTTGAGGTTATAGATCATGACGTCTCGTTAAAGTACAGCCTTCAGTTGTAAGCCCTTTACTAGATCCAGACCATAATTAATTGTTTAACACGAAATAGGTGGAAGTAAAAAATCAGTGAATTTAATGCTGCGTCTAAGCCATGAATAGACTCACACGGAAATACTTCTAGGTGTATCATAGGGCTCATTATAAAAGAATCACACGTTACAGTTATTTCTCCCTCTCTGGCGAGAAGATGCGCCATTATTTTTTAAATCTGAGGTGGACAATTAATTATCCGTCCTACATCATCATCAATCATCTTTTTAGTGTCCAAAAGCAAAAACGTACCTGACGCAAATATTTGGAAAAATAGGCTTTGACATTGACTTTGACTCTGAATTTGTGGTTTCAAGTATCTTCAATAACGCCTCCAAGTTCGTAAATATTGAACAGCCCTGGCTAACGTAATTCCCTTCCAAGGTTGCAACATTGACTCGACCAACTCAATTTATTACAAAAGCATTACTTTGCGATTCCTATTCAAAATTTGACTGATTTTACGGTGTAATTAAAAGAAAAATAAATGTCATTGTCAGTGAAAAATGTCCAACAGTTTCCTTTTAAAAATATCATTTGTATGTGGAAATTTTACAGTATTGAAATATAGTTCCGCTTTTTTGTTGGGAAAGAGACGAGTTTAATCCATGAGGTCAACGCAGATTTTACCCCAATACTTTTAAATGACTGAAATACAGGATGGTATACTTTTTATTCTCGGCTGTTGTTTTGAAGAAGCACAAATCTCCGTGTAAATGAGACCTAAACAACGACCTAAAATCAACCTACACAAGAGCCTGAAATTTTCACAAGTTTGCATCAAGATGATATACAGGGCTGTTAAAAAATGCGTATTGCTTTAGGAGGAGGGGTTGAGCCTGCGTCACGGGTGTATTACTAGGGGAGGGATGGCCCGAAGTGCGTTACGGTAAACTGATTTTCTAAAATCATAGGATCATAGGATCATCCACAGCAGGATACACTGTATCATTTAGAATTCATCATAAAAGGCAGATTTGATTAAAAAGGTGGGGCACCTGAGCAGAGCGTTACGAAATTTTTTTGATGGTAGCGAACACATTATTATGGATGCGTTAAGGGGGAGTAAAAAAAAACTGATTTTCCGTTAATAGCTCACGAATGGTTCCTCAGAGGTATCATGCGGACCTTTTAGTGGACACTCATTCCCCCGCTGTCGCAGTCTATCCGATTCCCAGAGGGGACGACTGATTGTTTGATTGTTGGGTCATTCGACTGTTTTATTGACTGATTACACTCGTTGCCAGCTGATGGGCAGCCGGGTCGAGCCATTGTATCCGCCGCCGTGGCGCGTCGCGTCATTGCTGCGACTGTCACCACAACCAACGGCCCCTATTACCTAATCATACGCTTCGTGCATCCTGACCTCTCGCTGCTGGGGTCAAACACACCCGTGCCGATTTCATACCCCAATTTCAGGTTTTTACAGATCATATGGGTTCTCGAAGCACGAAAAAAAAGAGACACTGTTTTGGGCAAAATCGTCGCATGAAATGACCATTTCTAAATAATCAAGACGAGAACCTAATATCTTGGGATTCAGTTGCAATCCTGCCCTAATTAAGTAGAAACGATCATACTATTCAATAAATTGAACGTATTACTGCCAAACGGAACTAAGTGCATTGAGACATGAGTCCTGAGACTCATCAGAATACATGCATAACAGGGCTCACGCTATTATGCACATAGTTCTGCTTACGACATTTTCTTTCTGATATCACGAGAGGTAACCCGTGTACTTAGAGACAACAGAAACTATAACTTCGGCGTAGTTTTAAGCCGTCTAATTATCTTTTAATATTGTCAGTTCATCTTAGAGACTAGAACGTCTAAAGTATAGCGTCTAGAGGTTATTAGTACTATGATTATGAGACTAGTTAGTTTGATTTTATCTCAGGGTTTTGGATGCTTTATTGACTTACGCTACAATGACACGAAGCAGCGTAGAGTGGACTTCGCAGCTTACCTGAAACAAGAGTAAAAACAACAACAAAGTCAGTTAGTAAATGCTTACAATTTTTCTTTCATGAAAAACGGAAAATTGTTGAAAGGTGCACTCATGAAATTGCCGAGTTTCGGAAATGTATACACACCGAAAAAAGGGGGGTGTCAAATCAACACAGAGTTGTGTTGGGTTGGCACAACTGTTGGATTGGCCATTTTTACAGAACACAACGTAGTGTTAAATCAAGAAAATAGTTGTGTCAGATCAAGTAGACAGGTTGTCACCACTTAACACTCTGAGTTGGGTCAAGTCAAAGAAAGTAGTTGTGTTAAATCAACACAACCTACATTGGAAAAAAAAAAGCTTGAAGCAAAGGTGAAAAGTTACAGGATTAAATACGGAACTTAAATGGATTTGGTGCCGAGGCATCCTATCGTCACGTGAGCGATATTAAATCTCTATACAATTATCCGCATCACGATCGTTCCCAAACGGTCTCCCATCTAAGTACTAACTACGCCCGATGTTACGTAACCCCGCGATCGCCCAAGTGCCGCTGCAGTGGAGTTCCGGAAGCTCTCTTTACATGGTGGGGTAACTAAGCGTTCATAAGCGTCCTCAGCGCCAATTCCATGTTTGAAACCAATGATATTCTCGGAAATTTCTATGCAGTTTCAAAGGAAGAAGTAAAATTAAGAAAAATAAATTTATAAAAAATAAATAAAATGAAAGAAAACAAAAAATGAATAAATATATGGTAACTATTATAAAGAAACAAAATAAAATAAGGTAGATTGAGATAAATATAAAGAAAATAAAATATGTCAAAATATTTGAATAAAATAGTATTGGTGGTATGTAGAATTTATTCGGCTCCAAAGTAACTTTTGGCTATAAGGCACCTCGTTTGCTCCAAGATCTACACGGCATTGTATCAAGTTAAAGCTACGATTTCTTGATTCAAATTAATTGTGCTCTCAATTTGAGAAACTTTATTGTGTTATTGTATCACAATGAAGATTTCTTGATACGAGAAAATCGTTTTCTCAATTCGAGACAATCAGTTGTGTTCTCTCATTACAAAAAATTGTGTTCATTCATGCCAACAGTAGCCGTGTTGACTCAAGAAAAATTGGGTTGAAATGACACAATATTGTGTTGCGCCAACACAAAGCCTCCTGACCTAACTTCGTAGTGTCAATTTAATGCAACTCGTATACTTCAATCAACACAACATAGCTCAACATAACTTATTGGTTTGATATATCCCAACGATTTTTTTCAGTGCAGTTTACAAATTAATGCCCTACAAGGTAAATTTTTTTCCAGTTAAATTTTACTTTTAGATGAATAATATCGATTTTATGCGAATTTAAACTTATGGTTGGTTTCCAGCTTTACTGTTCACCTGGACAATTTGCAATCTGCCCGAAATGATTCTTGTATGCTTGCAACGTTTGCAGTTCATCTATAAATCATCAATTAGATTTCGAGGAGACAATTTTCCCATTCCTAAATCCCTCTCATAATACGCAACAACGCACATATTGCATAACCACTCGATTGAAGGAGATTTTAGTGGGGGTACAAGAGCACCCCTCGGTCCTTTTCATCTTTTGTCGCATTTAATTAAAGTGTTTTGTTCGGGAAAGAATAGAACAGAAAGAATTGCTTTGCTGGCTCATTTCCAACTCTAAATATCATTAATCTAATGTATTGATTCTCGTGGAAGCTCGCCTTGAACGAATGCAGAGATGCGGATGATGGCATCGAGGCGATGTTTCAGGATAATATTTTTTTTTCCTTCCTCTCTTTTTTTTTACACTGAAAATATTTTTGAGGCATCTTGAAATAAACAGAGCAATGTTCATTTTGCTAATAAGCCCCAGATTGCGCAAGAACACCTGCAATATGGAACTCATTGGCAAAGTGGACTTCCTTTTGTTTCAAGATGCCTCATTTCAATTCCAGAGTTATTCAAAACTCGCAAACCTTTAAATCACACTTAACTTTCGAACCAATACCATTATTATAATGGAGCTTTGCAGCGAAAATACCAAGTATGATCAAAGTTATTCATTTTATATTTTAAAATTTTTGGGCCGATAATTTATATTGCTCTGAAAAATGTATATATTTCAAAGAAACGCGATGTTTTGCCGCGGTCCACATTTTAAGACGGAAACTTTGTTTCATATTAAAACAATCTAGGCATCCTTCGGAAAATTGATAATGTCGCAATAAAAATCAGATATACTTCCCCTCATCGGCATAATAGGCAACGCTGGAATTAACTAACGGCGTGTAAGAAAAACAATGCGTCCTCAATTAGTGTCGCTCTCGACGCCATAACTACTCAAATGTTATTATAACACCTGGATTCAAGGATGCAACTATTCGAACTCTGCGGATGTCCGTGTTGCATACGCACGGAGATGAAGGCGTTTTGACTGTCCACGCATTCACCACTTCACCCGCTGCGAGGCACCAACGGTGCGGTGGGCCATACTGCGAGGATCCAAAATCTCTATCGGCTGAGTGCTCAAAATTTTGTGGGTTTTTCGACTTCATCCTTCTCCTGACTGGGTGTTTCATCGTCTAGTTTTTGTCTACCGATGTGATAACGGTGCCGCATGGTTGGCGCGGATGAAGATAATTGCCTCGGTGATTCAGTTAAACGGATTTGCCGCTACGAGGCAGGGAAAGAGAGGACTGAAGCGAGGGTGGGAGAGGGGATGAATAAAAAAGGCAATACTGATACGACACACAGTGGATTGAGTCAATTAGAGAGGTCGGACATGAAATTATTAACTAAAATTGCAAACTTTTATGTTTATTTCGTCACATTTTACATTTCAAGGGGTACTTTGTGAAGAAAATTTCACGAGGAAACTAATCAAACCACTTTTAGAACCTCAAAGTTTTGAATAAACGGAGTTATAAAAGTTTAAAGGCTCAGAATTTTGTCCGACCTCTCCTATGGACTCGATCCACTGTGCGACAGGGCTTTGGAACAGGACGAGTTGTCGAGTGAGTTCGTGTCTCACAGTCGGCCTCTCTCAAGTAGGTCTGTAGGTATCGTCGTCAGCTGGGACTCTAGCCTAGGTTTTACCTTCAGTACGCAGAGAGGCTTGAGTCTTTATCTGTAAATTTCGGCGGATGTAACTTTATGAATGCAAGCGGAGGTTTGATCAGAAAATATCGGATTGTATAGATTCAAACGCATAAATCCTGACATTTGTCCAAGGCTACCCCAAATTTCGATACCTCAACTTTTTCTAAAACATAAGTAAGTTATGGGTGCATTTTTGCTCCGCAACACTGATAAGTAGCTAGCCGGTTAGGTAACTACCATTACTACTCACCCACAGAGCTTCTGGACCGAAAACTATCTTTGATGAATGGTTATTTAAGAATAATTGTTATCATAACTTCGTAAAACAGCAAGCACGGTTATACAGCTCCTGGCTCCTGCAATTTTTAGAAGTGTATGAGCCACAGCTTTTTACACAATTTCCTTTTCATTGCAAGCCATTGCAGAGCTTTTTTTGAACTAAAAAGTTTCATTTAATGGCTCAAATTATGCCATCGATCATTGCTCAACAATTAACCCTTACGACTGTTACATCATGAGCCGATCCCTTTACGACTTCCTTATGATTCTGACCCATCGATGCGTCGTCTTCAACGGAGCGGATTTTAAACTCAAGCATCGGCTTTAAATCAACGGCAAACGCATTAGTGACGTCACAAGTCATCCTGAAGCTCACCCGAACCGTTCCCAAGAGTTCGGTTTAAGCACCGGTCACAAATCAAATTACAATACTGCCGTGTTAAAGAAAAACGCCGTATGAACCTTGAGGCGTCGCCAAATTTCATCCGATATAATACGAATTCATCGGGTAAGTTGTAAATATTTTTCTTCAAAAATTTCAGACTATTTTGCTCGCAATTTAATCTAAAATATCTGAACATTTCAAGGAGGAATATGCATACATTTTGTCATAAATACTTGTTTTATTCGGAGAAATTCGGCAACTCTCGAAAGTTCATACGGCGTTCTTCCTAAGTACTGCAGAACTAGAGTCCCTTTATACTGAGAGTTAAGACAACACCCCCTCATGTAGCCACAAATGGGAATAAAGATGACACAAATTGAACGTTTTTCGTAATCTTTGGTCCGCTGATTCTCAAATTCCTTTCTCCGTTCCTTCTCTCATTCCGTTTGTTCCTTGTCAAACTCGTAATTCCTCGGTCCATTTCAAATTATAATCCTTGCAATTTGTAAAAATGTAAATTTTATTCCCGTTTGTGACACTGCGCGGAGAAAAAAACTTCGTGCGAGGGACTCGAAGGTGAGGTCATATGGATCTCTGAAGTTTCCGGATCACGTATCTAGAAACTTGAGGTGCAGCTGCCGAAGTTCGGGTCAGACATCGAGGCACTTCGGTATGTACCGGAGTACTTCAGATGTGTGACCCGAACCCTTCGGTATGTATCGAAGTACTTCACATGTCTGACCCGAACTTCGGCAGCTGGACCTCAAGTTTTTAGATACGTGATCCGAAAACTTCAGAGATCCATATGACCTCAACTTCGGGTCCCACGCACTAAGTTTTTTTCTCCGTGTGTGGAGGCCTAACATACGTCGACCAATCAGAAATGGATTCAAATTGTCTTAACTCTCATTATAAAGGGACTCTAGGCGGAACACGTGAGTGACGTCACAAGTTCCCCTCATAGCCGTGGCTCTGCAAACTTCCTGGCAGCAACGGCAACGGCTGTCGCGTCAGTATGAGGCGTCACAGAGAGTCGCGTCAGAGTGACGTGGGAGCCCCGCTCCGCGCGCGCGACAATTACGGCTCGCGCATGCGCGTCGAGCTGGAGGACCGGAAGCGGGCGAGAGCGTCCCGAGTACGTCTGACCGCGCCAAATGGGCCAAAGTTCAACGATGGCTCCAGGCGCCCGCTGACCGCCGAGTATGCCGCGCCTGGCAGACAGGTCTTTGTTGTCAAATAGCTGAAAATATTCCTGGAAAAAGCTCTTGGAATATTGAGGTAGTGCCCGCTAAGTGATCGGCCCATGCTGCATGGGTCCACAGTCCACGCGATAAGTAAAAAAAAAAAAAAAAATTAAATTTTACTATTGGTCTATTTGATTTTTGACACTTGGAACTAGAACTTAGAACACTAGAAGAACTTATAGTACAGGCTACCATAAAATCATCCTACTCATTTGTACCCTACACTGNAAAAAAAAAAAAAAAAAAAAAAAAAAAAAAAAAAAAAAAAAAAAAAAAAAAACACATTGGATTGAGAGTCCAGACTCTTGAAAACATTGACAAGAAAAAGGACTCTTAATTCAATCATATTTAAGCTTAAATCAAGAACCAAGTCTCTTAATTTGAGCGGATTTCCTTTTGATTTAAGCTTAAATCTGATTGAATCAAGAGTATTTTTTCTTGTCGATGTTTTTAAGAGTCTGGACTCTAGCTCCAATGTGTGTTTTTTTTTTTCCAGGGTAGATGAATAGAAAAACTGCCCGCATACGCGGTTTTGAAAACTCATGTCACAAAGTACGCACATTGCGCGCTAAGAAGTGGATTACAGACCTGTATGATGTGCGCAACGTGATTTTTGAGAAAATTTCCCCTCGAATGCGTATTCAGTCGGCTATATCATTTGCTTGCAACAGACCTATTTCGCTCACTACGCACTTAGGTGTATACAAAAATTTTCTTCTTCATTAGTAATGTGCGTGAGAATAATTTAGTGACTGGTGCAACTAAGTTTTAATCCAGAGTGAAGAAACCATGATATTTACTAGGACGGTAAATGAAACTGATTCATAATGTTTTTTCAAAAGTAGATATCTCTATTAATACTGGATGTAGTATTTTGACGTTTTACGTAATTAGATTCGTTTAACTTAACGTCGTTTGACGTTTAGTTCCGCGGATTTAATTACTTTTCACGTATGGTGTTTATCATTTGATTCTGACAAGTCGAATCACACTCACTACAGCCGTGGTATAGACTATACTTACATGTAAAAGTTTATTACCGACTCCATCCTACGGTTGTATTCCGATCAGGGGCGGACTGGCCATGGGGGCGGGGAGGCGATCGCCTCCTAACAATTTGCCGCGAAGGTCCCGAAGGGGCCCCCGCGGCGAATTTTTTTCGAGTTATGGTTTTTTCCCTGTAATGTTGTAATTTTTGTATCCTTTTCAGTCACTAAAAGGCCCCAAAATCCTTGAAAATTTGTCTTTAAGAGACATGAAAGGTCGCCTACAGCTTACGTGATGAAGGGGCCCCCAAAGAATCCTGAGAATGGGTCATTTTGAAGTTCAAATACTGTAGAATTAGACTCCAATAATGCTTAAAATTGCGTTTAAAAAGTGTGAAATTTCCCAAAGTTTCCGGAGGAGGGCCCCGGATCTCCGTAGAGGGGCCCCCGAATGACAGGAGGGGCCTCCAAATCTAGGTCGCCTCCTAACTTTTCGACTACCAGTCCGCCCCTGATTCCGATAGCCAGGACTGAATTAAACAAGAAGGTAGTAAATCGCATCGTAGAAAGAAAATCAGTCGTAGTGGTTTTGTGCTTGATTAGCCGAACTAATTCTCTCGTCAAAGTCGATGAAAGATACATTCAGTAGGTTTGTAAATTATCTTCGAACTTTATCTGCAGCACTGCGTCCGATGCAGGAATAAAACTCAAAACAACTTTTTTTTGTTCGAATCCGATGTGTCTGGGTCTCTCTCTGTTAAATTGGATCCATTTTCAAAAAGAATGCGCCACTGATTATACGACCCATTGCTAATAACCTGTCAATGAGGAGACAACTTGAACTAGTAGAGTCGTCGGCATCCGATTAGAGCTTTGATCAAAGCGAGCGTCACAAACGAGGCTCTAAATGTTCCGTTATTTTTAACTACTTTTACTGCCCTACTACTGAGCTACTTTTACTCGCTCATTTTTATCCTCAAAATGCACAACCAGTTGCCTTCTTCCGCGAAGATCATTTAAATCCGGATTCACGAGAAAAAGCGTGGTATTCTCACGAGACTTGTTTCATCAGGCAACACTGTATGAGAACCGGCCGGTTCAGTGCTCGGAGTTCGAACCCCGTCCCCCTCTATTGCGGATACGAGACCATGACCAGCGCAGTGGCGTATTTTCAGCATTATACAAGCTTGAATGGGACAGTAGAATGGAGTTATTAAGTTCTCGCTGATGCCAATTGGTGTTCGGAGGACTGATTTTTTCGTTGAGGCAAGTTTCAAAAAAGGAATTTGAATGGCAAATTTGGCTATTCTGGTCAGAATGGCTACTCCGCACTGCGGCGCACTATTAACTGAAAATTGAAACTTGATCATGCCTTCGGGTTGAGCACTTGAACTTTTGGGCAGATTCTTGTGTGAAATTTTGCTTTTGCAGGAATAAAAACTGACCCACAGCGTTAACGACCGGACAAAAAAGGGGAAAATCCATGATTTTTCACTCATTAGTGTGTCTCCTAGCATAAATAGATAAAACTTCTTCTGAATTTGACAAACACACGCACCTTGAATTTACCTTGATTCAACTTCTTTTTGTTTTCGTGGAGTGTGCGTTAAACTCATACTCCTCAGATCGAATCAAGTTTCATCTTCACTTACAAGTTCTTTTCTTAAAATCGTTTTACAACATGCTGAGACTGTTGTTTTTACAAACGCTAATAACTACATAACATAAGAAAGGGAAGAAGAAGGAAAAAACATTCAACCAACACAATTGCAAAAGTTCAATAGAGCTTTTACGACTATGATGAGAATAGGAGATCAACCGTCCAATTGAATTTATCTTTTCATCCGGATACCTATTTTGTCATTTAATTTACGTCGCAGTAGAGCAAAAAAAATTCTAGATATGGATGATCAGAGAAGTCATCTAAGCACCTGGTATAGATGGTTACAGGCCATTACATCGAATTGTGCTATCCTGGATTTTAAAGACGTCCAGGTTATAAGATTATAGCGGTTGACTATGCGCTACGGCCCGTACCTGACCAAAGTGGATGCCTAAGCTTATTCTTTCGTTTTCATCGTAAATCATTTCATGTTTAGGTCAACTTTTTAATCTTTGGTCTACATTTTTAAGATACTTTCAATTTTTAATCCATTTCCTCATTCAACTCGTGAAAGGTCTACTTCTTCCAAACCTCGCCTCATTTTAACTATCGCTCCTTATCTTACTTCTACTCTTCACTCTCATTTTCAATCAAGAGACTCCATTTACTGTAAGCACAAATAATATGCTCCCTAGATCTTGGTTAAAAAATAAAGAGGAACTCAGAGATAATGACTGGCGTGACGACGCGTGGAAAGTTCATACGTGCTGGTTTTAATGACCGTTTCTGCAGGACAATGGGCTAAACCGCCACTTTGAAGTCAAACAAATTGCTTTTAGAGCGAACACTGGTTTAGGAACGGTTTTTAATGGTTCCTACCGAACTCGGAGAATGGTGCCGTTTTTTCAAAGAGCGATTGAGACCTCCGGAAAGTTTATACCTGAGCTAGTGCCACGATTAAAATGTCACGAATGCTGTACTCTTTTCCTTTACACCTGGCTGAAATAATGTTTAGTGTGGTGTCAAATTCTTAAATAAAAGGGCACTTATTTTTAAAAAAAAAATATGATGATGCATGAAAAGAGCTTCTCAAAGAGATAATTGAGAATCAAAATAATTTCAAGAAATTTAAGAAATAATATAATCTTTCATAGAGTTTGAAAGCGGATTGAAATGAAATTCGGATGAGAATTTGTCCGGTATACCTTGATGCCCTTAGGTATTGGCCATGATATAAAAATATAGCAGACATTATTTTAATCTTAAAAATTTGCAATAAAAAAATGCCATGTTTCTATTACAGCATGGTGTATAGAGTTGTCATGTAAGGTGACACAAATACACCGGCTGATGATTTTACTTGCCGATATCGCTACATTATCCACGGATATGAACTTTCATCCTTACAATTAAATCAGGCGGTACATTAGTAGTAGTAGACAGATAGCATAGGAACCTTGAACGGTTTGTAAATCGACTTTTAGATCGCGGTAAGCCGGATACGTTGTTGTACTCAAGAAACGCTGCGCCTTTTTTGACATAAATACTTCCAAACATCTACTTTTTTGATCATCAAATGAGACAAGCGTGACCAATGGTCTGGAAATACCTCAATCGAACAATTTCATCATGAGAATTCGTTCTTCAAGTTAGTTTGTAAAATTGTTTTTTTTATTTTGGATGTAACGCCGGGCTCGATATTCTAAAATGGTGTGAAGGACGGAGTGGAGTCGTGAGACTTCGACATTCAGCAAAATCAGTCATCGTTTAAAAAGCGTCTAAATTAGGCCGAGACATGTCGTCGCTCCTCTGACGTAAGGGCGTACCTAGATTTTGACATGAGCCCTTGAAAGCATGGAGTTATATGGACAACAGGGCTCACGTGAAAATTGGAATACGCCCTTACGTCAGAGGAGCGTCGATGTGTGGACGATTTTCGTAAGGCGAAGGACTCACATTGCCTAATGTCGACGTCGTGATTTTGCGCACACAGGAGAGAAGACTGGTGAAAAGTTCAGGCTCGAGCAGATAATCAGGTTGCAGGTTTTAAGAAATTCGAGGTAAAACGAAATTAAATTGTTTCTGTTGGATTTTCGAACTTCGTAAAAACCAATCGCAGGGCAACCAACCGTGCATCGCGAGGGATTGGTAATGGAGCGCCGCACCGCTTGGGCATTGTCTTAGGGTCAAGAAAATCCGAAACGCCTTCAATTGTGTGTATATACAATACGGACGGTCACTGAACACGAATAGTTGCATCAAGGCGTTGTCAACGTTAGCGCGATGTTTGTGCGCTCGCATCCGAATTTGCCGGGATTTTACCGTACAGTATTGGTTCCATTTTTATATCTTTCCCTGCAAATTGGACCGCAACAATTTATTTGACCAATTAATTTCCTAGTCATTTGTCAAACAATCTTTGTTCCGAGCAGAACACCCACACATCTCAAACCAATCACCTCGCGGAAATTTGATCCGAACTGCATCCAGTATCCCGTCTCGGAGCATATTCCGCTTCTTAACCACTTTGACACACGCTGTCACACGTTTGGACCACGAGACGAGAAAGTTTCCTGAAACCAGCGTTGAGGATTTTTCAGAAAATACCCTGGTTTACTAAAGCTCATATGATGGGTGTCTATCGCAATCGGCATCAGTGGCAGAACTTTCACTGGCTTTTGACACATCGCTCTTGCTTTCAAAGTCTGCGCGTGCGCTGAAGTAAAGTGCGAATTTGCCAGCCGCCCGGCGCGGCGAGCACTTAGATAAGTGCCGAGTCACCTGATAACTGATGATGCGGTGAGAAGGAGATGAGAACATTAAAATCAGTACTGGAGCGGGGAAGGGGGGATAAACCTCCTTATTTTTTGCAAATTCAAATGCGGTCTAGTATGTCTTAATGTGCGATTCTTCCAGTGAAATAAAATGAAACGTTCTATGCAGGAAATAGAGGGTTTGAAGATGAAGAATCAGAGGTATAGTCCCATAAAAATTTGAAAGATGACCACTATTGGAGAAAACTCTCAAGAAAAGAAATATTTACACGTGATACGTAGGTTTATGCTTTCAATTTTAGAAGAGACGGACTGAATTATTACCGAGTCATAATTATGCAACTTTTAGTCGTTTTAAATAGGGATAGTAGTGGGAGCATTAATTTCAGAAAAGGAGGTCTCGAAATCCCATTAAGAGGCTACACAAATAGTGTATGACAGAAAAAATATTCAAGTGTATTATTTACGCCAAAAACTGTAAATGCCTTTAAAAACTCACTCAACTCGAAATCTTCTACGAAATATTTTCTGTATGAAGAGAATGGCTGAGTGTTAAGGTGAGAAGACTTTTTAGATGCGTGTGAGTTTAATTAGGTTTACGGCTATCTTAAATTATATATATACGTATTCCTTGGAGGGTGCAAAGAACTTTCATAAAAGTTAATTTTAACATAAATCATTTTTTAGTGATTGGATCCATTTTGTAACGCAATCTGCTTTTACACGACTGTTAAAATTGCTTGAAACACTACCGATAATCTCCTTTGTTGTGTCTCTTCAGTGTAGTTCCGTCCACAGTTTGTAAGGAGATGTTATCTGTAGATGATTTGCAAAATCAAACACAAAATGAAAATGGAATTGTGACCGATTGGATCTACGTATTCAGCACATTAGCTTTTATATTCAGCAAAAACTGCACTTACATTTGTATCTTAATGGATCTCACAATCTCATTTTATTCGTGTCAGATAAGCCAAAGACGTTAATGGGGTTTGCAGGCATGTTTTAAATGGCTTGAATATCGCCAATTGAAAAAGTAACATCTTGACAAATTCATCAATCTGAAATCTATCTCCCGTTTGAGACACTTGGCAGGTATAGCCTCCAGCCTTCTACTTACTTTCAGGTGTCTTGCGTAATTTGTGGATGGTTCTTGGAAAAAGAACAACAAATGAAATGTGATACGTTTTTCAGGAACCAGTAATTAAATGCAGAGGCGAGTTATTAAGCAATATTTCAATCACTCATCAGGTGCCAGGTTACAAAAATCGTAACCTGTTGGGATTCTAGATTTTTTTACCTAATTCCTTTTTCCTTAATCTTTTTTTCTGGCTTTGATTTTCCCACAGAATAGTGAAGACGCAGCATTATTAAACCACCCTGTCACTTAAAGTTTATGAGAGCTTCTTTGAGGTTTTTTTTTTTCCTTTCTTTACATAATCTTAGAGTTTTTGCTTCTCTTAGAAGTTCACCAAACAGTGGATAGAGGGCATCCGTCAGAAGATAAGGAGATGCCAGCTACCGGAGGATCTCTACCATAACAGATTCCTGTGGCGTGCAGGCGTCGCAGAGCGCCCTAGCGCGCCGTAAAAGGGTCTTATACATACATAGAAGTTCACTGTCCTCAAAAAGAGATAAATATTTAGACTCTATGAAGAACATGGCAATATTGAAGAATGTATTATCTGGCTGATGTGGCTACAGAGCTGATTCCACATAGCGCGCGATAATGTGCGAAACGTATAACAGTCCAAAACTAGGTCAGAATATATTTCCACAGGCTTGCTAATCCTAAGGCGAATGTCGCGACCAGGGCCAATCCCAGCACCAATGTCAATGTCATGGTCAATGTCAATGGCAGGCCCAATGTCATTGCCACTACTCCTACTAAAGCCATGGTCACAAATCCTTGTCCATACACTTGCCAGGTTTACTTAATACGTTGGTACTTTCAGCGTGTACTTCGTCGAATAAAGGGAATTTGGCAATGGTGTGATGAATCTCAAAGCAAGTCACTGACTTATGTTAAATGTAAGCATTGTTGTCATATTTTGCGGATGAAATGAAACACACCATTGTTTAAAATATGAATTTTTATTTATCGAATTAGTTTGTCATTTTGGCTTCAGGTCGTTAACTTTTTTGAGTGCATGGTGATTAATTGTGATGAAATGTCACAATTATATATTATCCTGATGAAGCATTTCTTAATTCTGAGGTTAGATTCTTGGCAGTGAAATTCCGAGTCTTCGTTTCGCGAGAGCTTACGATTACTTCTCAAGCCTCAGGCATTTTCTGTCAACGTGTAAGCTGAAAGAGAATATAATAAATCCCCTCATTTTAATTCGTCTTTCGAACACGAAAGCTGCACAATGATTGATAACGGGCAGGGAATTCCTTGGGGAATTCTTGTAAATATCATGAGTTGGTGACCCAAAAATGAATACTTAAGGTATTCTCTCTCCTTGTAATCATGCGTGCACGCTCCAAAGAGGAAGTAACGAGAAATCTGAATAGAAAATTGTCGTAGTATCATGATTTATCATGATTTGAAGTTTTTGTGACCAGGATTTTCCTCCTACCCTTTGCCATCCAATACTGAATCTGAATAATAAAAAAGGAACCTCATCACATTTAGTTTTAACAAAGGATTTGGGGTTTAAATTTTTCTCTCCCTTAACACTTTGCAGGAACACACGCCCATAACACTCAGTCCGTTTCTTTTAAAAAAAAGTATGATTTGCTTCTTGTGCAAGAGCACGTAACATGCTTATTGAACTTAAAACCACTAATTTTTCTTGGAAATTTCACTTGGCTCCTTTCGGTTACACTCATCGTCAGTCCATCTAACCACTTCTTCCGCGAAGAATGTTATGCAAAAGGGGCATCTATCGCGCGCAAAGGAGGATAATGTAATTCAAAGGCAGACACCCGTTTGATTGAAACAACAATGAGGAAAAGGAGCCTCAGGTGCAGAGGCTAGCCGAGATTGACCACAATTGAATTTATTGGATAATGAGTTGAACTCGAGTCAACACTTGTTAACGCGTAATTTTATGACGTCTAAATTGCTAAGTTATGTCGCGGATCAGAGGTTACCGTAGCGATAATTGATGCTCATGAATGAGGCACTTTCATGCCGACGCGGCGGCGCGGCGCAGCGTCTCCAGTCTTCCCGACCGTTCAAAGCTACATTTCTCCGAATGTTTCGATCTATGCGTTAAGTTTGTTCATCCAAAAGCCTTAGAGGGAAGGATGAGTTCGGGCAATGGGGAAAAATTCCCGTCATATGAACTGAAAGTCCGGTGTTTTGGGCCGCAGGCCATGTAAGCACACCCTCGGTCTTAGTAACTGTATTCTTGGTTCATAACCGCGCTTTCGAGAGGGTACAGTTAGATGAACCGTATACTGCGGTCGATATAGAAAACCGTACCCACGCGCGGTTCTTATGACCAAACTTTCTTTCTCAGTACTATGTGAGAATTTTTGAATGGTACCTCCCTCTTCTTTTTATTATTTTTTGTACTGCAGACCTACTTGAACTTAGATTGTTCTGAAATCTTTTTTTTTTTTTTTTTTTTTTTTTTTTTTTTTTTTTTTTGGAGAAATCCTCCAAGACATTATTCCCTTTTTTACTTTCTCGCTCCCCTAGGTTTAGGGTTGCATAAGCTAGAACATAATCATTAGTTTTTTCGCTTCCTCCATTTTGCCATTTTCTTTCAACATATTTGACCCTGAATTTATTTTGAAAGATACAATAATAATGGTGGTCATTTAATCTTCTTACAAATCATGCGTTAAAGTTGAAACACATCAGGTTAAAACTAAGTCAACAAAAATTTAGGTTCCTTATCAGAGAAAGTATAAAGTATTGATCATTTAATTAATAGGTTCACGTCGTTCCAGAGACTTAGGGGGAGTTCAGCAAAATACTCAGAGAGACATCCGGATTTAAGACTTACAATTAGTTTGTTATAGTGATCTGTTACAAGCAGTTTTTTAACTCTTCCCTGCCCCTCGGGTTACTCGGGCACCCGGGGCGTTATTGAGTTTATTGAATATTTTTTAAGGTCCAGTATTGGTTGCTAATTAGCTAAAGTTTATGTCGTCATTAATCACGAGTTAATGACTAAATAACTATGTCCCCAGCGTTGCCATCTTTAATAGTCGTCGCATTACAATCTTTATTATAAGTCGCCATTTTCAGAGAAAACAAGACAGATTAGTTCAATTAATCGAAAACACAATTTTACCACATCTTGTCAATGAGTCGAACATTTGCTGTTATCTCAAATGTCAGTGCTTCGAACTAAATAAGATTTTTCCAATTAAACGAGCAAATCTGTGATGGTTGGCAACACTTAGGGGGTATCTCAGGCTCAGTTGATCCGCTAATGGCGGGCAAACATGCATAATTATGTTAACACGTTGCCGTGGGTGATAGGAGCAGCGGCCCAGTGCTGAGAGACAGACGCGTCACTGTTCACGTATGCGCCGTCGTCGTAATACTCGCGCGACTGGAGCATCAGGATGTTTGACCCCGTTTCTCGGGGCGCGCCGCGACGCCCGACGCCCGATGCGCCACCCAAGATTCGACGCACGTTCCGCCTGGACTGCATTTGCGGGGTGGCATTTGATGGAACGCATGCATGGATATAGCACCCCGTACATCGGTCACTCAGGGACTGATGGTCGTACACTCTGCTGGCACCCTCTCGTACGCATTAAAAAACATTTAGGTACCTAGTTAGATATTTTCCAATCCTTTTTGGTCAAACGTTTTTTGGCTTTACTCTGAATTCACATGAAGCAAAAATATACGCGGAGTCAATACAAAAGGATGTAAACTGTGCATTGCGGTACTCCGAAAACTAGCTTCGAACTCAAAAGAAATTTTTTCCAAGCTGTTCTTGCTTTCAGATTTCATTTTAGACATGTATCTGTCGCAGGCAATTAGCAATCGCCGGCAATTTGCGAGCGGTTCACATGTTGTTTCAATATATCGCAACAATGCGCATCGGCATAATGCAATTTTTAGGGATTATGCTCTTCAAAATTATGAGCTCGGCTTGAAGCGCCTTCAATTTTCGTGATACTCTACGCTTTGTCACGATGTTAGTTTAGTTGCCTGTCCGATTTCAACCCGACTAATGTCACGGAGTTCACTGCACGCTCTCTTGAGTGTGCATACTTCTGTCATGCTTTTAAGGATGGAAAAGTGTCTATCCACATCATAGGCAACACTATCAGAACTCTAATCTTGTTCTTTTATTTTTGAATTATATGATTTTCTATATTTATTCACTACTGGCTTGCAAATTGCTAGTGATTGCTAATTGCCTGCGACTTATCGATGAAATTGCAAGGTTTCAACAAAGTACAGAGTAGAGAGATCCACTCTAAAGGCAGTTGCGATTGATGCGTTTTTGCGTCAGTTCATATGAATTTCACAACGATGTCACGACGGAACCAGCCGAGAAACTGGACGAACTTACGTTAAGTCTGAGACTGACACAGAGCGTTTGACAGAAGGCGGGTGATCGGTGGAGAGGGGGGGGGGGAGTCGCGGCCTTGGCCCAAATCCTGGCCTACTTGGGGGCCGCATCTGCAACTCCCGTAACCCGGAGTCGCCGGGGGCCCAGGGGGCCCGGGGGTCGGGGCCCAGCAACGGGAAACTGGTCGGAAAAGAGTGAGTTGATTTGTTGATTTGTGGCGGCCAATTCATAAATAGAGCCGTTGCCGTTCACAACTCGCCCGACTCGACTCCCATCATATTCCGCTAATCGATGCCCAGCCAACCAACGGTTCCCAGTTCTAGAACCGGTCTCCATAGCCCAACGCTTTGTCGGCCTTGCCTTCCGCACACGCAACTTTGCTCGTCACCAAAATTGAACGCCTCATTCGAAAAATCGCATCAGAGCTACAAATTTTGCCAAAGTTCAAGCCTTGTCTCGAAATTCCGCTCACCTTATAGTGGAACTCGCAAAGTTGATCCCGCGAAAAAATCAAATGACGGGAGCGGGAAAGTGCCGAGGCATATTTTCGGCAGTGGTGATTTGGCAAGTTGGCAACACTATTCTCCCTCCTTTAAATTCATTGAAGATGTCGATTTTTCGTGAGACAAGCTGCCTCACTAAGAATCGATTGTTTTACTTATATTCAAAGGGAAGGAAAACAGTGGTGCCAACTCTCAATAATTGCCACTGATTCTCGGGAACGTTCCCGATGGCTCTTCACTCTTCAGCGTGTGAACGAGTTAGGGGTGCGTGACTTTGCATCCCCTAGCGATGCATCCACCCTTATCTAACCTCCCTAACCTAAACTAACGTATCCTAACCTAACCGAACCTAACCTAACCTAACCTACTTAACTTGATGTAAACTAACCTAACCTAACGGCTGGGTGGGTGCATCGCAGGTGGATGCAACGTCCTAAGCTAATCAAGTGCATCGGTGCATGTCTTTCCGTAAAAATGTCCTCGCCAAAATATACGAATGTCGGCCGGAATTTCCGGTAAAAATAACGCTTTCCACCCAGATCACCAATTGGACTAGATTTTGCAATTAGGAACTGTAAATTGTGCCTCTGTTTAAAACCATCGTATGTACCATTAGTTTCTCTATCCAGATAAGTGCTTTTACAGATGGGTCGGAAGTTATAGTTCCGAATTGCAAAATTAAGTCCAATTGATTTGATTATCGAGACACGCGCTGAATAAGTCGTCGCAATAACTGTCCTCATATCTTAAATATAATATTTTCGTTATTATTTCAATATAACACGTACAATAAATATTGCGTATGGCCACCTTGCATCCCAACTCTAAAAGGATATTACTTTGGTCATATTTTGAAAATTTAAAGAGCTCGGGCTCATCTAGAGGTTATTCGCTGTTGGTAGCAAATGATAGCCACAAAAATAGTAAGACTCAGCCCAGTAGATCTCTAACACGAATTATGCCATGAATTAAACATTTACATCGGGAAATTTACATTAACATTTGCAAATAGAAAATTTAAAATTTCATCAATGCAATCTTAAAAACATGGGTGATTTTTGGAACAAGCTCATATTAAGGTTTTAACTCGGCGAGAGCCGCAAAACTGACGGAAATGTGTTCTACCATAGAGTTTTAGAACGGACTATGACAAGAAGCGAAATTTTGGAAAGTTAGAGTGTTTATACGAACATACATACATGTACGATGATTAGTGCACTCTCAGTACCAAAATGTCTGTAAACAATAATAACAACTACCTATACAAATGAGGAACCCGTTAGTTGTATTCCAACATTGGAACAAGAGCCTGGACAACACGATAGGCCGGAGGAGAGGTAAACAACCTAGACAATACTGCCATTCTAAGGAAAAACGCCGTATAAACCTTCAGGCGTTGCCAAATTTCCTTTCATAAAACGCTCATTTCCTGGAAAATTCATGAATATTTTCCTCCCAATTTTTCAAATATTTTAGTTCACAATTTTACCTAAAGATTCTGAAAATTTAAAGGAAAAATATTCATAGCTTTCTTAAAAAATGAACATTTTATCGAAGGAGATTTGGCGTATCTCGAATGTTCATACGGCGTTCTTCCTTAGCACGGCAGAATAATCGGCAAAACACTGCCCATCACCGGATACAATTTCCCCCATTTTCAATTATTTTCAATTGTTCATGTTTGTTGGATGATTACCACTGCTCCCAAGAATTTCCATTCTTCGCTGACAGCTCGTGCTCCGATGCTGTCGGTATGCAGAAAAATCCCGATTTCCCGAGTTAGCTTTTCCCGAAATGAGAGCCTGGCGCATGCGCGTTGGCAATATTCAGATGATCAGTGGGGCGATTTTCATTTCAATTTTGAAATCATTCAACTCTTGCCGGATCAATGGCTCGGAAAACGTCCCGAGAGTATGACGAGGACGTCGCTGAAAATTACTTTGAATGCACCGCACGTATCAGTCCGACTTTCACTTGCAGTATGTTCTTGCTTCCGAGGGTCTTATTTCATTACCGCCGTGCTAAGGAAGAACGCCGTATGAACCTTTAGGCGTTGCCAATTCCCTTCGATAAAAAAACGAATTTACCGGTGAAGTTATGGTTATTATTCTTCCAATTTTTCACACAGTTTTTTTTCGTAATTCTATCTAGAATATCTTATTTCAAAGGGAAATGTAAACAGCTTTGCTAAAAAATAGATGTTTTATATGGAGAAATTTGGCAACGCTCGAAGTTCATACGGCATTCTTCCTCAACACGACAAAGTACTCCCTTGACTCACTGTTTTCATCGCGAGGAAAATTCGAAGCGAAACTTTGTGATTATTATTATTTACGTATGGTACAAACAATATATACATTCAAACATACCGAATTTTGTTTTGGCTGTTAATTGATAATAATTGCAATACATTTTTGAGCTTTTTTGCAGCTACTCGTCATGTTTTTCTAATTTTGAGATCGCAATTCTATTGTCAGGAGACTGAAGAATTTGCTTACAAATTTTGATAAACAAATTCAACGTATTATAGACGTTATTTTTAGAGGGAAAATATCGCATTCGAGTGCAGTTTCGATATCAGTGTTGAATGCGACATTTTCCCCCTAAAAAAACCACGTCTATAATACGTTGAATTTGTTTATCAAAATTTGTAAGCAAATTCTTCAGTCTCCTGACAATAGAATTGCGATCTCAAAATTCGGAAAAATGTCAAATATCTGAGAAAATGGAAGTAATCGATGCGATATATCGCATGTTGTTATCACACAAAATATAGCGTCCATCGAATCACCTTAAGTAAAATTGTAAAAGGCCCTTCCCATTTCTCATTCAGCGGATGCTCTTCTTTAGAGACTTCCACATCGGGCTGAGGATAGGTTCTATGGCCTCAGCGCTCGAGCTGAANGGGGGGGGGTCGTCTGAGTATCCAATGCGGAACAATGCGCTTAAAGGGACGATGAAGAAAGTCATTGCCATGATGGTGGCGGGAGGGGAGGGGGGAGGGGCCGGGGTTGGGAGACATGGGCACGGGCGCGAAACCGCAAAAAAGGAACATAAATCAATTAAATTAATTGTGCTGATCTGGAGTCGAAGCTCGCGCGGACTTTCGCTGCCCCGGTCTAGGCCCCGGCTCCGGCGACAGAGAAATCCCCGGTGTCATCGGCCTTTGCTCAGCTGGATCTATTAATACTCTCTAATCCAGCCAGACAATTCTCTACTAGCACTAAACTGGAGAGTCCATGATCAGTCTGAGACAGCTCATAGAGCTCACCCGATAGTTTTCGAAGTATTTTTTCGGCGAGATCGCTACCATAAAAATATGTATCCCCAATTGACGGATTTTGCTAGATAAGTGCGTAAAATATCTTTCATCCTTATACTTGCATTTAATCAACTCATCAGCAGGAGTAGCTTAAAATTGTTCTTGAGATATTTTCAAAAAATTCCTAAAAAGGCCCCCCAGACCCCCCCCCCTTTGAAGCTGAGGTAACCCACTTTTGGAGCTAATTGAATCCTTCTAGACGCCTGCGCCTCTCGTATGGCCGGACTGGTGGAAAAGGCTCCTTTACTTGCAGATATGGATCATTACCTCGTCAAAAATTAGGAATAGAACTACTGACTATATGCCCACATTGTTAAAATGCATGATTTGACTATAAATACCGGCAAAAAATACAAACCAAAAGTAGCCCAACAAGAATTGGACTGCCTCTTTATTTTTCAGGCACATTGAAAATTGCAAAATCGGGATGATTCCCTTATCAGCGGACAGAGTTCTTCAGTATCGCCATTTGTCGTCCCTCTAACTTATGGGCGTATCTCGATTTACACATGGGCCCAAGAGAGCATGTATTTATAAGCAAAATAGGGCTCACGTAGAAATTGAGATGCGTACTTAAGTTAGAAGGGCGACGTATTGTGAGGCACCAGATAGATATAGTGAGCAGCAAGCGCATCACCAAAGTTAGTGTTCATGAAACTCTTCCCGCCGAGTTCAACGGAAGGTCACTAATAGCATAACTATGTAGTGCCAACAATGAGACGCGCCATTGCTATGGTAGTACTCACCTCATATGAAATTACCGTGTTTAACCCGAACTTAAGCCGTTGGATTTTGAGAGCGGTAGAAATACCCGAGAATATTTACGAG
Organism: Bemisia tabaci; assembly: GCF_001854935.1. NCBI lineage: Eukaryota > Metazoa > Arthropoda > Insecta > Hemiptera > Aleyrodidae > Bemisia > Bemisia tabaci. The sequence continues at coordinate 1,071,726 of NW_017566817.1, read as the reverse complement.
CAATGAAGTTGTACTAACGGTATTATTTGAGTACCTCTTCCCAGGTGCTTTTTATTCTTCCTCTTGACGATAGACTCATTTTCCCCATTAAAATTTCCTTGCCACATTGTGAGAATCAGATATTCTTTGAGTTTTGACCGACTACATTCTTCAATGGAAAAAGAGTAAGATTCTTACAGAGTTTCCCTCTTTTATTTCTTCAATGAGCTATGTAAAAATTATGCCCTTATTTTGGTCAGCAATATTTAAAAAACACACATTATATTATTATTCTCCTTTGATAAATTGATACATATTTTTGCCCCATCAATTTAAATGAGAATAATCAATGCAGAGTGTGCAAACATTTCAAAATCATGAGTTAAAAAATGCTGGCTATGCGAGTATAAATATGAAAGTCTAACAGAGCGGAGAAGCGTGCTGCCAGCGCGAGAAGCTCACAGGCGCCTGCAAACCTAAGTTGATACTCCACGCATTACACAATGCTTGAAGTATCCACTTAGGTTTGTAGGCGCCAATGCGCGTTCCGCGCTGGCCGCCCGCGCCCGTCCGCCGTGCGGCGGCGCACAGTGCGGCATCCCATGGACAAAAATCGAAAATTGACTTGCTAAATTTCCAAATATTGCTATGATATTCGTGATCAGAACAACATTTCTGACACGAGGGTATACTTGTTTTCTTTATTTTCTTCCAAAAACACATTTAAATATGAGTTTAAAGTGGAGGTTAGTTCGACCGAGAGGGAGCTGTCCCATAAGAAATACACAGCATCTTGGTTGTCAACTTTAAGTAAACTTTTCTCGATAACTAGGGATAACCCTCTGGGTGGTTAGCATTTTCTCATTCTAAGTAGGCCCAACTTCAATCCTGCCAAAGAACTTTTGCGACTTTTTGCGACTATCGGAGATATTTGCATTTAAAAATTGGTTGAAATCAGGTTATTTGCGAAATGTCATTCCCGGGCAGTCGGGGGTGTTTCCGGTTTCGCAGTTTGCCCATATCCGGTTCTGTGTTTGTGAACTTCATTCGTGGTACTAGTCATGTCGGACAAAGAGAATCAAGGTATGTATTAATTATTTACCACATTACTGAAATCTTTTCATTTGTTTAATTTACTTACATTCTGAGCATTATAGGTGCTAAAGTTGTAAAATGTAATAAATAGACGGAAGAGTGGTCCAGGTTCATGAAATTCAAGTATTTAAAAAAGGTTAAAGGTACCCATGAAGTTTACCAAGACCACTCCTTTACTCCTTTGGGATTGGATCTAAATTTAAATTATTCTGCCAAAAACCTCAAGAAGAACATTCCTTCATCATAATTCCTTTTTGTAAAAACTGCGTCTCCTAATTACGTGTATTCAGCTCATAACCACTTATGACCTATTGTACCAGCTCTCGGATGCTGGAAAAGTCAAAATCCGTTAAACAAAAGTCTGGGGGGGCTAAATTGATCATTTTATGCCGTTTATGGTTCCATAGGTCCATTTTGATGGTGCCCTTGATTTTTGTCCACGCCGCTTATGGGAGTGCCGCACTGTGCGGCGCCTGAAGCAACTATTTCACAACAGAGGTGTTGCACAGTATTATACGAAATTGAACTTATCAAGAATGACATGCATCCTTTAGAAGGATGCCAGGATGCAAGGAGCCTTTAGCTGAGGCAAATATAAAGGTTTATCCGGTTCAGGTATAACAAGGTGGGAATTTCTTGAAAGATAATTAAGTCCTGTTACACCAAAGAGGTGTAGAGAGTTTTAGTGAATTTTGTCTCATGGAATTGACGCTCCCCCATTTTTACCAAAACTCTCAACTATATATTATTCTCTGTTGGACCAAACAGACAAAAAAACAAGCAAACCTTCATTCATCCAAGACATTTTACATTTTCATCCAAAAACTTCGTGAGCAATTGTCGTTTGTCTTTACATGCGGGCCAATTAACTTTGGGTCTCAACTGGCACGAGGACCAAAACTCCCATGCCGAAAAAACGCGTGGACGTAAATTACTGGAAAAAACAAATGCGCGGACAAAAAATCGTTGACGAAATGTCCTATAACCGATGAAGTTAATTCTATGAAAATTTCAAGCCGTGATATTGTTTTAGTCTCTTTACGAAAAATAATAGAGGGTCAGAGATTTTGAAAACACTGCATCCGTGTTACACGTTTTTGAGGTTTCATCGTCGATATTCATCTTGCCCTTAACAAGATAACGGGAGGGGAATGGTAGTTCTGTTGTAAAATTAAAATCATTGCTCGCACTCATAAACATTCCTACGTTTTAAAACCACGATTATGTCATCCGTTGACGTAAAACGGCTCAGAGAAAGTTGTCAAAGCGAGTTTTCGGTAGAATAAGAGTGAAACGGGCTCATTTTCAGGCGTCCTAAAAAAACGAAAAGCACTTTCGTCCGGAGTCCTCAAACAAAAGAGGCCGCACTGGACGGAGTTGCCAGACATTGGGTCACCCGCATGGGAATCTCAGCGAGAATCCTCTGTCACGTAACAGATGTTAACTACAAAGTGGGCCGACCCTCCAGCAATTGCCGTTCCTCATTTGAAAAATTGAATTCCCGTTCTTCTTCTCATATTTAATATGTAGAACGAAGTATTGTCTCCACGATACTTTTTCGTGTGATAGACTACGGCACTAAGTTGAAAGTTGCACGAAGTAACTTACTATTAGAAGTTCCGACGGAACAGATAAAACAACAAGGTACAGAACACCGCGGATTTACCACTGTTAGGTCCGTTTGTTGGAGCGATTTAATTTAAAACGGCTAGAATCAACTGCCCGTTTACTTGCGAGATTTATTGTAGGAACCAGTTGCTTGAAAAAGTCCCGCACAGACAAGATCAAAGCATTCGGCACGACTTCCATCTATCAAAGCCAGACCCAAAAATATCTCGTCCTAGAACTTATAGACAATATTCCTTAGGGACTCTTTGATTTTGAAATGGATAGGGATATCAAGAAGGGATAAAAAATTATTTCAACGGATGTAAAGGTGATTTATATCTTAGGGGTGATAAGTACCCAAAGCGGAACGTAATCAGTGTTGATCGTAATTGCCATTCCTCAAGCCTTCACTAATGGGTAGTCCTTATTAAACAAAAATAGCGGTCATCTTCAAAGGAAATCATTATACACCAGGATGAGATTGGATAAGAATTTCTGAAATGCCCCTGTTTTTTATCTTGCAATTAGTACACGGCGAAATTTTGCCTCAACGACAACTTTTACTGACAATAAGAGGGAGCAAAGAAAAGATCACGGAAATGAAAGGATATCTCATCTCAGAATTGACAAAGAAAGCTTGGAATCATATCTAGCATAGATGTGTATGACGATGCACGTGACACTAAAAAGCTCACGTATAATTCAAATACACATATTTTACTCAACGTTGTCTATTTATGGGGGAAAAAGCAAACTTTTAACCATCAATTCCGGACAAAGTCCGCTGCAATTCCTAGATAAATTAGGTAAATTGATTTTATGACGAATCTCTGCGCATTAGTGAGGGTTTCAGGAAAAGATGCTGTTATGTTCTCATGGAGTCAACATTCTCCAAACACAGTGCTTTGGTCCGAAAATTGGGATTTTCATACTCCTCCCGACAGCAAACGAGCATTAATTTATACTTAAAGGTATCAGGCTCAGATGAGGATGCTCGGTTATGACATTCTAGAAAAATTTGACAATAGCTCTAAGGAAGCAGATTTTTATCGGATGCTCTACTTCAGACCGTTTTAGCTTGAGATAGGAAACTAGGATTTTCGTTCCATGCTCTAAAATCGCAAGAAGAGCATCTTCACTGTAACAAGAGGAACTGCAAAGAGTTTCTCACGGGCTGACGGAAAACGTTGAACAATAGACTGGTAAATTGGGTGGTAAAGTGGATTATGAAATATCAGATTCACTGAAAACAGCGCTGAGAAAATTGCAAGTTGCGACAGAATACGGTACATCAGAGATATCATCAGGTTCCCTCTGGTCAATATTCTAATTTTAAGATGGTTAGGAATAACAACTGCAGTGACTCATTACAATTGGAAATATGCATCCTTTTGTGTTGAATTGTGATTTGGTGCTGGTTTTTGAGCACTCTGAATTTAGGAATAAATTGTCTGATGAAGTAAGAAATGTAGCAATATTTATAAGTCTGACACACATTCGAAAAAAATACAGATTAGAAGCTATGAAAAAATAATATGCTCTCAAATACGAAGTAAAGTTGTTGTTACTTCAGCCAAAAAAAAAAAAGGAAAAAGAAAAAGATAATTGGGATTGGGATTTTTTGTCATCAATATATACCCGTTAAAAATATTAAAATGATCTTGGAAGGGGATGTTCATAAATTACGAAAGCTTTAGAGGGTAGTTGAATCCTTCATAATTTTGTGACCAAGCCGACAGAGCGAGTGGAGGGGGTGTCAAACTCAGCGTGACGTAACAGTACGTATATCCTGGATTTAAACTTTTCTTTATTTTTTGATGCAGTTTTTCCCCCTTTTATTTAACACTTGAATATGTTTTACTTTCTTCGGAACGCACTGCTCCACATCTGTGTGTGCTCAAAATAAACCCATGCTGTTGAAATCACCTCCTCCCGTTTAAAAATGAGCTATTATTTGGGTGTGTTCCGAGTCAACGTATCATTTCAAGATGATACCACTATTCGACCACGGGGGAGCCCGTGTTGCCTACACCAAAAATTTAAGGCGAACTACCTATCCGTTAGAATCACCTCTCTTTTTTCAGTAAAATCGCGTTACATAATTTATGGACAACCCTGGCAAGTTTCGCATATCTCCATCTTTTGAGAGTTGAATGAAAAGCGCCAAAAACATTTTTCATTCTTCAAAAATTCTCGCAGAGTCCATTTTATTTAGTTGTGAACTTTTTGAAACAAGCTGTCCAATTAAAAGACATGGTCTTAGTCCTAAATAAGTGTTTACCCTGTGGATGCCAGAGGCTCTCACTGCCAAGCTCAGGAAGAACGCCGTGTATGAACGTTTGAGAGTTGTCAAATTTCCCCGGATAAAACATGCATTTTTGAGGAAAACTTTTTTTCATTTTTCCTTGAAAGTTTCAGGCATTTTAGATTGTATCTCAAACAAAATTGTCCGGAAAATTTGTAGAAAATATTCTCAATTTTTTTCAGTTTTGTTTTTAATTAAAGGATGGCGACGTCTAAAGGCTCATACGACATTTTTCCCTAACACAGCAGAATGTGCCCCGGGACTTCCCCACTCCCGTCACATGATTGTTCCGTTAAACTTTCTGAGGCATTCTGAAAAAGCATGGCAGCTCTATGTGGCGCATGCCAGCGGGCTGATTGTTGAAATTGATAGACAAAGCTGTAGACGAAGAAGACAAGAAGTATATTAAGGGATCCAATCGGTGGAAGCGGGTGGTTGCGATGGACAAATGACATATGGATATATTTATGCTAAAAGGAACTATGTTGCACACAAACCCTATCCGCATAGTTCCTTTCAGCATAAATACGTCCATATGTAATAGACTAACTAATGGGAACTCACTAGAGAACCTTTAGTATAGTCCATTATTTATCCCCTCATTCTTTTAGTATAAGAACCACCCAGATAACCAATAGAATCGCACCATACTCATTTGTCCTCTTCGTTTATCGCTTTGTCTATTAATTTCAACGATCAACCCGCACCACTGAAAAAATTTTACGGGCTACATAGACATACCGTCCGTTCTGAGCTAAGAGGCCGAAAGTTCCGGGTGCTGGAGCCGTAGCTTCGATTGCTCCAGGCGTACCCGGGCGACCACGGTCGGAGTTTTTTTTCAGTGCAGACCGCCTAAGCTGCTGACACGTAGAATATCTCAGTTACTCTATGCCGGTTTAAAAAGTTCCGAGTGGCGAGTGGCCTCTCGGAGATTAAAAAGTGTTTTTCCGGGCCCGCTCCATTTGACCGCGGGTGGGACGAGGGAGGTGGGTGTGTCGGAGTGCGCAGCAGACCATCGTGTCTGCCCTGCCCAGTAAGGATCTTGCCCGATGAGCTTGCTCTTCCGGATAATGAACCATTCCGTTACTCCGTCTTCCGGCGCGGCGGTGGCGGCGGAAAATGGGTTAGATGTCCATGTCCGACGCCCGCCGCACGCACCACTCTCCCGTTTTTCAATAAACGCAACCGCCTCCATTTCAGCTGTGCGCACAGGGGCGTCCAGAGAAAAGTCGTCGGCAAGGAAAGTGCTCGATTTCAGACACAGGAAATGACGCGCCGGAAAAATTAGAAAAATGAGACTTATTCCAGTTTTTCTTATTTACGGAGGGTGGGAAAACAAAAACTATGGACTCGTTAATTTAAAAAAAAAAATTAACGAGCCCATATCCTTTACTTACCCACCCTCTGTAAGTAAGAGAGTCTCATTTATGCATTTTGTCCGGTGCGTCAATGCTGAAATCGAGCACCTTCCTTGCCGATGACTTTTCTCTAGACGCTTCTGTGCGCGCAGCTAATATGGAGATGGTTATGTTTATTGAAAAACGGGAGTGGTGGGGGGAAAAAAAATCACTCACACAATTGAGGAGCTTTGAGAACAATGCGCAAAAGTGCAGTTTTTGCTATTAGGAGAAATACGTGTTTGAACTCGCAAAATTACATGGATCTTAATGGCGGAAAAAGAGTTCGAGCTGACTTTGAGATGCTTCAAAATTGTAATTTTGTAATGAATTTTTCACAGAATTGGTATTAAGGCTAGTTTTTCCTGGAATCATTAATACGTTGATATTTTCAAAAACTGCACTTATGCGTCCTGTCCTCCAAGCCCCTCAATTCTAATCTCTTTAAATTTTTTTTCGAGATTCATTCATTATGGCTCGAGCAATTTACTGATGGTAATCACCAATGGACCCGATGGTAGCAAATAACGAAAATGAAATTGCACGCACCAACAGCACAATAAATACTACCAAAGGTCTGGTTAACTTTACCCTACGGCATCACTATGTCAAAAAACAAGTAGACTTAGTGCCAGAATTCACCACACTTCACATTGATGTTTTCTTTAATTTCTTTACTTTTTATCATTTTCTGAATATTATACAGTTAATTGGTGATGTTATTACGGTCAATCAGAATTTTTTAACTGTGCATGGTAAACGTAAGTACTGGACGTTTCTCTGCTGGAAGGTACTAATTTTACAGAATTTGAGTGCTTTCCGGTTCCATCCGATTTAAATAATTCGCACATTGTTTCATAAATGCATCTAACGGAGCAACTTCGATGAACTAATGCTGAATGTCTTTTAATAAATTAACTGAATAACTAACTAACTAAGTTGTAAAAAGTTTATGCTCGAACTACTAATTAAACTAACTTGACACTTAGTTTTCTACAGTGGACAGACGCAGCGTTGTGTAAGGCGCATATTGCTTTTCTGCAGATGATTTTTGAAATCCACCGACAGCAGATTTGCAACGTTTAACGGTGAATTCCGGCACCCACGCATAAATTGTGGGCCAACTTGAGGTGTTAAAATGCGGCAGAAGTTACCTCTGCGGGGAATTCATGAATAAAATATCAAGTTGTTTATAACTGGTCTAAATTAGAACCCATCGCTGTATTTGAGGAGACGTGGACTAAAAGCGTGGGTTTCCCAATCCTCATTCATCGACAACTTTCTATCAAACTGTGTTTTCTTTTTTTCTTTCTTTCTTTTCATGAATGATAATTAGATAACTCTGTAAATTTGGTGATATATTTAGTATTATAAATTGTAAATTCTTCCTTTTGGGTATGATTTAAGTAACGCTAAGCCTTCCAGTCTTTAAATTTTAAAATAAGCTCCGCAGTGTAGCGTATGAAACAGGATTTTATCCATCATTAGTAATAATTCATTTTGAACAATGAGTTATTCAAAAGAATATGTATTAAATATGCCCCATTTTAGAGTTCAGGGATTTGAGTGCAATTCATGATGAGATTTTTGAGGTTAACATTTGTGCTATAGTCGCAATAGAGCAAAATCACGACCATATATTCTGCGCAGATCCGCGCTTTTCAGACTTTGACACAGAAAATACGAAAGTACCAAATTTGTTTGATTTTATCGAACATTATATGATCAATCCTACTTAAGTTCCAGATTGAGGGAATGATAAATGCATTTTACCCAGGCATCTACCGAGGATGACCAAAAATCGAAAGCCATCATATTTTAATTTGAAATTTGTCTAAACTCGGTACACACATACAAGGCCTTGCCTTTGAACGAAACTTTAAAAAGTAAAAATTAACCTCAAATTGTTAAGACTGCAGTAAAATTGGGAAGATTTGCTCATTGTGAATGACGAATAAGACATCTTTGAACTAATGAGGAGCCTTTGAACGAAGAAAACTGACAATTGATTTAAGATTAAAGAGAAGAAAGTGAAAGTGAAGTATTATATGTATTTATGATCGATATCACGGATGAGGAAAAAGCGGTATTAGTGTGATCTTGAAAAAGTTGCATTTAACGTTAAAATAACATTCATGATATTTTAAAGGCCAATCCAACATTTAGCTTCAATATTGAGGTAAAAGAAATTAGAAATATTGCTCAATGTTCATTCAAAAAGAAAGGGAAAAAATAATTCCCTCGTGCAGACATCTTTTTCTTGAAATAGCAAGCATTACTTAACTGCTTCACCCACAATACGAGCATCGTACACGAAAAATGTAATCTAAATCACCTACCAGCAAAATATAATAGTATAATCCCGCCTTCATGATTTCAGCGCACGATAATCCTTTCTGCAAAAATTCTCGAACACACAAACACCTCACACACTAGAACTTCAATTTTTCTTTTTTTTCTTTTTTCAAAAATTACGAGAAAAAAATCAACACGTGGAACCGTGAAGCGCTCGAAAAGTTTCACCCAAGCTCAAACTTGACGATTATCCATTCGAATTTCATCGGCCCGCGATTATCGGCATCCATGTCCCGTTTCCATCGAAACACCACGTTTGGACACACGCACCAACACCAGAAAAACAGAACCGCGAGGAAAAGAAAGAAGAAAAAAACAAAAACGACGCGAAGTGTTTTTCCCGCACCGCGGAGAAGCGACCGGAGTGAGACACCGGATGAATCAGACAGAGGTAAGCGATGCGGACAGGTACGCGGCCCTTACCGGGGGAGGGGGCCTTGAACTTGGGGCTTTAGGCCCCGGAGGAGGGGAGCAGCTCCAGAGACTCTTTCTCCAGCGGTGGGAGCAGCACTAGATCATTTTATCGTCGCATCGGTCAAATTCTGGTCATATCCATTCGATCGGAATTTTTGGGCTTATATAAATGGTGTCCGATTTTTCCACTCAACTGTTCTAAAACCGCTGTATACTGCCCTTACGGGTTTGCTTTCATGGATTAAGGACCCTTTCGTAGTAGCAACGGCTACCAAAAAAATAAAAACAAATTTTAAATATTTTACAAAAACTTGTAACTTTTTAAAAGACTATCCCAAAAAGCTGTTAACATGACATAGAATTTTCGGAAGTTCCAAATAAAATTTAAAAAAGGCAACATTTAAAAAAAAAATTGGTAAAAGAACTCTTCAGAGATTCATTATAGTCGTTTAATACTCAAAGTGTTTGAACATACATTGAATAACTCTTTGAAAGATAGTCTTCATGAAGACTTTTTTGCGTAAAAATAAAAATAAAATTATAAGAAAAGGATTTTTAAAACACATTTTTGTAAAAAAAAAAAAAAAAAAAAAAAAAAAAAAAAAAAAAAAAAATCCCGAGGTATTGAAATAGGCTTTTAAACGGCTATGTTTACTTGGGTTATTTCGTGGAGGGTCAACTAATTGGACTGCATTTTGCAATTTGGACCTATAAATTCCGGCCCGGTTTAAAAACAACGTACGTGCCATTAGTTTCTCTATGCACATAAGTGTTTTTTTCAGATGAGCCAGAATTTATAGGTCCAAATTGCAAAATGCAGTCCAATTATGATCCTGCATAAGTTGTCATTGCATAATTAAACGGTGAGACTAAATATCAAGTATCTGGTAGTATTGGTTGGTTAGAAAAAGGTTAGTCCTTTATTTTTTTAAGGAGAGCAAATCAACTTAGTTGCTACAAAATTTCATTGGCTATATTTTTCTAGAGCAGAAAGAAATTCAGAAAAATATCATTTCAACATTTCTGTTGTTCCATTCAATATAAAGAAGCTCCTGATTTAAAAAAAATAGTTGTTCTTTTAATTTCATCGTTAACATAAGTTGGCGTCTTAACGTTACTAAAAAAACAGACTGCGACTGATTTTATTGCGTCGTTTAAAACACGTATTTATCCCGAGGATAATATCATTATGTTGCTGCTTGAAAATTGAGTCAAATTTCTAAAAATAAATCGTTGACAATGTACATATCATAGTACGTCAGCGTTTGCTTCAATTTTTTTTCGTTTCTTCCCGCGGTTTATTTGGCGTTTACCGGCGGGTTTGGTTTAAAAAGTGCGGTTGCACACGCACACCCAAATAAGTATTGAGAAAAAGCGTCCAGTTATCTCTGGCACTTATTGGTGAGTTTTTGATTCCCCAATGGAATGAGTAATGTTCAGTTTGTTCATTCCTGTTTTACCATACTGTCATTGCTGTCTCGCGGCGGGGCTTTTTCTGTCATAAAAATTCATCGAGAATTTTATTCCTAGTGATAGAAACGATTTTAAAAGTGGAGTTGAATGCTTAGGTGCAGGAATGGTACTTGGCACAGAAAAAATGGTATAGTGACTATGCCTCTAGGGAGGTAAGTCTGATGACATTAAGTACCTAGATTTTGGATAGGATAGGATAACCTTATATCTGGATCTGTATCAAGTTCCACGAGGCTAAGGCTGGTGCTCACCCAAAATCCAAACGATGCCACTCTAGGACCCAGCTCTTGGATCTTTTTTTCTGTGATTCGTTTCATTTTTAGAATTACCTCATCCACATGATTATAATATATTTTTTGGGAAAACAAAGTATTACCGATTGTGTGAATATTCTACACATCATTATTCAAAATTTTAAAATCCATCTTACCAAAATTCGCTACCGTATTATCTTTCTTAAAAAGCAGATATCATTGGTTTAAAAAAATTTTAGAGACTAGGCGACGGATGAAATCTATTTCTACGACAAGACCTTCAAAAATGTCTTAAAGACAACTTAATCTATAACAGTATTCGAAACTCACAGGCGCCAATGCGCTAAATGCGCCTAAGAAATCGGCCGTGGAACCTAAAAAATGGGGGCTTTGCGCTTACGTGGCCCCTAAAAATTGCCCCCCCCCCTCCCCCAAAAAATCTTAGTTTTTCTTTTAGGAGATTTTTCTATAGTTACAGGTTACAGCCGGCAAGTTCTTTAACTAAAACATCTTGCATCTAACCCTTCACTAAATGCGCCGGGATATATGGGCAAAAAGTCAATTTGGCCCCTAAAAAATCTTCAATGGCCCCTAAAAATCGAGCCTGATGGGCCACATGGCTCCTGAATCTCAAAGGCGAGTTTCGAACACTGATCTATAAGCAACGGTGCACTAACGACACCATTATGATTGGCATCCCTGTATAAATATATCAAAATAGGAAACGAAACAATGCACTCACATGCACGAAGATTAGCCCTATTTTTAGACGCATTTTGCGTTCGCTCCCCGAGGAGGGGACATGGTGCACAGTAGCCAAACCTCCGAAAGTCACACCTGAAAATTTTGGGGAAATGCCAGTAATCCGCGCTGCATTGCAACTGAAATCGCTTTGCCCGCCAGATCCGACCGAAAATAGCGCCAGTCTCGTGCACGCGATGAAATGTTCCGTTTTCGATAACAATAATCCTGCGAAGTGAAAATTTTTGACTTTTTATAGATGACGTTCGTTTGCGAATATGACCACTAGCGAGCGGTAGTGTCGCCAGCTGGCCAAGGTTCGATTCCTGGTTCTCTTGGACTATTTTATTTATGTGAGTACAGCTTGTGTGATCTTTGTTTTTAGAGCTCTTGCTGGATCCAGTCAAGCCCTTGCTAACGTGCTGGCAATAAAAACTACGTTAGTCACTACTGACGATATCGGTGCATGAATGAAAATGTAGGAGATTTGGTCATCAATGACATTGAACAGAACATTATAGGTTACCTTCCTGATTGGAGCAGATGAAGATCATTCTATGGAAATATCTTATCTTAGTATCGCAGTCACCAATGAATTTCTGTTAGTAAAATGTGTTTCAATCTATTCTCTTCCTTTTGTTGAATAATTGCGTGGAAATTCTTATTGTTGGATAAGAGTGTACAATTTCTAATTATTCGGAATATAAATACGTGCCATAAAATATGCCGAGAGCAATCACGGAAAAATATTTTAATTTTATAAAATTCTACTCCGAGTTGCAGTTTGAGTCTTTCCGTCAAATATTTCGTTTCTTTTTTGAGAAAATCTCAGGGCAATAGAGGACATTCAGACTATTTTCAAACGAATCTATTTGCAGTAAAATGAGCTTATTGCGAGACAAACTAATTATTTAAAACTACTGAAATTTGGAACGATAGTAGTTTTACTGTAAATTTCAAACGGTATAATAGATTTTTATAAGGTAATTTTTTTGTTTTAATAGAGAAATATTCAATTTCAGTTCCTGGTACTAGGCACTTTATAATGAAATCGTATGAAAATAATTTGCCCATTCAATACGACAAATCTTAGGAGACGTATCAACTGATCCTATTTTCTTTAGTGAAGCCAATTTCAATATATGAATCATGCTTAAAATTCTACAGTAACAGGTAGAGTAAATGGCTCACTATTAATACATTGGAATAATTGAATAGCTCATTGAACTTACTGCAATTTACTTTTTTGAACAAAAACAAATAAATGGTTTCAATTTTAAACCTAAATATACTTAATGACCTTCAAATGACCATTCTTTGGGTCTGAGAGCTTATTAGAAAATTTACTCACACCTCTATTTCTTTTGCAGTGCTATGAATTAAATGAACGTTATGGGTACAATAGTCGAACGCCCATTTTTTAGTGAAGGACGCAAGAATGTTCCAAAATAAAATATTCAACTCTTTTTTTTAGGAATGAGTAAAATTTAAATAAGTTTCTAACAGATCCTTATATTCTGTACATTCGAGTTAAAGAGTTTTTTGCTCAAAAATGTCTTTTCGGTGATTGATACTTATCTTTTAACCCGACAAACTTCAATTTCATAATAGTTAAATAAAAAAAGAAATATCAACATATGGATCCATGACCGTGGTTTACACACCCTGCCATGAGGACCCTGCACGCAAAAGTAAACTGTAAATTTTCATGAGCTTAATCATCACGTAAAAATAAATAAAAAGAATAAAAACGAAAAAAAGGCTGCATACTAAATAATATTAACAGATCAGTGCTTATTTTAGGTCATACTACCTCATTATGGGGGAAAAGGCTGTAAAATTAAAACATGTTTGAACAATACCAAACAGTTAAAATATCTAGCTATAAATCATTGAAACTTTTGTATCGGTACACAGTTGAACGAGTCTTTGGAAAAAGTCGGGCATACAATTTAAAATTTTACGTTTATCTCGTCACAATTTTAATTCTAAGGGGTGCTTTTGATAGAAAATTTTACGAGAAAACCGATGAAACTACTTTTAAAACGTCAAAATCATATTCATGAAGATGTGCGCTTTCAAAGTTTTTAAATCACGTCCGACCTCTGCCATTGACTCGATCTACCGCGCGGTGGCGCCATTTTTTGGATATCCGGGAGGTATATTTGGCGGTCTACTCCTTCAGCTCCGTAATCGCAATAAGCACCTAAAAGGCTCCGTATACTTGCATGTATGTACATTGAGGATAAATATAAATAAATATCATTTTATGAGCCTTAGATTCTCTCTCGCGAGGAAATCGAAGTGCGGCAGATCACGTACGCTCATCAATGAACAATGAGAGACGGCACGCGCAGCAACAAAGAATTGGCACTGCTGCTGTCTAATTTCTATTAAATTCCATTGAATGTATGAGTAAAATCAAGGATTTCCTGGTCGATGGGGCAATCCCGGGCGAGGCGAGCGTGGAGCCACGCCGCGCGGCGCGCCGCCCGAGTCACCTGCACGCGGCAGAGCGCAGTGTGCCGGCGCTCATAAAATTAGTGTCTAATAAAAATCATGTCACTGTCACAATCGCAGCCATGCGGCCTCCATTCCGCCTCATATTTTGAACTTCGCCAATTATTCGATAATTCCGATTGAATTTTATCGGTTTCCTGCTAATTAAGTTGTGTCGGAGATGGATTCATTTGATTCCGATCGCCATAAATACTGCAAGAAGCGACGTATGTGACTGGCCCATTGAATGTTTCGGTTCCGATCACTCTGAATAAAATTCCGGCCATGGAACCCGTATTTACGATTTGTAGTCCGCGTTCCGGGCCTAGAGGCCGAAAGTTCCGGGCGTAGTACCCGAAGCAGTTACAACAACGGCTCCAGCACCCAGAACTTTCAGCCTTCGGACCCGGAAGGGACAGTATGTCTACATGGCCCGTAGCTTTTTTTCAGTGCATTTATAGGGAATAAAAAGTTGTCAGGGCAAAGAAGTGTCATCAATGACGCAATATTCATTCAGGAGAATCACCTATTTTGACATTATTTAGATCGACTTCATCTAGAGGGACAGATTCTTTTAAGTCAATCTCACAATCACTTCCCAGGATAAAAAGGCCTATATAATATATAAGGCCTTTGTAGATGCGAGTTTATGTGCCTCAAATTTTTAATTTCCTTTTAATCGATAGTGCGCCTATTAGTCAAAATGCTCCCAGCTTCAACTTTCACACCTCAGGAGGAAGCATTTTGTACTGATTAAAAAAATAATATTTAACTGCAGCATGTAGACCTACAAATAAAGAATAAGATTTTTCCAACACGGATCTAGATCGTGGTCTAAAATCCTCACCCTCTTTCTGCCAGAGGCTAATTTACCGCAGCGGCAGTTTCATCCGTATAATAAAACCGGTAACTTGGAAGCTGAAAGTAAAGTTTTATGACGTAGGCGCGATTAATTGACAGACTCATTTCATGTGTTTATTTACTTATACCTCTTATTTTTAAATATATAATTTTGTTTGTTGCAGGTAAGGATTTCATTATCTTCAAACATTGATTTCTGCTATTGTAAGTATTAACTTACAAATTCATCACAAATTAGCTTGCAGCTTGCCTCAGTAGCTTAATGCAAACTGTATACCGCAGACAAATAGTCAAATCAGGCATTTCACCAAATGCCTAGGCAGATTTTTCTAGGCAAATTTTGATGGTTTACAATAACTTGTATGTTTTTGACGAGGAACTAGTAAGTTTCCATTGTTTTGAAAGTAATAATTCATCAAAACTACCAACTTATCTTGTATTTTACCCTCCAAATCCTCCTCATATATTTTAACTTTCAGAGTTTTAAAAAGTCGGTATTATATGACCTGCTGAAAATCCCGACATGAAAGCTCGTTTAAGGACTAAATTGAATTTATTTACAATTGTATGATGCCAATTTTTACAAAAAGTCCTTATCAACTTGAGAGAATAATTATTTTGTCTAAAAAGAGCAAAAGAATCAGAATTTCAATCCAAGTAAGATTATTTGACTCTTTGCCTAGGCATTTGACAAAATACCTGATTTGACTAATTTCCTGCGACATATACAAGTCTTCCTAAAGTTTATTGAAGAATGATGACGGAACGGCTATGACTGCAGCCATTCTTTGGAGTCAAGAGGATATCTGAACTTAATTGTAAGATCAAAGCTGCTTCATTGTAGAATGCTACAGTGAGGCTACAGCTGGTACAGTGTATCGGTCCGTATGCAGATTTTTGAGGATGAGGGAGGTGTGGCCAACGAGATGACGACGGTCCGAATTTCGATTCCACGCAATGTAACGGGACCCGAGTGAATTCGCCCCCCTCGGGCACGGGCCACGACTTCGGTCTCCCTTTCTTCCGCTTTCTCCGTCCGTCGCCACACCCTTTTGGAAAAAGTGGAGCGTCAATGGCGAGAGCTCCCTTCTTCGCCGAGACCAACGTCGGTCCCGTAAAAGCAGGAAAATATGTTAAAAAAATGAAGAGTGGAACCACCGTAAGCTAATTTTATTTAGAGGATCGGTAATACTTTTGCGCTCGAACTTCCGAGCTGCCATTCTATTTGAGTTCGGAACTTCCGATTCGGTGACTAACGAATCGCAAAATTGGTGCGTGATTTTGGTACCACCTCACGAGGTGATTCTAAAACAGGTTCGACCTATCGAAAAACAACGGATCTGATTGGTCGAATCTGGTAACAATGGTGTCCACCACTGTTGGTGATTGATGAGAGAAACCGGGACAGAACTTCCCAAAGATGTTCGGAACATGTCTAAAATTCGCTTCTTGATCGTGAGAATGGAGAATTCACACACTAAACTTTTATTGCTTCATCTGAGAATACTTAAGGAGCGTTAAAAGTTCCATTTGTATCTGAAATTCCGAGGTTCTCATTTTTTCTTCTTCTTATTTATACATGCACTTTGCCATAATAGGAATAGATTTTTATAAAAGTACTCATGTGGTCGTACAAAAATGGTCATACTGCTTCTGATCAGCGATGCCAATTTCTCTGGAAAATTTGCTTTGTTAACACTCGATCACAGAGAAAAATCATCTCTTCAAAATGATAACACATCATCAATCACTGACCAATTTATACTAGAGAAAACCACCTCTTACTGACTTCTCTTTTGATCGGGGACTATAATTTTCACCAAAAACCGCCCTCACCCTCTCCAAATGAGCCAATAATTATATGGGTTCATAATACATTGACATCGCTATTTTCAATCATCGTTGTCAATTTCCTGGTAAAAATTCGCCTAATTCTCAATTAGGTGAATGGAAAAATCATGCTGTCGAAGTGGCAACAGTATGCTACCACTCCCCTGCCAAGAGAATGATGGCGATCAAATGAAGCGATAAAGCGGTTAATTTGACTGCCGCGGAAAAAAGCGCATAAAAAAAAGGAGTATGATTGAAAAAAACTTACCCCGCGCTGCCTCTAAATCTAGCGCTGAAAATCATTCCGTAAGGAACGCGACGTAGAGGACTCCTCTTTGAGATTGCTTCCGTCTCCTGATTGCAAAGACAAGTAAACGTTGATGCCACATAGGGTGATTTTTCATAAAGTAGATTGGGCCTATGCCGATTTAAAAGTTGCAGCAAAAATGAGAAGTTCCCTTTGGATCGTTGAGAGAAGACTCTCCTCTTGGTCCCACTTCCAAAGCGCCCTCGGAAAAGTGGCCTCGATGCCAGCGGGCTGATTTTTGAAATTGATAGACAAAGCTATAGACAAAGAAGACATAGTGAGTATGAAGGGATCCTACTGGTTGAAATGTGTGGTTCCTAGGATAAGGGAGAAAATGATGGACTAACTGTAAGTTCTATCGTGGGTTGCCATTTGTAGCCTATTACCTACATTTGTCCATTGCAATTATCACCTGTTTCCACCAATAAGATCCTTCCACATCCCTTTTGTTCTCCTCTTCTGTAGCTTTGTCTATCAAGTTTAACAATCGTCTCGCAGAAAAAATAGTTATAGCCAGCCAGAAGCTCAGATGAGCTCTGTAACTGACAGAAGTCACTAAAGATTGGCTCCTCGCGATTTACATGGGTTTAGAGCAAGCCCTGTTGCTATGACCCACCAATGAATTTTGAAAGGCCGTGGCTTTCAGTTTCTTGACGGATGATACAGAAAATGTTATCTTTGAAAAAAGAATAATCGAGGGTAATTTCAAAGACACGTCAAAAGAAATCTGACTGACCGATAGCAGAAAATCCGATCTAGGATTTTCGGAACGGTGTGGAGTCCGTTTTCGGTCTTCATGATCAGTTTTTTCAAAAAAGGGGCTCTTTTTGGTCTCCAGTGAATTGTGGAAAGTTGAGGTAATCATTTTTTGGCACACCTCGGCGATTAATTGTGAAAATGAAGGTTTCGCACTTCTCAACGAGCTTCCAGTGCTAAATTTTAGTTCTGGCAACTTGACAACAGGGGTAGAGATGAGCTTAGATGGCCGTTAATCGAGCTTTTGCTCAAATTTATTCATTAAACACTGGCAATTATTCCTTCCTGTACATTCCATACGCCTCCCCGTGTCCGGCTGATCTCTACTTGCAGTAGGCAAATTACGTAGTAAGTGCCTCCCATCGTTCAGGTCAGCTCTTTCGATACCGCTGTCAGGGCTGGCCCACCAGGGTCGAGAAAATTGCCCATCTTGCGTAATGGCTAGATCCAAAGAGATAAGGAAATGATGGAACAGCCCAAGAGGTACTTAGCTGAGGACAACGCAGGGGTTAACTCAGGCCAAGTGTTTAGAATAGGAACACCGCGCTTAAGTAGCCTATGGTTGCATAGCGGGATCATGGAATCAGGACTAATAATGACCAATCAAAGTCCAATACGGATCATTCGTGCACATCATAATCTCAATCTCTTTGTTTGGAATGCATGGATGAGATTTTTTTGCTATCCGCGTCAATTAAAACGGAATGAGGGATCACTTGCTATGCTAGGCTCTACGATCCTCAATCAATCGAAGTTTTTGGAGAATTTTCTTCGCACAGAGAAGAAAAATCACGGCAGTTTTAAAGAGTTGCTGTTAAGTAATATTCTGTTTAAAATTTTAAGTATGATAGGAGGTCTGCGACGTCGCAAACCGAGTTATGTGATTGCCGACTTACACCGTCGAAATGTCCATATCTTTCAACAGCATCTACCTTTTCTTTTCGTGCTGTGTGACATGTTAGATTTAGGTATTCGTTATTGTTGTATGAATGTTTACCACTGAGTAAAAATTTCGCCCAAAGTTGATCGACATTTCAGATAAACGCATTATTTTAAGGTTCGACGGTAAGAAATTCCTTGAAAAATATTGATTTGTTAAATTAAAGAAATACTGATATGTTTATCAATTTTTTTTCATTAAAAAATTCGAATTACGAGTACAGAAAATAAATCCGCACGACCGCGAACATGCCAAACTCGATCGGTCCTCAAAATTTGACCTTATACGCATTTGGTAGAATTTTTGATGATTTGACTATTAGATCCAGTAAATATACGTCGTCGGTGTTGATGCAAAATCTGACTCAAGGCACCAATGATGCGCGTAGTAAACTGGAGGATGCGGGTGATTTTCCTATTTTCAAGCGCGAGCAGCGACGCGACGGTGGCCTGTTGTCTCGCAGTGATTGATTGGAAAATGATGCGGGCAATTAGAGCAATAACAAGGATTAGTCCTCTTCAGTAGGCTAATTCCATCTTCCGAAAATGAAGACTCATCTGGATCGGAAAGTAAAGAAAAAGCAGGCCGCTCTTACTTTCGAACATTGACTTGCCGGAATTTATATTCCCCGAACGGTAAAAAAATATATCGAGTCATGGAGCACTATGCCCCCCAATTACGCTTTACTTGTACTTTCATGATGATAGAGTGGTGCTACACCCACGTTATTTTAAAGGGAAATCAACGGCAAAAGTATCCAAAATTATAATTAGAGTGACAAAGCTCAAATAGTTTCAGTGGTTCTAAGTCTACTTTTTTGGTATTCATGGATTTAGTTTCCTGCCTTTTGTGTGAAATTTTCATCATTATCGAATGGGTGGATAAACCGAGCGTTTTTGAGAAAAATCTTTCTCAATTCTGGTATGTTAAGAATTGCAAACTATTTTGCTCCTATTGCAAAAATTAAGCTAGGATTGAGCTGGAGTATTAAAAATTTTAATTTCAATAGTTGAATTTCATATGGACGGCACAGAAACAATAAAATCAAGCCCCGGCGATCATTGCTACGGGAAAAATTCCCTTTTGAAGATAACATGATGATAAATAACAGCCACTATGATAACGCCAAACGTTGTTTCCTTTGCATTGATATCTTCTTCCTTAAAATATAATGTGATAATTACACAAGAATTACATTGATGGTGCACATTAACCGATAAAAGTTAACATAGGAAACCATGGAATGTACTATCACTATATGGATCACGTAGATTATCATGTTTCTCAAAATATCAGATCTCTGTAATTTTTGCATCACAGAATCTTGAGTCCTCATCAGGGCTGGATTCACCTACTTGCCGCCCATGGGCCGCCTGTATTTTGCCGCCTCCATCTCATTCGTTTTGAAACATCAGTAAAAACCATCAAATGAACGTGCCGGAGGGAGAGGGATGCATAAGACACGTTTACTCGTGTTGGATACATTTTTTGCGGAACCCCTGTCAACACCACTAGCAAAAATTCACGGAACTTAGCGCGAAAGTTAAGTTCCGTAATCCTGTCTCTGTGTGGACAGTGCCTTCCATTAATAAGAAATGAACGAAAAAATTATGAGAGAACAATCATAAATGTGGTTCAATAATTTTAACTTCCACCGCCGCGCAGTGCTGATCGCACTTTGTTTGGCGCAATGCGTGAAGTATTCCTACACTGTTGTAGGCGCTATGCCTTCCACGCCGACTGCTGCTGAACGCATTGTGTTTGACGCAATGCGTGGAGTATTCATGCAGTCTTGTAGGCGCTTTGCGTTACACGGCGACCGCTGCTGACCGCACTGTGTTTGACGCTATGCTTGAAGTATTAATGCAGTCTTGTAGGCTCTAATATGTGTTACATGCTGACCGCGGCGCCGAGGGCCTCTCCTTTTCATCTCAAGTCCTCGTCATCATTGCTCTCTGCGCCGCGCCGCTCCAGGCCAAATTGAGTGTTTGGTTTCTCTCTCAACTAGACTAATGAAAGGGCAGCCAACCTTCTGACACAAAAATGTCACTGACAAAATTCGGATTCCAATATCAGACCAAAACGGCCAAGAATGTTCATAAATGAGCGTTCTGGCCAAATTGCGTGTTTGGTTTCTCTCAAAACGCGACTAATTAAAGGTGCTGTCTTTTGTGTCACCACAAAACGACAAAATTAGAAATTACGATACTCACAGGAAATGCAAGATTTTGTCGCCTTTTCCCGTTTGCAATTTTATTTTTATACCTACATTTAAAAAAAAATTGCAAAATTTGCCGCCCCCTAAATTTGCCGCCATGGGCCGCGACCCATGTGGCCACCCCCTTAATCCGGCCCTGGTCCGCATTGGTTTACTAATTTGCTATCTATTGTTGTAATTTGACCAACAAAACATAATATCATAAGTATCAAAACTGACTTGACGTCAGGGGAACAATTAAATAAATGTTTAGCGCAGTGGTTGTTGGTCTCTCCATCGTGAGTTTGTAACTGTCGTTATATATTGGAGCTTGATATCAGGAAAGCTTTGTAAAATCGTCTGCAGTGGACCTAAACTGGGTGAATTATGCTTCCATACTCCAGATAATTATTTTGCCTTTCTCCGATGAAAGTTTTGAGGGAACCTGTTTTGGTTGAAAGCACTGTTGGACGAAGCAAATTTTGCCTTGAAGTTCGTGCATACTTGTGAAAAGAAAAGATTCACTCCTGCGAGACGGTAACTCACGATGTCTTAATCCCTTAATGCGCATGACGCTCTCAGTTTTACGTATGCGAGACATCTTTCTCAATTCCCGCAAACGTGGCTCATTACGTGAATAAAGAAACATTCTTTAGAAGTGGTGATCCAGACGTACTTTCTACTAATTATGAAATTCGGATGAAAAGTGCTATCCGAAGGACCTGATCAAAGCAAATTATGGTCAAAACCATCTTGGCTTGTTCGAATGACATTCCACCACGCGATTTAAAATTCGGATACTGAAACACTTAACTTGATGGCTATTAATCAATCGAGAGGGCTAGTTTAACTTCAGTTTAATATCGACTATCGAAGAAAATAGCTGAAAATTCTTGGAATAAAATAATTAAATATTTTTCAAGAAAAACGCACAATTTCAAAATGCATTTAATCATGCTCCAAAAAGATGATAAATATTTTTCAGCTAGACCATAGTATCTACGACTGTAGTGCTTACCAGCCCTAAAATTTATCCATCCTCCTGAAATGATGATAAAAATCCAGAACGATAGATGAAAACTAAACCTCGAGTTAGCCGAAGTGCAGTAATTATCAGTCCAGCTAACCAAGAATAAAGTTACTATTTAAGACTGTTGGAAATTTCAGCAAAGTAAAAAGAGTGCAACTCTAATCGCAACTTACGTCACTTACGTTACCAACTGGGCGTTTTGGCACCAAAAGAATCTATGTGACATTCAAATCGTAAGATCAAATAGTTCTTTTTGTTTTAATTCATTTCTACATAATGTATTTTCGCATGTATACTTAATTACGTACCCGAAGCTGAGATCAGCTCTATTACAATTACGTGAACACATAGACGGGCCTTAGAGACCAAAGTTCAGGGCTCATGTGAGTAAAATATCGTCCTGGTATATCCGCATGGACCCAGAGAAAGAATCAAGGAGCTTAGTAGGCCACTTCTGGCCGCCCAAACCCAAGTACTTACATTTGTCTCGATGGTGCTGCCGTCCTCTGGGTGGAAACGGCGTGGCCGGAAGTGCGGTCCGTCGGAAACCGTCGGCAGCGGTTTGATGGTGGTTAACGATGACCGGTGGTGGTGTAGCGTCGGCGGAAATCGAAAGTGTTGAC
The DNA here is from genome assembly GCF_001854935.1 of Bemisia tabaci. Taxonomy (NCBI): domain Eukaryota; kingdom Metazoa; phylum Arthropoda; class Insecta; order Hemiptera; family Aleyrodidae; genus Bemisia; species Bemisia tabaci. Next base: position 1,049,062 of record NW_017566817.1, on the reverse strand, counting down.
GGGCAGGCAGTAGCTGACCGCAAACCTCGGCGCGACCTGAGAAAGTGCCCTCACGTGGGAAAATGGGTGTCTTGGTGGGTTGTCCTGCTAAGCTGCCATACTGAGGAAAAACGCCGTATGAACAGTCAAGAGTTTCCAAATTTCCTCTGATAGAACGTTTATTTATCAAGGAAGTTATGAATATTTTTCCTTGACATTGTCAGATATTTTAGATCGAAGCGCGAACAATATTGTCAGAAAAATTAGAAGAAAAATACTCACAACTTTCCAGTAAATCAGTATTTTATTGAAGGTAATTTGGCAACGTCCAAACGTCCATACGGCGTTTTTCCTTCACATGGCAGTATGCTGGTGATTACCATGTACACAATAACTGAGACTATCGCATAACCCTGACCAACAAATTGTGAAAACCATCTATTGCATGACTATATTATAATGTCCTTTCTTTCTTAATACCGAGGTTTTTCCGGTCAAGTGGGTCTTTCCGCCCATATAACGATCATGTAAAGCTCATGTAACTGTTTTGCTCCGGGAAGGAGGGGAAACATTTTTTACTCAGATAACACGAGTCCCTCTCATTTTTTGCCGCTGAAGCCGATATTGAACTTTGTTTCTTCAAAAACCCGCGGAAAATCAAGATGCCATAAAGTGGGGATTTTGTGAGCTGAAAAACGCATTTTTCAAGAGTTGATAGATTTTGGAAGAAAACAAGGGTCATTCCCGGCTTCAGCGGCAAAAATTGAGTGAGAATCACTTCATTTTTCAACTGAGTACACGTAAAAACTGTTTCCCCTCCTTTCCTACACAAAACAATCGGATGAGCTCTGCATGGTATTACATGGGCGGAAATGAGCATTACACCAGAGAAATCTCGACATTAAAAACAGAAAGGAAGTTTTAATTACCATGCAACTTTTTGTGGCTGCTGAATCCAAAAATGACATCTGTTTTCCTCCATCGTACACGGATATTTCGGAAAATGGACTTTTCTCTAGAAAAACTCAATGTTTAGGGAAAATTCCAATTTTACCAGGGAAAATTAAACTGACACAGAAAACGGAGGTCAATTTTGGTATCAGCGCTAAGAACTTACCGTGGAAGTTGACACCTTTTGGGCAAATCGACCCGTGTTGACTAGTGAGGTTAATGTCAAGTTAGACAGGCGTGGCTATGCTCGCGTGTATCCAGGAACTGTAAAATATAGAAAATTCGTTAGCCTACTTTAGCTAAGAATTGTGCGATTCCATTCTAATGATGGTACCATCACTTGCCAAGGATGACATGATCAATAGTGAATTTCTCTCATTTTTCACCAAAAAAAGCAGGAAAGTTGACTTACTTGGCAAGACCGGACTCAGTGCAACTGGACCGGAAATTGGAGCCAGCTTCCAAGCTTCATTCCTCCAGCAATTAGCGTTACGCTACGAAAATGCCACAATCCGTTACAGGTGCACCTACGGTATGGTTACGGGCGGAGCTCCTAGACAGACAGCTTCATGTCGAGTTCAGTCTAATTTCGTCTCCGGTGATTTTTCACTCTGGTATGTCTGATGTGAATTCAAATCAACATTTTGGTCCTTACATAAAGAAACTTAGTTTTATGCTCGAATTTAATTGCTTCAAACTTTCCTTATAATTGACTTCTTAGACTTCTTTGTTAGAGTACACATTTCTCTCTTATAATACTTCATTGCTTCTCCTCACTTTCTTAGTTTGTTCTAATTAACTATGATATCATATCTCCAATCCTTCTCTGCGAAAATGCATGCAATTTCGAACATGAAGTGAGAGGAATCCGAAGGATAAAATTGAAAAAAAAACCCAGAGAGGTACTTGAGGAATACCTCGAAAGAGCCCAATGTAGTATTATTGGGTCTGCTTGATTAAGTTCTAAGCTTAAGGCATTGGATATGCTAATATAGTATTGTTATGTATAAAAAACGGTTTCAAGGATGCATACTCATTGAGGCTCTAGGTTTCGGATAAAATCTACCATTTCTCATGATCAATTATTTTCGTATCACCCAAAAATGAACGTCATTTAAAAATATTCACACAAAGGCGAGACATCCAAGCCCCTGTTTAGAGTACGGTTGACCATAGGGAATTGAAAGGTATGAATCACAGTGATATTTTTTAGACTTAGTTTTCATTTAATTATTTAAAAAACCAATCCTCCATCCCCTAATAACGATATAATTGTTACCAGTACCAAACTATGTTCTCCCACAAAAGTAACAATTCACCCACGAATAGAATAATCAGAGGGACCTAGGATCCACTATTGGCAGTCAGAGCAACAATTATTTTTCCTGGTGACGCAAGAAACACGCATAGTTCTCAATCAAAGAAACTTCTCAGAGAGATTCAATTACAAATATTAATGTAACGCTTTAACTTTCAATATTTACCTTGGTGAACGTTGAAGCTGGCAACGGTACCCAGACACTATCAATATCGTTTAAGTGGGCCTAATGATGCCCGGAAGGTTCGGTCACCAACCGAAAACCTACAAATAACCACCATCATTCTTCCGCGACCCCAAATCCAGAACTGTTCTTCGATTAACTATTTTTTACCGGACCATCACGGCTCAAAATGGTAATATCTTCCCACCTACTTGACCGACCTGCGCACAAGTTGAGAATAAGTACCCGTTAATTCTATTCCACGAATATTCTATCTTCCTTTCCCCTCGAACCACTTTATCCAGTATCTCATTTACCCGATGAAGGTGTGCTGTATCATGAAAAATTAACCCCACTCTAGAGAAAACTAACCTGTTAAGTTGTAATGAGAATATGTGTTGCCTAAGAAACGGATATTGCATTTTTTTATTGGCGCGTATACGTAGTATACCGCCTTTGCGATCGTTTCGACCCCCCCCTCGATACAATAACCGAGTCCCCTAGTTCCTTACCGAAAAGTGACTACCGCGAACTTCTGAGATTTTCCAAAGCGTGTAAAAAGTTTACTAATCCGTCAATAATAATGATTAAAATTTGTTTCTCATTCTGGGGCTCGCTAGTTTATGTGTAATGAAAACCAAGAGTCTACGTTTCTTGGTTTTTTTTAAAAAAACCTTAGAATGGGGCGCGCTGATTTAAAATATGCATATATAAGCGGAAGCAAGCGAACTGATTCGAGGATGGCTGACCAGTTCGGCACTCCTTGAATGAGAATTTCACTCACTCCGTTTTGTTCACAACGTTGCTTTGACATATCTCCACAACACTGTTATCCTTTTCAAAAGTTGGTACTCCTTGCTCTGATAGCCGGGGCCACCAGGATAGTGGTAAGTGCAATCTGTGATGAGCCTCGAGACTCATTAGACCATTTGCTAAACGTGGCTCATACAGGAGTCCACTAAGCCCTCTCGTCCCCACGCTCCTGATCACTGCGTCGGCGTCACGAAGAACAATGGGCCTTGGGTCCCAACGCGGCCGATACCCGTACCCCAATTACTCACGCTTCATTAACCATTTCACCGTCACGCTAGGATTCATCCAATTTTCAAAAAAAATTGTTTCGCATGTATTTAGCAATTTTTTCCTTACTCTCCGTTAAAACACAAATAAAAAGAGACCTCATTCATAAAAATCGGCCGAATAGAAGAGAAGTTACAGTAATCGAAATCCGAAGAAATCAACAAAACCTCGACTCCTCGATACGAAAAATAAAATGAAGGGGAAAAAAAGAAAGTATAAATTACAATTAAATATAATTGACCTCAAAATTTGACAAACAATTCATTTATATACCTAACGCTGAAAAAACTGGGAGAAATTACAAAAAATTTGCCTCTTGCAAGGGGCTTCTTTGTAAGAATTTTGACCTGAAGACAACGGTCGAATAACAGCAGTACTCCATACAATACACGGTGTGCCTGAACGAGTTAAACATTTTTCATACGTCCAAATCGAAAAATCTTTATATTTTTAACTACAATGTTTCTTGAATCGTTTAAGCAAAAAAAAAAAAAAAAAAAATTCCGTCGAGATTCTGGAACGCAAAGGCGCTTTAAAAGTATTCTGGGGCTATAATAGCTAAATCACCGGTAGTAAATTCGTTATATTATTAAAAAGAAATTGACTCCATAGTTTAATTCCTTAGTTTCTTGAATACGATTATTTTAAGCACTTAAACATTTATACCACCAATTTTAGCCATGGGGTGATTTCCTGAGAGCCGATAATATCACGAATTTCTCATAGAACCCCTCAACAGTGGCTTGCTTTTTTGGCAGCCGATTCGGCCATCGAACCGGAGTTTAAATGGAAGCTGATAATAACCCAAAGCTCTGAGAAAAATTTTGAGATGAGTATAAGAACGGTTTGTTGTAAGTAGCGAGGAGAGGCGGGCAAAGCGGCTAAAATCCTATCTAATTTTTACAGTTTTTCTGTTGAATTAATGTTGCCGCGGGCTTCTGACTGTCCACACATAGTTCTGTTCAGCATATCGATACATAAGTATTTACATTTTACATACGTAGAATCTAATTTTCACGTCGGGGAGTTGACATATTTTGATTTTTTCGATTTTATACGGAAAATTGATGGTTTTTCGGGATTGAAATTATTATTGTTTCATGAAAAATAAATGCACCCAAAATGACTATAGCATATTGATTCTTACACATTTGCACTCACAAAATTGGTTGGTAAATTCAACGAGTGGGTGCATCGACCTGGTATATCAAGTTTCTGCAATTTTTTACGGCAAATCAGTAGATTTTCGGGATGTAGATTGCTTACTTTCAATTCATGAATGAATAAAGCAACGACATGGTTGAACTTCTTTGCATGGAAAGACGTTTAAAATAACAAAATCAAGACGTATTTAATGCAATTGCATTTATATCGAGTCAATTTCTTTTCAATAATATAACGGGATTTTTACTACCGGTGATTTGGGTATTTTAGCCCCAAAATACCTTTAAATCGACTTTATCTTCTAGGAGTTCGACAGAATTTTTCCTTTCTTCGCTTAAATTATTCCGTAGCACTTTTCTTCAAGAATCTGATAAGATTTTGCTTGAGGCAGATCAAAAAACTTAAATTCGATCGAATAGCTTTCTACTTTCACAATACACGGTCTCGTCAAGGTGCGTCTTTGACCTCGCAGTGTTGGATCGTGAATTCTCTTTTTATGCTGTTTGCCTATTTTGAAATCTCTGTAAATGAAAACTAAAGGGGTTGATATGTGCGAGTTAATGACGCGCCTTATCAACACATTGTGTTGGAGTTCACTGCTTGTTTCAAAATGATTGCATATTGGACCACACCCAACTTACCTGCAATTTTAAAATAACGTATACGGTTTGTCGATCAAAGTTTGCTACAATAGTTTTTCCATATGTATGCTATGATTCAATATATTTTATTTTTGAGATACCCTTCCAAGTACACACGGAAAAACATATTCCGATTGGGGACGGTGCCTGATTCATAAACTGGTAAACGTCAAGCAAGCAGTTCGTGGTCATATTCCTTTCCGGCAACTGTTGTACTCCAGCGTTAAAGTCTCCAGATCTATCATAGCTAAAGGCCTGTCGACGCGGGAATAATTTTCACTAATTTTTTTTAATTCTAAAATTTGCGTTAGGACATTGAAATTTCTTGAGTATTTTCGACGAAATGAAGACATACTATTAGCGCATGCACTCAAATTACCTTATAATGCAATTTTGAGTAGATCTGACCCATGAAGGAACTACTACTAAACTTTAGATTAGGAATGTAAAAAGTTGTAAGAAAACCATTGTTGGTTCCGTAATTCATATCTCATATAAACACGAATAGATCCTAAGATATTGCAAAAATTAAACGTCCACAATCAACCAATGTTAACATGTAGAAATGATTAGATACGGAGATTCCTAGGCGGAAGCTTCGCTGCTCATTGCTCTTAATTAATGTGAGTATACATCATTATAGTGCATAAAAAGCTCTTGAAAAACAATGCAATTCAAAGAAGTGCTTATAAGAAGCAAACATCCTCTTTGAGGAACGCTATGTTTGGATTCTTATCCATCCCGCATATCCGGCATCGCGTGTCTGGAAGGCCGGCACAGGACCGCCCGAATATTTGGAGAACACCACTCGCCGCGGGTTAAAGATCCGTATCTATGCGTAAAACAACGTAAACAACAGTCCATCAGCTTCACGCATCGGAGTTCTTTACACGGGTGCAAATGCCTCGTTTGGGTGATTCAATTAGGGCCTTCACCTCACCCGCCGGAGAAAATAGAGCGCGGCGGACAGAAGTGGTGTCGAGGAGAGGAAAGACTCAAGCAAAAAAGAGTGCTGCAGAGTCCGGCTAATTACTTGGCAATTAAGAATCACTCGTTAATCGAGGGGCAAGGTCCGAGTGTTGTCGGTTTGTCGTGCCCCGTATTAGTTATACGTTCTACAGTTACGTACTACAGGGAATTATTTCACGGGGCTTCAAAAATACACCCCCCCCCCCCCCACAAATGAACAGGGAAAAGGATCTATCATATCACGGGTGAACCTCACTTCTCGGATGAATCTCCGAATCTCAATCTAATTCTGTTAGTATCTAATTTCTGTTTTAATTTAGTGACCTCCTAAGATCCGGAGCTTCTACAATTCTTATAGTGCTCAGTGCTTAGCCCTGAGTCAATATCATGTTAACTTTTCCTACCGTCAAAAATTGCACAAAAGCGCCAAAGGCGTTTGATGGTCGCAGAACGCTTTCTAGTGCGCTAAGTTAGCGGCTTGAAATTTTAGCATTTCAAAGTACCATAAATTTCTTCCTACAGAGGTCTTCCGCACATATATGTACAATACATACATGTCGGTTCATAATTCTTTCTGGCGTTTTTACGACACCGAACCGCCATACAGTCCTCTATGGAATCACACCTCTTTGAACCTTAACATTTCTGCTTCAGTCCCATCCCTTAGCGCTGTCTCCACTCGTCAAAATGGCGTCAAAATGGAAGCTCAAAGTGAATCGATTTCAACGATAAGTGGCTCAAAGTCGGGACTTGATGCGATTGATGAGTGTAGCAACCCAAAATAGAGCGACGCGACCCTTTTTTGACCAACAATCGCGAACAGATCGTATTTATCGATTCGCTTTGAGCTTCCATTTTGACGTCATTTTGACGAGTGGACACAGGGCTTTTCACCTCACTGTGCACCCTCTGAGCATTGGAACCTGGAGTCTGGAGGATCCCAATCTAATGTTCTTCCTTGATCTCTTGAACTTTGTTTCTTGAATTTTTTTGTAATGGATCGACTTTTAGATTTTGATCAAATTCAAAGTTTCTCGAGACATTATTGAGTCTGCCTGTCGGCCCAAATCCCATTACAAATTATATTTCTGTCGCGATCTATTTCTAAGACCGGAGATGAAGACAGGTTTATCGCGCGGATGATACCCCCGAGTTACATCAGGCATCGATGCTCCGTACCAAGCGCCTGGCTTCAGAGCACGGTCGTGAGGCGTGAGTGCATCACGGCAGCGCACCGATTGTTGTCCGATGATCTTCGGAAGCCGGCGGCCGGCGAGGGAGCTCACGCGAACCGGCGCATGCTCACCGCTTGTTGTCCGTTGAGTGTGGTCGTGAGGTTACGATCGAGGAAACAGTATCGCTCCTTCGTGGAACCATGAGTGATTGCCATCGATCCAACGACCAACCTGCTGGGAAGACGGAAGTAACTGTGCTCCGTGCCCTATACTCCTGACCCGCGGGTCTCAGCATCGAACCCCGGCGAAAGGGTCACATTTCGTCACTGAGAAATTTCCAACTTCGAGGATGCATCGAGAGAGAGGTGGCGATTGAAACGCCGATAGTCTGCTCTGTGTCCTGACTTTAAAAGCGAGTCACGGAAGTTCATCGATTCAATAATTCGGCGACAATAGGTTTATCTCACATGAGAGATTTAATGCAATTTTTAAGAATGTATAACCGAACAGAGAGACTAACAACGCTTCGCCGCACAATTTGTTCCATGCATTTTCAAATTTCCTTCTTTTTTCTTCGTCGTTGGCAAAAAGATTTGCCCAACAAGGGGAGGGATAAGAGGGTCAAAATCGGGTATTTTCAGACTCCTTAGTTACCTGAAAAATGATTGTGTTCAATTTGAAACAGCTTCTTACGGAGTTTTTAAGGAGAATCGAGATGGAGAATCAAGCTCTTTATATATCGGAACGTAATGTGGGAACTCTACATGTAGAGACCGAAGTAAGAAGATAATCTACGAGATTTTTAAATTCTAGTATGATGAAATGCTCTATGCATGTTGAAATGAGAATTTTGCCGTGGGGAAGGGCACCTAGAAACAGCAAGTGGAATTCTGTGACGGAGACAAGCTGTGAAAAAAACAATGAGAGCCGAAAACAATAGGTGTAATGAGGCTCGCAGAGGCCGAACAGGCGTCGGACCCACTTTCTGATCTTGCATCTCTTCCGATTGAAAAAAAAAATGAAAGGAAGAAGAAGAAGATAGAGGAACAGCAGATGTCACAAGCTGTTTTGTGTTGGAGTGAATTTTATACTACAGAAGTGCTAACACTATGAACTTAAGCACCTCAATAACAATAATAAACATATAAAACGATTGTTCTGACCACACTATTTTATACATTCTAGAAGAATTAATGCAGACATTAAAGGCCCCTCTAATATTCAATAAACCCTTTGAAGTACAAATTTGAAAGGAGATCAAGTATCAATAAGGCACATCAACACTCATAACTGGATGTGAAATGAATTGAACACGTTATAACACATTAGTTAGTACAATCTATGGTAATAAAAACGAATATACAACTGTAATCAGCTTTTCAATAATTTAAATCTACATCTGTTTGAGGGAACTGTCATTTTTGGCCCTATTAAAGACATATCTGGTCCAAGATGCGGAGCCTCCAGCCTGTCAAAAATACACCCCACACACGACTGATTTCTTATAGTAGTTGATACCCACACCTTTGAGATAGTCTCCCCTTAAAATTTAATCTCTTCTACGACCCTTATAAAACGGCACCTCAAGCCGGCGCATAAGCAGTGTTGGAGGATGGAACAAAAATCCCACTATTTCTTCGGGCTCCTCTTAAAACAACACACGGAGCGAACTCATTTGGCACTGCAGCTAGCTTTATTTCCATCCGTGCATGCCCGACGCCTTGTTGGGCAGGTTGCAGGCAGCGATCCTAGAAAATAATAGTGTCACAACGCACGACCGGAGAAACATCCGCCAGGAGAATCCCACTGAGTAACTTCGCGGTTGCCAACTGGAACCAAAATACTAGATACGATTGCAAGTATCCCTCGATTTGACGGGAACTCCGTCGAATTTCAGCCTAGTTTGGCGTGCGCCAAGTTGGTGGTGTCCGTTGTGGTCAGAATGGCGCTCCAGAAGTCCAGCAGAGGCCGCGGAGCGGTAACTGCTGTTTTTGGGAACGACCATAATAGTCCAGTTCCTGGTTGTCATTGGCTGATGCCATGCCACCGTCCTGGAGGCGATCTTGGATACGGTGGTCCATCCTATTGTCAAGACGGAAGGTACTTTGTGAGTAAGGTCCATTCTCTCAGAGATATAGGAGTGAGTGGAAGGATCTCCTTAAGTTTAATCGAATTAGGCTTCAATTTTACCTAAGATAAATAAGGTCTGCATGAAAAATGTCACATAAGTGGATCCAGACACTTATGACGGGGAGAAGGTGTAAAGGGGTCCGGGGGGTCCTGGATCCCCCCAGAAAATTTTCAAAATGTTAAAGCATCTAATCTGCAGTTTAGGTCAATTTCATCATGAATAATCACCGAATCTAAGCGTCCTTCTTTCTTCTTTCTTCTTTTCTCCGTTTCTTTTTTTCTTCTTTCCTCCGTTTCTTCTTTCCCTTTTCCCTTTTTCTTCCTCTTTTTTTCGGGCAAATGGGGGAGGGGGGATGAATTGAAATATGTCAATGTTGTAACAACAACAACAACAACAACAACAACAACAACAACAGAAAGAGAACAAAAATTTAACGGCCAAAAATCTATACACCGCAAGTGCCGGTAGTTTTTCTTTAAGTCTTTCCAAATAGAATTTTAGTCCTCAGTTTATCCCTACGGTATGCACGCCCCTCCCCCTCTGGATCCGCCTATGAAATGTTAGTAGCTCACATAAGAGTTATGAAGCAATAAATTTGCACTGCGCAAATAATATTTGCATGATATTTCGATGAGCAATTATTGTATCAAACTATGCCTCTCATCCGAAATTTGGAGGAATCTATGTCTCAGATCATCCGAATCGAAACTGCGTCATCATTCATGCGCTCAACGAGGAATCAGTGAGCGTTTTCATGCATCGTTGAGCGACTGACTTTGATCGAGTTCCACTACCCGCCCACTCGCCGACAGGTTTTCATCCTCAATCAACCGACACGATAGAAAAAGTGCAGCGAAATTGGAGGCGCAAATTCCGCGAATGGTTGAACTGTGCTGCAAGACTTGGAGACCGACGAATATATTGTCGATTCTACACAAAAACCAGAAAGTTAAATTTGCGGGAGTTAAAATACATTAAAGTGTTTTTCTTTGAACCCTCGTTTTTCAGCGGCCATCACACTCCATGTAGTAGAATTACAAAACGTCGTAAAATGAGTGCTCATCTGGGTATATGAAAAATACACAATATGTATAAACTTATTTGTCTTCATCTCATCAATATTTCGTTAAATTAAGTTAAAGGTTTGATTAACAGAACTTTCAAAATCATTAAACCTGCTTTCAAATCGCGCCAATTTCAGGTGTGGGAATCTAGCTTCACTAACTTCAGTTTAAACGGTTGCTTCGGATCAACGGCAGGGCAAAATTTTCAAACCCCAAGTTGACGAGAAAATCATTGGTTATGGTAATTGATCAAAATACCCTGCAATAATACTCCGTTTTGCAGGGACGGAACTCCTCCTAACTTACGAGAAAATCATTGGTTATGGTAATTGATGATAATGCCCACCATGCAATAATATTCCGTTTCACATGCAGGGACGGAACTCTTACTAATTTACAAGACTTCGCTTTTCACGCAGGACTAAGTAAAATATGATTTGTAGGAGTTAATGTGAACCCAAGGATTTATTTTAACCAATAATATTCCATTTATTTTTTTTAAAAAACGGTTTTTATGGTCGAACAATACGTTACAGAAAGCACATCTTCAGGATAAGTTGGTTCAACGGTCTGAAGGAAACTCCATCGAATCAAACAGTCTTCACGACAAATGATCTTTCCGACAATTGATATTATAAAATGTATAAATAATCCTCATAGTATGATACCTGTAAGTGCTCATCGTGCGTCGATGAGTTTAATCTTGGGGCGAAGGGCGCGCTCCAACGCTCTGATGAATAGCCGAAACTCCATGCCTATCCCAACGAAGCCTGATTTCCATCTCCGCTCATCGTCCGGCTCAGCGGGCTAACAATCGAAATGACCCGTGTTATCCCGTCCATTATCGGAGCGGAGGAGTGAGAATGGGCCTAATGACCGATAAAATCGTGTCGACGTGTTCGACAACGGACTGACAAATTAAGTGACACGCGACCACAGATCATAGACTTTTACGAGGGCCACTCAGCTTGATTCGGGGCTTTGATCATCAATCATCTGTCGAAACCGTGAGAGCTTTCGGTAAACATAGTGTGTAGGTCCTGCATGGCGCATGCGTGCCGTCCCGCCGGCTTTCATCTCAAAATGCGTCGTTCTACGGTATACTCTTTAGGCTCTCGTGAAAGTTGCATAGCATCGCTGGTTTTTTTTTGGTCATCCAATTCCATCTGTGTAAAGGATTAGCTCAACGGATTGAATACGGAATGAAAAAGAAAGAAACGGAAATTGATACAGTCAAAGAAACGAAGGACAACTCAGTTTGCTGAATTTCATGAGAATAATCAAGAAATTACTGCTAAATATATGATTTTTTTATGTAGATAAAAGAGGACCACTATTTGAGATTTCTCGATTAAGAACCGGTATTTAAAATCACGTAATAATCATTCGGTGATAAAATTATTATCAATTCAAGGAAAGTTCAAGACTTACTTTCTTTAAAGCAATGGCATTTTACTCTGAAGAGGATTATTTTCCCTTTAAACAGTTTTCGTTGAGAGGCTTATTGGAATCCTCGTCTTGTATTTCAGAATACGTAAGATTCCTCGAGAATATAGGTGTGACATGTTGCTGTTCTTAGATTTTTAGATTAAACACAATAATCTCCAAAAGTGAAAATTCAAAGTATAAAGAGATCGCAATGGCGCCAGCGTGAGTGTTGACAATCCGAGGCTGACAGATTCCAGTCCAGTCTGTATTCTGCGACTACCGTTTGGAGCAATGAGCGATAACATCAGATGAATTTGGGCCGGTGTGGTCCAGACGGAAGAAGCTCAACCACTTTAACTCGGATATGAGTCAAGGCTAGTGGCCACCGGCCACCCATTACAATAAGAACAAAGCTGCCAGTTTTCTGTCGTTGTAAATCATTAAAAAAAAGGTTCCGACGTCCTGTGACAGGGAACATTCTTTTAAACCCATGTGTGAAGTTTACTATAATCTTGAAGCCTTACTTAGTCTCGTTCACTACACGTGACAAATGATTTTTTAAAAACAAACAAAAATGGCAGCGGAAGTTTTTAAACGTCGCATGGCGCTTAGAATGTGATACTTTGGCCGGAAGGTGACGATAAATCGAAGAATTCATTTAAAGCTCCCGGGGATTTTCAATGACGTTTTCTGATTGGTCAATGAAAGGACCATAATGAGAGTGCAAATTGACACAAACGTGCTCACAAAAAACGGCTTCTATTTTTTAATATAGTATGGAATGTGTTCCCACGAGTACTAGCCCTTAAATTGAGTTATATTCATTAAGACATAGAGAGACAATACACTGGAAAAAAAAAAAAAAAACACATTGGTTCTAGAGTCCAGACTCTTGAAAACATTGACAAGAAAAAATACTCTTGATTCAATCAGATCTAAGCTTAAATCAAAAGGAAATCCGCTCAAATTAAGATGCTTGGTTCTTGATGTAAGCTTAAATCTGATTGAATCAAGAGCATTTTTTCTTGTCGATGTTTTTAAGAGTCTGGACTCTAGATTCAATGTGTTTTTTTCCAGTGTACTATTCTGATGTACACGAAATAGTAGCAGAGGCAAAAATAATACATCATCTAATTAATTTTGTCAAAAAGTGGATTTTAATCAGAGTTAGTTCTGCTTTTCTCGGCTTGACCGTGAACTTGGGCGTTAGAGTGACCGGGGGAGGGAGTCGGATGGTCAGTGTCAGTCCATTGATGGTGGGGGCCTCATCCACTGGGCCGAGCGACGCTCAGCTGTGAGAATTGTAAACAACATTCCTATACGATAGTATGACCTCTATTCAGCCGCCGCCAGCGCATTGCCGGGCCGTGGCCGCGGCGCGGCGGTAAAAAGTCCCGGAGCGGGTTTTGAACCGGGCGCTCCCCGATTGGGACGGTCGACTTCGCGCCACACAGCATGGATTGCCACGTCATCCCATCCAAGTTCCCTATCCGTCTTTTGGTCAGGGCCGGATTTAAAATTTTTGGGCTCATGGGTCTGCGGTGCACATCTCCTGAAGAGCACTTCTCCGAAGAACGGGGGTAAGGGGGTGCACTTAGTACAGCGGGCTCATTGTTCACTGGAAAAAAAACACATTGGATCTAAAGTCCAGACTCTTGAAAACATTGAAAAGAAAAAGGACTCTTGATTCAATTAGATTTAAGCTTAAATCAAAAGGAAATCCGCTCAAATTAAGAGGCTTGGCTCTTGATTTAAGCTGAAATCTGATCGAATCAAGAGCTTTTTTTCTTGTCGATGTTTTTAAGAGTCTGGACTGTAGATCCCATGTGTTTTTTTTTCCAGTGTTGAAATTGATGGACAAAGGAGACATGGGTAGTATGGGGCATTCTTATTGGTTGAAATGGGTGGTTCTTATAGACTGAGGGGATTAATAATAGACTAACTGTAGGGTCTCTCGTTCGTTGCGGTTAGTCAGTCTATTACCCACATCCTATGTCCATTGCAACCACCCGCTTTTACCAATAGGATCTCTGCATATCTCTTTTGTCTTCTTCGTCTATAGCTTTGTCTATAAATTTTAACAATCAGACCGCAGGAAGGTGAAAAATATTTGAAAACCACGCTTTAACTCAGCTGGATGCAATTTTGGCACAATTTTTAAAGGAAAAGACGGAGAGCGGTTCACGTGTAGACTTAATTTTTGTTGTGCGCATCGTATGTTCTACGTGAAATTTTAGTCACGAAACATGTATCAGAATGTTGAAATTCGTACCTGGTCTTGTGGTCCATTACGTTTTTCGGTTCTCGTATACTAAATGATACCTAAAAGTGGCAGCATGACACTGAAATAATTTTGTTAGTGGAGGTTGGAAGCTGCGCAAGCATGCTCGGGCAACACCGCCGCAGTTCAGATCAGCTTACGCATGCGCAGAGTGATAAAAGTTGCTCGTGAGTTTTGATTTCACTTTTGCGGTTCCTTCCCACGTTTTTGGCGGATCTAAACGAATGAGTCCCGGAAACCGAGTGATTGAACTTTCAATGACGCAATGTTCGTGAAATTATTGAGACGCGGAGATGCATCCATCAAGTTGAAAATTGTAATATCCGCATTCCAAAAATTTTAGAAGGTTTTTTTCTTTATTTTATTTTATTTATTAAATAAAAAAGAAAGACGAATTGGGAATATAATTTCTCAGGAAAAATTCTCCAATAACATTGATAAGTTTTTCTTAGCACGACTTTTAAACCCGCATAATTTCTTGCAACTTCTTGTTGACCTCATATACGCCAGGCCGGTGATTCTGAAAAATATTGCCTGCGTGTATAACCATGCAACACGCATATTAAAAGAAAGGTATTTTGATTGCTCTCCTTAATGGGTTTCTTTTTTGAAATGGTCACCGATTTGAGTGTGATGTGCTTTAAAATTTTATTTTTTTATCTCAAAATATAACGACAATTTTTGAGTTACATTTTGAGAGACAAGAGTTATTCCATTGAACCCGAGTGCCTGTTGAGGGGAGTTGTTTAAATTCACACTGTGGAAGCAGCACATTACTCACTTAGTTTTGGATTTTGACCAAAAGATCCTCACTCATACCGCTTGTGCGTTACTAATGACACATCAGTGTGTTCCAAGACCGTACGATCCAGAAGAAACCGATTGATGTGTTTAAAATTTTAGTGCTTTCCACTGCATGGTTTTGATATAATGCTCTTACAAAAAATCCAATAGCGAGGGGAGGCTCCGGAGAAGAGTTCATTAAAACACCTGTTTAATTTTTTTCAGTCAGTTTCTGTCGCTTACAGCATGAGACCCCCCGTGAACTTTGACGTAGGTCATGTGAGAGTTTTCAAACGAATCCGACAACTGCACGGCTCGATCCGCGCTATCTTGTTCGTTCTTGCTTTTTAAAATTCGAGTTTTGATTGACTGCATAATTAAACGAATTATGTTGAACCGACACACGGTACAGTATCTAATTTCAATGAGCTGTCCACTGCTGGAGAAACGCATCTTCTCTCGCCTGCTCAAAGATACGGTGAATAAGCAGCTTAATTGAATAAACTGTCCACGGGCCTTGATTTTGAATTTCGATTGACGTTCGAAATCCTAAGGATTAATTTTCACGTGAACGCAGTCCACTCTTACCCATGAAAATGAAAAGATTTAGCTTTAAAACCTGCTGAATAGGCTACATTAGATTTTCATATATCACTTAATAAGTATGCTTAATTTTGGCCTTTCCAAGTAAACAGGTATTTTGGTGAATGCATAGGGAAAATCCAAAGTCAGAGAGAATATTGGACGAGCATTTTAAAGGTATTTTCAAGTAATTGATAAGATATTTTAGGCTAGAGAGGTTAGTATTTTAAGAATTAAAAGCGTTTTTGATTAAAACTTAAACTTAAGAGAAATCAGTCAAACAATGGGAAATTTTACCAGCTGGCTTGAAAAAAATGACAAAATTCAGAAGAATTTTGCGCTTTCGTAAGAATTTTTGATTATTAATAAATTAGTGATTCAAAATGCCAATTTATATTTTACAGACATTTTCAAGGAATATAGTTTAGCTAGATAGTTTTTTTTGTTTTTTTTTCTTATTTTGCCTTTGTTTAGTCGTAAACCCAACATGCGCTCCCAAAAAACCGAATATTGGGAAAACTCGGCAGAAGGCTTCACCGAGTACCTAGACCAGTGACTTCAGATCACCGTCAGTTTGCCTACAGTTTTCAGTGTATGTAGGTAATATGACTCCGTTTATCGCAAACAATCGATTATGTATCGAAAAAGGGGCCCGGCGCCGCACAGGAATCTCGGAATTCGGGACCTGGAAAATGCTTAAATGTTGCGCCAGCTCTCCCACTTGCATTACGGCTCTATGTACTCTATGGGGTGACTACATTGATATGATACCAGTTTTTGGGTCTCTGCAATAATTTCCAATGTTCTCTCCAGCATCTTTAGTTACTTATTTCCCGTTTGACAACAATGTTCCGTGAGGTCAGCCGCAATCAGTCACGGGTTAACTGCAGCTCATCGGTTGCACTTTTGAGCTCGAGGCCCGGGGTGCCATCGCATCGCGGTGGCCGCTCGCACCGGAAACAGCCACTTGGATTTACGCCGGGATTATGTAAATGTTACCGGCACCGGCACCGGCACCGTAAAAATGATAAGGAGGGTTTTCGTGCGCCCGCTCGTCCCCGCGGCTTCCGATCCCTCGATTTCCCCGATTGCGGTTTCAACCGCTCCGGGTTTTCGGCCGAATCGTGAGTCGCCGTGAAGCTTCCTTACTCGAGGACCATATTTTTAGCCGGTCGGAAAGGAGTTCCGCCCAAGACTCCTGGGTGATTATATATGGTTGTGTGGGGGCGAGCACGGGGTTTGCTTGGAAGTGGCTGCTGTATGAACTTTGCTGATCAAGTAAATGTTACAATTTTGGGAAGAAAAGGCCAATGTATGAGTCTGTTGCAAAAGTTCAGCCAGAGCAAATAGAGGAGTTGTTCAATATGAACAACCTGCACCAGTATGAACCTTCCCGTACTGGTGCAGTATGAACCTTCATGCGTTGCCAAATTTCCTTTGATGAAGCACGACTTTCCGGCACAACTTATGAATATTTTTCTTCTAATTTTTCAGATAATTTTGCTAGCATTTCAACTAAAGTCCCTGAGAATTTCAAGGAAAAATATTCATTAAATCCCTCAATAATAAGCATTTCATCGAAGGAAATTTGGCAACTCTCGAATATTCATACGGCGTTTTTCCTTTGCACGGCAGTATAGAAAATGGCTTAAAAATCACGATGAGCGCATCGGGAAAGTCTAAAATACATTCCTAAAAAAGGAAGAAAGAAAAAAAATCCTCTAATAAATTCACAATCTTCGTAAGAAATATGTGTTTTATAAAATCCCTACTTTAGAAATGTTACAACGGAACAAGTGAACATTTCGTAAGTTGACTTGATCCATCCAACCCTTGCGCACTAGGATGCTACACAATATTCAAAGTGGCTGACGCTCCCACGCGGAAATCGTGAGGAAACACCACGCACCACGGTCTTTATCAATGGAAGGAAAATGTGATTTTAAACACGCCGGTTCATAAAATCCCGTTTCAACACTTGTGTTGGATTAGAACGACTCCTCTTACGAAATGTTCACCTGTGCCGTAGTAGCATTTTTGAGGCGGGGAGCCTAAACAAACGCATTTCTTACGCAGATTGTGTAGTTAGGAGTGTATTTCAGACTTTCCCGGTACGCTTACCTTGATTTTTGATCCATTTTTTAGAAGAAATAACTCTTCTTTTTGCTCCAGCTAAAATTTGCAACATGTTCATTTGCTAGGGTGATATATTCCAGTTGATTACTTTCCTGCACATACTCGTAAATAGATGATAATCTTTAGTCTATTTTCAGTGAGAGATTGTCCGCATCGATGTTCAAAAAGTGGTTCCTCCACACACTGTGCTCTGCTCTCTCTTAGCACGGGAGTAAACTTTATAGCCCTGGATAGACGATCAAATTCCCGAACCAATTCCGATCAAAGTAGTATCAAAGTTTCGGGAGTCATCAGTCTTAAACTCATTAATTTGCTTCATTTTAAAGTGAAAACTTGGCAGAAATGTTTCCTGTGGCAGGAAATGATGAATGGTGGCACTCCGTTCTGATCTTACTTTGAACAAAAAAGTGCGGCCCGTCAAAACTTGATGGTAGATGGTGACCACCAGTCATCAGCATGTCTACTTTTATCGGAATTGGTTCGAAATTTGATCGTCTATCCAGGGCTTTTCAGCCCTGGTTACTTTCGTTGGTAATCAATCTAAACGATCAACGGTTCAAGTCCGGATTTCGGGTGATCCGGAAGGCGGATCACGCAGCCTGATTCCGCCTAATTTAATCCGCTAATTTACGCGGAGAATATTTATTGACTCCGGCGAAAGCGCCGCAAGTCCCGTTCGAGGGAATGTTTCGATTGGTCGATGCTCTCGATAAATACGAGGGCCTTGCCCGGCGAGTGGAAAGAGCTTCTGATAATCGAAGAGAGAAGCTTCTGATAATCGAACTGAGAAGATCGATCGAGTGGAGCGTGATGATATCTATTCTGAAATTCAGCTCGTGATGGATGGCAGACGTCATCGATCGCGGACCGTTTTGCATTCTGACAGCGGGCAGGGACACTCCGAAATGACTTTCGAATTCGGGGTGAGGGGTCGGGTTAGAGATGAGGGAAAGGGCACCGTTTCTTTTTCGATTGCATTCTTCGCTTGGATTCCTATCAGTATTTCTGTGGCCTTTATCTTCACTTGAAAAAAAACACGTTGGATCTAGAGTCCAGACTAGACATTGACAAGAAAAAATACTCTTCTTTGAGGACGACGAAGGCGAGTGAAAACTTGTAGAAAATTTCGTATTTGTGTGGAAAAAGAACCTTTTACCAATCATTGTATTTTCATAAAATGTTGGGAATAATATTTTAAGAGTGAGCTACATTCTAAAGTTCTTTTTTTTTCATTTTAATTTATTTGCTTTATTAATTTGCTGGGATTTATTGTGTTTCAGATTGAGAGTAATGATCACCAGGGACAGTGCATGAGGAACTAATTTTTATCAAAGACTAAATTGCTGCAACCTCTCGCTTAGAATTTCATCTGTTTACGACCTACTGCTGAGTAAGTAGATACATTTGTATTATGTCAGTTATTAAATATTTATATTGCTCCGTAAGTAAGTGGTGGAGGTGTTTGTTTACTTATTTTATTCCGCTCTCGTATGCAAACGGTATTCAGCAATCTTTATTACACGTCTCATCTCCGCTTATATTGCAAGTGGGCGCGTCAGAACGCCTTCATATTGTCGACCGGCAGAAAGTCTAACACGCGAGTAGCTCTCCGTCTCCAATATCTCATTTTCCCATTTTATTTTTCTCCGTATGTATTGCCATTAAATGAAACATTTCATAATGAAATTGAGCCGAAAAATATATCAAATCCATACAATTTGTCTGTGATTTCACAAACAAGCTAAATAAAGTCAGTATTATTCTTCTTTTTTAAAGCTTCTGAGGTGTTAAAAGTGTTTTCTTTCTTCCTCTCTCCTTCATCAATCTGCAGGGCCAGGCTCCGAGAGAAGTATTTGTGTTTTATCATTCATTCCGAATCATTGTGCAAAGAAAAAAAGAGAAGAAAAAAATCAAAAATGCTCGAGGGCGCTGATCGTTTCAGAGTTTTAACATAATAAATCTGAAAAAATAACATGCTCTCACGGGTACTTTTCTAAATCATTTAAAGTTTGGCGGTTCCTGGACATTTCGTCAACGATTTTTTGTCCGCGCTCCTGTTTTGTCCAGTAGTTTACGTCCACTTGTAAAATAAGTAACAGTGACTTGGTCCAAGCATTATATTTTAGTCCGTATGTAAAATTACGACAGTATCGAAATGAGACAATTGAAAGAGAAGAAGGTGTTGCTATGGTGATTCATTATTTAAATGAAACACTCTCTCCTTTGAACTTTCTCCTTTTGATTCATATTTTCAAATTGTTATCGGTTGATGTTTGGTTTTTTACCCATCCTTAAAATTTTCGATATGAAGTAAACTTTATGTACACTTTTATTGTTTTGTTTTATTTTTTTTAAAAAAAATATTACTTCATTTTAAAAACATATAAAGTTTTAAAACGTGGCAAGTCCTTTCTAAGAGATGGCATCGATATTAATATCATTTAGCCGTAGTGGTGTTGAAAGCAGCTGTATAAAAATGAATAAAAGAGGGGGAAAACCAATCATTGGTATTTTTACATCGACCTTTCAGAGTCAAATGCGTCCAATTTTGAGCATTTGGTTGCACGTGAACCACGCTGTAGCACAGTAAACGCCTAACATATAAAAGAAAAAACTAAAGTGCTTTGGAGGTCATAAATTTCACACGGAACCACCTTAATATTTACAAAACACACATCATATTTTCCTTTACATATTTTTTTCCATCTATTTAAATAAGACTAATCCACGAAGAGTGTGCAAAAACTTCAAAATCATGAGTTGAAAAATGCTGACTCCGCGAGTTTAAATATTAGAGCCGAACACAGAGCGAAGCGACCTACGAACCTAAGTGGATACTTCACGCATTGCGCAATGCTTGAAGTATCCACTTAGGTTTGTAGGTGCCAATGCACGTTGCGCGTCGACCGCCCTCTCGCCGCGCCGCGCCGCGCCGCAGCGAGCCACGGCGCCATATGCAACTATTTCACAGCAGAGGTGTTGCACAGTATCATACGAACTTGAAGGCGCTCCAGCATGTTAAGGATGACGGAAGGCGACGGCGTGGACGTCCTGTGATAGGTTGGCGACAAGGGGTGGAGGAGGAGATCAGAAGGTGCTAATTGCCTGATGATCTCCGAGAGGATAGGGGGCAATGGCGATTGGGCGTCGCAGAGCGCGAGGCGGCGCTATAAAAGCGACTTTATGTATGTGTTATCAAAGGAAAGTCAACAGGTTATTCATTTAGGGCCGATCTTTTTTTTAAATTTTAATTTTCCCATTTAGTAGCACAAAGGTTAAGAAATGCCATTGGATTTTGCAAATCTTCAGTATGAGATTCACGCGCGCCTGAACCTCTCTTTGGAAAATAATTAATATTTATCTCATTTATTTTATTTTAGTTTGATTGTTTTCTCGTTGTTGCAGGTGATGGGTGTGGATCTACTGAACGACGTCGAGGTGCGGTCGCGATCCCTCAGGAAGCGCGCACCTACCTCGAAGCCTCCCTTCACATTCGGCGACTTGAAAAAGGCCATCCCTCCTCACTGCTTCCAGCGTTCTCTTCTACGATCTTTCTCCTACGTCATTAAGGACTTCATCCTCATAGGCACCCTTTACTTCATCGCCACAAGTGTCATTCCTGCCATCCCTAGGCCGCTTCAATACTTCGCATGGCCGGCATATTGGTAAGTGACCCTCTCCATTCAAACCGAGATAAAATAAGCTCGTGTCTGATTAAAGTTGATAAAAAATTAAAATTCATGAGACATGTGCCTTCTAACGCCTCGCTGGCGTTTTCGGTCGTAAAGAGGGGAAGAGGTGAAAAGCAAATCAAGAGGAAATGGCGGCCCAAATGGCTTCAAAGAAATAAAGTACAATCCATTCAAAGATGATGAAGCACGAGTACATTCAGGAGGATGATATGTAACTGTTTGCGAAGATGAAAAAAAAAAAAATTATGATCAGGTGCAAAACATGGCAACTGAACCCCCATGTGATACTGATGCAGCAACCTTTGATTGTTTATTTCAACTTCTCATTGTCAGAATGTTAAGAATAGAAAAAGTATACATATACAGAAGAGGCACCGATGACATAGTCCAAAAACAGGAACACGTAAGAGTGAAATATGGAAAAATGGGTGGCTACAATTTGCTAAACGTACTTAAAAGGCAAAATTTTCAAACCGTCAGATGCGTATTTTTAGCTGCAAAAACAATGAATAATAGTAAACACTGAGTTGCAACCGGATCCATTAGGTAATACGAAGCAATCATACAGGGTGATCCAAAAGTCCCTTCCACCCCCTCTAACTTTTTACCTAATTGAGGTAAAGATTTGAAACTTGGGGGATATTCCTAGGTCAAAGGGAGCTACTTTTTGGCCTCCCTAAAATTTTCAGGGGGCCCCCCTTGGGGGGCAACGGCCCTCAACTTTTAATTTTCAAATGGGAAGACCCCCTTTGTGATAGCTCGTTCGAAAGAGCATAAAAAAAGAAAACTTTTCGCGCAAACCCGAAGTCAATACCTCAAACCGTTTCAAAATGGCGGCCGGTTAAAGTTCAAAATGGCCGAAAATTCACACCGGTTATTTGTCGAAGGATTTGCGCGAAAATCGGTATGTAGGGGTATTTTGACACGAGAAAAACGAATTTGACGTCAGATTTTCAAAAAAACCGAAATTTCCAAAATGGCCGCCGGTTAAAGTTTAAAATGGCCGAAAATTGTCACCTCGGTTTTTTGCTGATGGATTTGCCTAAAACTTGGAATTTGAGAGTATTTTGGCATAAGATAAACAAATTTGAACTTAGATTTCTAAGAAATCAATTTTTTGTCATTTTGAACTTTAACCGGCGGCCATTTTGGAAATTTCGGTTTTTTTGAAAATCTGACGTCAAATTCGTTTTTCTCGTGTCAAAATACCCCTACATACCGATTTTCGCGCAAATCCTTCGACAAATAACCGGTGTGAATTTTCGGCCATTTTGAACTTTAACCGGCCGCCATTTTGAAACGGTTTGAGATATTGACTTCGGGTTTGCGCGAAAAGTTTTCTTTTTTTATGCTCTTTCGAACGAGCTATCACAAAGGGGGTCTTCCCATTTGAAAATTAAAAGTTGAGGGCCGTTGCCCCCCCAAGGGGGGCCCCCTGAAAATTTTAGGGAGGCCAAAAAGTAGCTCCCTTTGACCTAGGAATATCCCCCAAGTTTCAAATCTTTACCTCAATTAGGTAAAAAGTTAGAGGGGGTGGAAGGGACTTTTGGATCACCCTGTATAAAGTGGTTGTCAAAAAGGGGTCGTGGTTGCTTGACAACTGCTATCAGATTGCCACTCAGTGTTTTGCCCGTTTTGGTCGTTTTTGTACCTAGCAATGAGCCTGCGTTGCCTCAAAAGCTTCCGCTTTTTTAGTGCGTACGTCAAACAATGGTAACCTTTTTCACCCATCTTTTTAGTTTTTACGATTTTGTGAGGAAAATACGTTTAACCTTTTTATCTGCTTGCGCAGCTAGCACTTACGGTGCTCACGCAAGCACATGGTTTTAGTGTGATGATTTCCGAGTAAAATGATTCGTATGCTACTGAATGAACATACAAAAATTCAAGGGTCAAAGGTAGAACCTCTATAAGGTAAAGGTCGTAACAGACAGCACATTTTCAGCCATTCATGTATCAAAATTGAAAAGTAGAGCGATACATTTTTGAAAAGCATTATAACACGTAATCTTGCGTAGATTAACGCAAAAAAATTCGAGTGATTATCATTACTACTAGAAATATGACCAAAAAATGTGTTGTCTGTTACGGCGACAAAACTATTCTAGTTATCGTGAAACCACCTATGACAGGGCTCACGTCATAATGCACATAGCTCCTTCTGGCAGAAATATGTCAAATTTAAGGTGAATCCAGGCTTGGAACTTCGCGATTTGGCCACCACGTCGCGCTGCTCAGAGTAGCCGTATATGTTTGCCAAAATAATAAAAATTGTAATACTTATTCAAGATTGGAGATCCAGGGGATACAGCAACATACTTGTGGAACACTCAGGAAAAAAATATTCTCAAAATCCCCAAAAATAAAGACTTAACTACGGCAGAATGTAATTCCCATTGCGGCAATGGGAGAGAGAGAGACAGAGCATGAGAGATTCCGTTGCGCGCTCGGCCGCCGCCGCGCCGCTGAGCTGAAAGTTTCAGCCGTACTTTCTCTGCGCTTGTAATTCTAATTGCCAATGTTTTTGGCTCAAAATATCAAGCAAAAAATGATCTATATCTTGTGGATCTGCTTTTTGTAATTTGAGGAGTATTAATTCAGTAATCGTCGAAGGAAAGTGAAATTCTCAGTGGTGACTGGTGGCGCTATCTCTAATCTTGAATTATCCCTAATCGAACCCTGGATTCACCTTAAAGATGTTTTCTAGTTCCTGCATCGATTTGCATCTCGCGCTAATATCCGTTGATTTTTGCCTCAGGTTTGCACAGTCATGCGTGATGTTCGGCCTGTGGATCATCGCTCACGAGTGCGGGCACCACGCGTTCTCCGACTACGTCTGGCTCGACGACACTGTGGGCTTCGTCCTCCACTCCTGCCTCTTCATCCCGTACTTCTCGTGGAAGTTCTCTCACGCCTCCCACCACGCTCACACCGGGAGCATGGAGAAGGACGAAGCCTACGTCCCGAAGAAGGAGCCCATGCAGTCGTGGAAGTACATGGACCACCCCATCGGCCGCATTGCCTTCATACTAGGCGTCCTCATATTAGGACTCCCTCTCTACCTGGCCATGAATCTCGCCGGTCGCCCCTACGAACGCTTTGCCTCTCACTACGACCCATACTCACCCATCTACTCCAAGCGGAAGCGTGCTTTCATCCTGCTTTCCGACCTGGGGCTTCTCGCTGTCATCTACGTCCTTTACAACTGGTCCCTCGCTAGGGGCGTTCTGTGGGTCGTCGCCATTTATGGTGTGCCGTTATGGTTGACCAACGCGTGGCTGGTCACAGTGACGTACCTGCACCATACTCACCCCTCGCTCCCGCACTACGACTCGTCCGAATGGGACTGGCTCCGAGGTGCTCTTTCCACCGTGGATAGGGATTATGGTATCCTCAACCATGTTTTCCACCATATCACTGATACTCACGTCGTGCATCATTTGTTCACCACGCTGCCGCATTATCACGCTACCGAAGCGACGGAGGCGATCAAACCGATTTTAGGGGAGTATTACCAGTTCGATGGTACGCCGGTCGCGACGGCGTTGTACCAGGTTGCCAAGGAGTGCGTTTTCGTGAAGGAGGACGAGAAGAGGAAAGGGGTGTTCTGGTACCGGGATATGATTGATGAGATCCTCGGGTAAGATGGAGGCTGAAGAAGACTGATATTTTAGGGCGGGTCATACTGTCGTTTCTCAGACGAAGGGACGTGACTCCATTGTAACGATGCAAAATGTCTCATCACAAATCGTATGGAACGCAGGAAACTGATGGTGTTCCTGACTGAAGATTCTACTGCTTTGTCTCATGATTACAGGCAAAAATTAGCTGACTTTCGAACGGATTGCACGGTCCCATTCTAGATAAAAATGACTCGTTGGAGCCAATGTTGCAACCGTAGGATTTAAAGACGTTCCTTTGTCTGGGAAACGAGTATATGTAGTCAGAATAGATTCTGGAGTTCAGCTCATGAAGGAGGGAGGAGTTGATTCTTGCTATCTCTTCCCTTCGATTGAATCGCGCAAGAATTTTTTTCTGAAGGACCACTTAAGATTTGCCAACGGTCAGAGTAACTTTTTGGTCTCGACAATTACAGAAAATCCAAAATATTTTACACTTCGATCAAAATGTGACGAGTGATTGCGTTTGAATGAGGAACGGTTGTTCACATGCGGCAGCTGTAGGAAAAACATAATTTATTCAAAAATATATTTTTTCCTGTAGGTATGGGCAAAACTGAATTATTTTTTAAAATCTTCTTTACTTTTAATCCACCTTGTAAAAAAAACCAGGTATACATGATAAACTGACCAAGTCCTGAAGAAGGTATTTCCTCTGGACAAGAAACAGACCTAAACCCCCGTTAATTGCTTCTTTCAGTTTTCCATATTTTGTGGTGAAGGGAGGGAGGAGGGATCAGTTTGCCTCTTCTAACCAGACAATAATTGTAGTTACCTGACTGTCCAGATACCACACTCAAGCTAGAAAGCTTGAGGGCCGTTGTGTCGTATTCTGATATCTTAGAAGCAGTGACCCACAGACGATTACCATTCTGAAACTTTTACAAGGTCAGAGTGAATGAAAATGATAATAAAAAATAAGTACATTTTTAGCGAACGTTATATTCCAAATGATTCCTTTTATTTTTAAATATTGTCTATTCAGCTGCGTAATTACGCTTGATTTCGTGTATTTCAGTTAAATTCTAGCTTAGGGCAACGGTCATTGTAGTTTTTGGGTACAATTGTTATAAACAGAACTTGAGTTGGATAGTTGTTAAACACTTTCAACCATGAGGGGGTCATGTGACTAACTGGAATCGAACTTTTGAATAGAGAGCTTACTCGAAAAAAAATAGACAAAAAATCATTCAAAATTCCTCCCCTGACCGAAGAAGAAAAAAGTGAAAAATGTCTAAAAGTTGGTGGATATCGACGAAACCTTCCTTTCAAAGTACAGTTTTATTTAACTAAATCAATTTCTTGTGAGCCGTGCAAGAAAAAATCAGCACGTCACGTTAATTGTAAATCACGGATTTTTAAGTTGTTTTCACTTGCCTAAATTTCAGGCTTGAAACCTAAATTATCTCTGTAATGCTAGCATACTCTTTTTGCCCAGCAACTTCTCTTTGTTGGCCTGCCTTTATCCTTAAAAACACGAAAAAGAGGTTTTCGAAAAATTAAGTAATTATGAGTTTTTAAAGCTTTTTCATAAATATACATGCAAATACTTGTCGTATAAATTGAACCCGACGATGTTTATTCCATTCTATTGCCGTTATCTTTTCAAAGGCGATGTATATTTGCCTTTGCCTCTATGTCATCAGACTTGGTTTTTTTAACATTTACGCTGTAGATTATTTTAGATGAGAACAACTCAAGATTTCAAAAGTACTTTTGTAATGTGAGGGACTGTTAGAGTAGATGTACACAACTTTGAATCCAACAAGATATTCACTTTTTCTGTTCCCTGCGATAGAAAGGAGTTTGCCCTCTTTTCTCAATCAAGCCTGTGATTAAGGAAATACATACATACATAAAGTCGCGATTATAGCGCCGCCTCGCGCTCTGCGACGATCTTCCTCCAGATGTAACAGTAACGTGTTCCTTTTTCCTTTGCTCATTTATTTATTCAAATATTTTTGTATTTTACTATAGTAAGATGTTAGATAAGATGTATTATATTTAGCAAAGTTAGATTGTAGTTAGACAATTCATCTCAATGAAAAAGACGAGAGGAGAAAATATAGGTCTTTAACAATATCTTAGTCAAAAATCACCTTTCAAAAATAGTAAACTTTTAGATTCAAACGAGAATTTTTGAAACGCTCTTCCAACATTTCCATGTATATTTTACTGAAGAATATCACTAGTCAAAACATAACTAGGATACACAATTTGCAGCAGATGAGCTAAGGCGTGGAGAAAAAACGAATCATGAGGCACGAGGTTAAAAGAAATGTGGATAGTGCGGGAGCGCTGTAATTCATTCGAGCCACGAGAAAATATCGTTAGTATTTATTTTTAAAGAAGCGAAAGCATAAAGTTAGATTATTGCATGTAAAATGTATGAGAGGTAAGGATTTAAGACTGTACAAAAGCGATTAGATTAACGTATCGACAACAAGAAATTAACTTTGGAGTCAGAAAATCTGATATAGAAATAAGCGCTTTGACGATGATTTCTCAAGATCCTTTCTTGCGTTTCTGATTTTCAGTTATTTTATCAAAGTAAGTATTATTTTTCCATAATATATGACTTTTTGAGGAATAGAACTTCTAAATGGGGCCAGGAAAAGTCATGGTAGTTTTCACAAATGCTCAATAGAGATTATTAACAAGTTACCAGATAATGATCTGTGTCTTGGAACATATGCACAGCTGTGTTTCTCTGACTTTTCCGTTTAAAATATTTATTTGATTTCACCTTTACTTAATTTCTCGTAATTTTTACGCTGGTCTGACCATTTTACGAATAATACCTTATTCTAAAAATTTAAGACTCTCACAACATGCATCAACAGAGGGAACTTCACCATTTTATTTTGAACCAGATCCACCCATCCCTACTATATTTTCTGAATGATTTTGATTGTAGCTTTGAAAAAACTGTATCGCTCACTTAATTGTTTCTTATTTAGATTCCCTTTTTCGATTCATATGAAGCTGTCAGTATCATCTATCCACCTCTCATTATATTACATAACCTGATGATCGCCTTTGAGAACCCATGTGATTTACAAATTTTTGCAGTCATGTTTGTCCGCTTAAATAATGAAACAAATCAATTATTTTAATGAATTTGTTTGAAATAAAACCCGAACGGGAATGCGTTCCACATATGCCTGATAGGACTTGTGAAAACAAGAACGTTTCAGGTGTTGCCTTTGGTCTTCTGCCTTCTGCAAAATAATTTTTGTACATATTATTACGGTGATATTAATTATATTTGTGATAATAGTAGTAAGATTAATTCTATTGTTACATCTAGTGCTTTTGCACCTTGTTCCGTAATTTCCAGTGTTTTGTAACACACTCATTGGAAAATAGCACAACCGGGCTTTTTCTCAAATTTTCGTTTTGTTTTTTTCTCAACACCTCCTGTAGTATTTTAACTTAGAAATCATAACAGGCATTTGTTATTTCATTTTATTATCGAAAACTTCTGAAATTGCAGAGATAACTAGAATAACATACGAGTATCTCATGATTTGACACTGTTTCCGTCAATGACAAAATTCAAGGACCAATCTAAAGAAAATTCCAGATACATCTTATGATTCAATGTTTATTTTCATTGAATTCCATCGCTAAACAATAAAGTGAATTTTAAAAATATATGCTTAAGCTTTGAACTCGCTTTTATAAAAAAAAGACTCGATACTGTCAGTTGCAAATATTTGGACTGACTCATTTTTCAGTTTTAAAGTGCAAAAAAATATAAGTAAAAATGGAGTTCGGTAATTTCTTCACAACTTTAAATCTTTCAAAATATGGCTTCTCCAGTTTAAAGATATTATACAGCGAGAGGAGGATTGTTTTTAAAAAACTGAATTCTTCTCTGGGCCAAGGAACCACTTGATCGCACATGTAAGCAAACTTGCAGGATACATACCCGATAAAACTAGCCTGTGAATAGCGACTCGAAACGACAATGGCGTATACATACATACAGAGATTTTAAAGGATATCCGGAAAAAAAAGTATTTGCCAGAGGTCAAAGGACTCTAACTAGAGGTTCTAGAAATCTGGAATTTTTTCGCATTATTTAATTGCGCAATTTTCGCTGAGGTTTTTTGATGAGAGCAAAAAACCTTGCTTCCAACTTGTTGGCCACGAAAAAGAGAGCAAAAAAATTGAGAGAACAGGAAAATCCTCAAAAAATCATTTTTGATACCGTGAACAATACATCGCGTGGCTAAAGTTCAAAACATGGCATGATGCACATTACACATACCACCATATACTCTCATTGATTCACCCGATGACCTCTCCAATAATAATTATCATACAAAAACACGTCCTCAATTTCACAAGCTGGTAAAAATGACAGTATCAAAGCAGTGGTGTGGCGTGCTTTGTGATACATCGATTGATCTGCCATTAAAACCTATGAAAAAGGATCGATAGACAGGGTGTTTGCAACGGGCACCTTGTTAATCGATTCTTTACCATAGCTGCAAATCGGGAATATCGATGATCGATCATTCGTGCGTCTCCACCGGGTGAGTGCTGAATGAATTGATGGTGGCCACATTCACATTCCATCATAAGAGATTTGCTGAATCCTAAAGATCTGTAGCACAAGATGAAATCACGTGTTCATCTCTTAAGCAAAAAAAATTATTTTGAAAGTGCAGTATTCCGAGAAGTTGATGGGTGCCCAGAAAAAATTGTACCGCTGATTACAGAAACCGTCTAGGCCCGGAAAAAAAGAATATAAGAAACGGAAAAAAATTAAATTCAGAAAAAGTACTAATGTTGCATTGTGAACATTAATGTACTTTGGAGTTGGAAGTTTTTCGAAACAAACGAAATTCGTGCCTCTCTCTGTAATTTAAAATGATTTTTTTGCTAGGATAGGGAATAAATAAATGAATAAAAACAAAACAAAAAAACATAGCCCGAATATACGAATAAAGAGGAGATTTAATTAAAATATGGGTAAATAAGGCTAAAAGATTATTAAAACACTAAAACACAGGACGTTTCGAGCTGTTACCAGCTCA
Organism: Bemisia tabaci; assembly: GCF_001854935.1. Taxonomy (NCBI): domain Eukaryota; kingdom Metazoa; phylum Arthropoda; class Insecta; order Hemiptera; family Aleyrodidae; genus Bemisia; species Bemisia tabaci. The sequence continues at coordinate 1,018,797 of NW_017566817.1, read as the reverse complement.
TTTTCAGCTGCGAAAAAACATAAAAACAAGTACCTAGAGACTTCGCCAGGGGTGTGTTAGAAATGATTCATATTGTGAAAGAAAGAGACAAGCTATGCAACTTCCGAGCAGACGTGGAAGGTTTAGGGGCTGCATATCACCAATTTTTTCAATGAAGTAGCCTCAGTAAGTGCACGTCTGTCATCTGTTCGTATTTCGCGGGCAGATGTGTAGGAGCAGGGGTTGCCTACCCATCTTCCACATTGATTGGTGTGTAGGTGGCCACTATGTCTGCCTCGGATTTTCGGTACTGAATTCCAGTGGTTACGTGATAACGGCTGGGGTCAGGTCGCCACTCAATTTTTTACTTGTTTTTATGTTTTTTCGCAGCTGAAAATGAGCTGGTAACAGCTCGCAACGTCCTGTGTTTTAGTGTTTTAATAATCTTTTAGCCTTATTTACCCATATTTTAATTAAATCTCCTCTTTAAATGAATAAATAAACTATGTGTATCACCCTAAAAACCACGAATCGGTAAACAAACCAGAGGACTTGTTTTCTCCGAGGTTCGGGTAGTTTTCGAAGCCAGACATTCAACTATGGTCAGCGCGGATTAATTCGGTAACCACAAAAACTCAAAGGCGCATGTACTTTTTTAGACCAATATTTCACACAATAAACTAATTCATTTTTTAAACTTAGAAGCTTTACTGTGAAAAAGTGCCATGGAAATTGAACCTTTTCAGAGAAATTAGACAAACTTTATAGATGGGTACATTTTTACTCTATATATCAATGACTGGACAAACAAGGCTTTATGCCCAAGTCATAGGGAGGAGAAGAATTTTTTCTCCAAGTTCCTTGAATCTTATGGAAGTCAATTAGATTAGCATTAGCCAATAATTGAAGCGGTTCGTGCAAAAATAAGCACTTATGTTCCCATCTTTCAATCTTGATCAAAACGCATGATGAGCATGGCATCCCTTTTCGTTTCTAATAACCAAAAAAACGGTCTCTTTACATATCTACTTGCAGGGAGAAATTGCTTCTTGCTTATAGCTCATGAGAATTTGCTTTTGCGCAATGATGGTCTCCCCGGGAGCAAATTCTATTGGACTTTAATAAGTTACCAAGACAGGGACCAACCTGAGTCTTGAAGAGAAACAATCGGTGCTCCTTCAACAATTCCATTGAACCAAGATCCCACCTCCTTTTTTTTAGTCATAGTCACAATGATACTTTGGTAAAACCAAAGTGCTCGGTTTCGAATCGGAGAAAAAAATTAATCGAAATGAGGTCTTCCCCACACGAGCGCGGTTCGCGAAGCTTTCAGGTGAACTTGTTCCCGGAACACATCATAAATCTCAGCTATAATCTATTCCGCGAAACCTCAGTTCGTAGAACTAACTATCCCGCCCGGCAAAATTACGTTGTGGCAACGTTGCCAAAACGTTGCAATGGGCCTGTTGCAAACTTTTGCTAGAGCAAAAATAAGAGTTGTTTCTTGTAGATAATGCCTCAAAAATCACGATGAGCGCATCGGCAAAGTCTGAAATGCACTCATAANCCTCACGATGAAAATAGCGCATTTTGGGTCCAAATTACCTTTCTGATAGAACTTACAACGTTACCGAATTAAAATTGTAGCTACGAGTAGAAAAACAAAAGAGACCTAAAATCCGCAACATGCATTATGAGAGTATAAGTATTCTCCCATCCTCGCATCAATTGATGAGCTATCAAGAGGGGTAGTCTAGGCCAGTTAGACCACTCATACATTGTTCTACAGCGGACCGAAGGCTGGATGAAATAAGAGAGATAATAAATTCGATCAATATGAATCGATCGAAAGATGATACAAATTTGAATCGATGGACACCGATTCGATCGACAGACCATTAAAGAGACCGGGGTCGATTCGATCGATATGAATTGTTCGAAAAGCTAAAACTTGAACAGCTCGACGTGATTCGGTCGATACAGATTCGATCGATTCGCGAGTTTTTCGATCGACTCATGGGTTTGTCGATCGATTCACGAGTTTGTCGATCGACTCACGGGGTTTTTTCGATCGATTCACGGGTTTGTCGATCGATTCACGGGTTTTTCGAATTATTCACGGAGTTTTCGATCGACTAACGAATTTGTCAATAGATTCACGGGTTTATCGATCGATCCACGATTATTGAATCGGTGTCGATCGAATGGTTCGATTGGTTCAAAGTTTTAACATTTCGATCGAATCGATACCAGTTTTTTAATGATTTGTCGATCAAATCGGTGCCAATCGATCCATGTTAATCGATTCACGTATCCTTCGTTCGATCGAATTCATATCCCGCAATGAAGAGTAGGCTAGGAGTATACAAGATGATCCAGGGTTAAACGGCCGGACTGCAGGTCGGCTGCAGGAGCGTGTTATATGGGTCAAAGTATAAAGTTTTTTCCAAAAGTGCTTCTAGTCGGAGATACGCCTCCTCCCCCCCTCCCCCCGTTTCGGGGAAAAATTGTTTTTCCTGAATTTTGCAACGGTTGTGAACCAAATCTCGCGAACATTTCTATTCTCCTACAATTTTATGCCCTGACTTCATAAACGATCCAGAAAAAATCGAAATCGCTATTAATTTAACCCCCTCGAGGTCGGGGGTGTTCCAGCTCCTGCAGTCTGGCTGTTTAACTTTGGATCACCTCGTATTTTGCGAGAGGCACTATGCATACTCTCTTTCTTTTCTCTCTTTCATCTCCACCTTTCAGGTGTTGGACGCTTTCGGCAAGCGCTACGCCACCGCGACGACAGGCGGCTTGTTGAACACCCTGGCGGAAAGATCGAAAGGCAACGCGAGAGCGATCGTCCTTGGGGTGAAACTCTACAGGTCAGGGCTAGAGGGCGGTGACGCTCAGGTGGCAGAACTGATAGTCGACCGGGGGTGCAGGCGGGTGCTGTTCTTGGAGTATCCGGACGTGGCGCGACAGAATGAAGCCGACATCCAGCTCCTGGTGAGGACCGCAAGGTCCCTCACAGACTTCGCCTCCTGCATGAGTGACGCCAAGTCGGCCGATCGCTGGTTGACGCTCATCAAAGCGCGGCAGATATAATTTCATTTAAAAGTTTCAAGTATAGTACTTAGATAGTGAGAAAATGGGGTTAATGACAACTCTGTAATCCTGAAAATCCACCAGGCTTTCGCCGTTGCGTCCAAGAATAACGTTAGGATCCAAACAGACTTTCAAAATCACTCAACACGGAAAAAGAGAGGTAGGGGTTAAGTTCAATAAATTGTGGTGGTGCTCCAATAAATTAGGTTACTAACCCACATGTTGCGGCACTACCGCAAGTAATTGGAAATGTCCATATCATCCAAGAAATTGGGTTAGTCCCATAACTTTAAACGGTAACCCTTGCAGGGCCGGATTAAGGGGGTGGCCACATGGGCGGCAAATCTATGGTGGCGGCAAATTTTGCAATTTCTTTTAAATGTAGGCATAAAAAATCGGATTTTAAAAAAAATTACAAACGAGAAAAGGCGACAAAATCTCTGATTTCCTGAGCGTATAGTAATTTCTAATTTTGTTGTCTTTCAGTGATACAAGAGACAGCACCTTTAATTAGTCACGTTAAGAGAGAAACCAAGCACGCAATTTGGCCTGGAATGGCGCGACTTAGAGAGAAATGATGATGGGGACTTGAGATGAAAAGGAGAAACCCTCGGCGCGGCAATCGGCATGTAATACATATTAGCGCCTACAAGACTGCACGAATACTTCACGCATTGCATCAAACACAGTGCGGCTTTTGAGGTCAGCGTGAAACGGATAGCGCCTACAAGAATTCATGAATACTTCACGCATTGCGGCAAACACAGTGCGATCAGCGTGAAACGCATAGCGCCTATAAGACTGTCAGAATACTTCACGCATTGCGCCAAACACGGTGCGGTCTGCGCGGCGCTGCGGCGGAAGTTAAAATCATTAATCCACATTTATGTTTGTTCTTTCATAATTGTTTCGTTCATTTCTTATGAGTAGAAGGCCTTGTCTAGGAAGTTCCGTGAACTTTTGCCAGTAGCGTTGACATGGCTTTCCCAAAAAATGTGTTCAAAACTAGTAAACGCGTCTTATTTTGGAGAGATCGTGATCTATCGTGGATCTGTCGACACTAAAACCGGCCTGCACTTCTGCTTCATGATTTTGCCAGATCATGAGCGTGTAGAGGGTAGCAACCGGTGGCTGGACATGGAATGAGGGAATGCTAGCTCCGTAGGATATGGATTGTTTTCACAATTAGGTCTCGTGGGATACCGGTAAAAGTTTTGGTGTACGCATGTATCCTTTGATTTTTTATTTTCTAACTGTATTGTAATATCCAAGAATAATAATTAAAAACATTTTTATTGAACGGTTTGTAAACATGCACATAGAAAAATTGTACGACTCTAACCATGACTTGATGTCGTTCGAGTAAAGCTACGTATGATCACTTAAAATAAATACATTATTCTAATTTGTAAAACACTCATCATGCTTATCAATTTGTTTAAATATTAGGTGCACCTAAATATTAAATAATAGGAACATTAACATTCTTAAAAAAAAAGTAAAACAAACAAAAGACCTTCAACTAACTACAACTAAACAAGCAGTTTCTACACAAAAGTGATGAAAAGAGCGCCCCTTTATTACTGAGGTTCAAATTAGCTGATAGGTCAACTGATTTTTGAAATTAATACATATCTCAATTGAAAGGTAAATTTTGAAGGCGCTAAGATGGCATTTTAGGTCGTGCCCGTCATTATTGAATTTTGAAAATCTGACTGAAAATGCGGGTGCTTTGTACCACTTGGCACCAATACTGTCATAAAAGTCAATTGAACGGTAACCGATATAGCATTTCAGATATTGTCCGAAATCTTGGATTTCTTGGAAAACGCGATGAATTTTCCATAACATGCTCCACTGAAAAGTTGGAAATGGCATCATCACGTCCGAAGGCTGCGGAACTCCTTTAATTTCCGATAGCATCGAAAAAATTCAGCAAGAGTACGGATGACTATTTCCATAGTAATGGTGCAGCTATACATATTTAAATTTTAAGACACTATAAACTTAGATTTAAAAACTTTAAAATTAATTTACGTTTCAGACGCTGGCTGAGACTTTACCATCACCCTTTACCCTCGGTTTCGTCACTTAGCACTTCATGACCCCCATGGTGCACTTCTTCAAAGGACGGTTACGAACACATCAGGCATGAGGGATTTAAAGGGCACAAAGTCATCTCTTCTAACTTTCAGATATCTGCAAAAACTGCGTAAGGTTTATGGGCACGATGAATTTTTTTATCTAACGCCTACATTACGTTTCAAGACCAGTATGATCAGACCTAAACATTTCAAAAGTCAAAGTCGATACTTTTCCGAAAACTACCCCAAAGGAGAGATGGATTTGAGCTCCTTCTGATCCTAACTATTGTTTCCATTATTTAAATTTCCATTTAGATGCAGGCTTCGTTGATCCTAACAATTCCATAGGGGTAACCTCAGTCATTTTTATGAAGCAGGACGAAGATAATGTGAAAGGTTGCATAAATAGATTCTTAATGAAGACCTTCACCTAAATGAATTCAATTTTAGTTTTGTTTTTTTTTCCAGCTTTTTTTTAGTTTTCAGTCTCAGTCTAGTTAATACTTTTTTGGGGATGAATTTACCCCCTTTTTACCTCTGAGTTGTTATTTCTTACAATTATTTTCATTTATTTGGATTCAGCTTGAAAAGAACAGTTTAGTGTTGCTAACAACTCATTTTCCTGAAGAACCCGACTTGTGCCTTTTGATTTCACAATGCCTCTTGTAGCATCATTTTATTCTTAAAATATTTCAAATGTTTCCTTGCAGTCATGAAATAGGGGTGTCAATACTTTATCGATACTTTCGGAGAAGAGTAACTGGATTACATTTTGCAATAAGGAACCACTATCTCTGGCTCTCCCATGAAATCACATTATCTGCATAGGGAAACCAATGGCATGTATGTTGTTACTAAAATGGGCTAGAAATAATGGCTCCTTATTGCAAAATGTAATCCAACTGATGCTTCGCAGTGCGATCGATACAGTGGCGTGGCGTGCTTTGCGATATATCGATTGATTGACCACTTAAACCTATGGAAAAGTATCGATAAACAGGGTGTTCGCAGCGAACACCTTAATAATCGATTATTTACCACAGCTTCAAATGCGGAAATATCGATAGATCGCAAAGCACGCCACGCCACTGGTGCTACGCGATTAAAAGTTTCGATTGGTTTACGGCGCTGCTTGGCGCTAATCATTGGCTCGATAAATGATGAATTGCGGGTTATTTGAACATATTATGTAGTTGGCTAGTATTTTTGACACTTGAAGATAAGGGCGGGTTTGATTTGAAACCCGCTCGGGCTTGTTTCTGCAAGTATCGATACAGCCGTGCCAAGGAAGAATGCCGTTCGAACACTCCAGAGTTGCCAAATTTCCTTCGATAAAATGTTTATTTGTGAGGAAAATTATGAATATTTTTCCCTGAAATTTTTTGAAGTTTTTGCAAACAAAATTATCTGGCAGATAAACATTCAAAAATTTTCCTGAAAATTAGTGATTTTTAAGGGGAAACTCTGCAACGTCTGAAGGCTCATACCGCGTTTTTCCTTAGCACGGCATGACAGGCATCTACACTTCCTCAAGTATCGACATCCCTAAACAAAGCATCTCCTGATCTACCGTGCTAAGGAAGGACGCCGTATGAACATTCGAGGGTTGCCAAATTTCTCCAAATAACATGCCTTTTTGAGGAAAGTCATTCATGTTTCTCCTCGAAATTTTTCGATGTTTTAGATAAGATTGCGGACGAAATTATCCGAGAATTTTGAGGGAAAATGCTCCGATGTTCCAAGGAAATTCGGTTTTTATTGAAGTAAATCTGGCAACGTCTAAAGACTCATACGGCGTTTTTCCTGTGCACGACAGTAATGCACCGATTTATTTGCTTCCCGTTTCGTCGTATTTGACCATTGGTCTTGGATAACCACCCTCCGTTCCGAACCGCCTCCTTAATTCCTCTTCCGAAGGTCCTTGGACCATTGGTCTTGGATAACCACCCTCCGGTCCGAACCGCTTCCTTAATTCCTCTTCCGAAGGTCCTTTCTCCAATTGCCTCTGGGTCCGGGGTGACGGAATATCATTCTTATCGTAATGCACCATCTGTTTGTTGTAGCCACCCGGCGGACCGTATTTTTCGCTATGAGACAACTCGTGTTTCGGTGGTCTCCAAACTGCCCCATTTCTACGCGAAGACGAGCCAACATCCCTCGACGAATCTTGCCGACCGAATGAAGCACTAGATACAAAGCTACCGCTGCGGGATACAAAGCTACCGCCGCGGCTTTTTGAACGCTTCCCCTTCCTGGGAAAACCTGTCAATTTTCTCGACAAGGTTTTCGCGAAAGTTCCCACTGCCTGGAGTGCTGATCTGGTGGCAAGCTGTTGCTGATCGGGTGTGTCTGAGAGGTGCGTAGCTCCTGCCTGAGGCTGGAGGTTACTTGGTGGGTGAACATCCTGAAAGACAAAAGTTAAGGCGCGTTTAGATCGCTCTGAAAAAAGAAATAGTGGTGACAGCTAATTCTATCAGTCTTGCGAGGTTTGAATACAAATTAAAAGACGCACTTTCGAAGAATCAGCGGACGAGTATTCATCCGTGCTAAGGGAAAATGCCGTATGAGCCTTCAGGCGTTGCCAAATTTCCTCTGGCAAATCACTAATTTTCAGAAAAAATTTGAAATATATTTTTCTGCCGACTTCTCAGATAATTTTGTTCATAATTCGATCTAAAGTGCCTGAAATTTTCAAGAAAAAATATTCATAAGTTTCCTCTAAAATGAACATTTTATCCGCGGAAATTTGGCAACTTTCGACTGTTCATACGGCGTTCTTCCTTAGCATGGCAGTATTATAAGTAATACTCGTCTATGACCCAAATCAGTTTGACGAGTCGTCGTCCCTTTATTGGCGGCGGGACTGGGCCTGTTGCAAACTTTAGCTATAGCAAAAATAAGAGTTGTTCCTTATAGAAAATGTCTCAAGAATCACGATGAGCACATCGGCAAACTCTGAAAGGCACTCCTAACTTCACTATCTGCGTGAGAAATTTTCGTTTTTTTAAGATTCCTGCTTCAAAAAAGGATATGGCACAGGTGAACATTTTGTCAGAGGAGTCGTTTCATTCAGTCCCTGCTTAACATGGCCGAATAAGCTTCCGCGCGCAAGCTGAGGAGAGCACGAGCGGTCAATCAAGGCGGATATCTAACAACGCGAGAAAAATGTGAATGTAAACACGACGATTGTTACCAGGTGGTTAGAAGTTAGAATCATCGTCCCGGCACATGTGTTTTGGTGGATTGGCGTCGGCTATGTTGAATATTGTGTCGTATCCTAGTGCACAGGAAGGGTAATTGGATCAAACGACACCTCTGACGAAATGTTCACCTGTATCGTAGTATCGTTTTTGAAGCTCAAAAAACCGCAAATTTCTTTCGCATTGTGAAGTTAGGAGTGCATTTCAAACTTTGCCAATGCACTCATCGTGGGTTTTAAGATATTTACTGAGGGAAACGACCCTTACTTTTTGCTCCAGCAAAAGTTTGCAACAGGCAATCAAAGTCAGTTACGTCCGCTTGGATATGTAATACCTATTTTCTCTGGTCCCAATTCATGTCCGTGACAAATCTCAAGTTTACAGTTTGGGAAACATCGCATTTATTTATCGTCTGAATCGCGCGTGGGAATCGTTAAAAAGGTAAAAATCAGGGATTGCAGCATCAAGTGAGTATTTACCAGGAGTACTCTGCACACCCGGTTACATTAGCCTATCTCCGGAAAAACAATCTAGTGGACCACTAGACAAGGTGCGAATTTCAGCATTCTGATTTTGCCTCTTAACCAAAATTTCACGTAGAATACGATGCGCACAACAAAAATTACCAAAATCAACTTTTTACTAAGATATTTAATGATTCTTGATGCGTGAATTCAAACCATCCGCTCATGAGAACTCTATGCTCTACGTGATTCACATCGTGCGCTAAACGTTATCATGAAAGTCTCTGCTATATAAAAACCTGGCAACCTCGATCTTGACGCTTTGGCTCAGCTTTAGCAAATTGCTTATAGTTTGAACAACACATGGTGGGAAATGAACATTGCTCGATTGAGGAGCTTGCTGAAACCGTTGTAGTGCGCGATTTGACTCAAGTAGAACTTTGAGTTTCCGGTGAGCGGGCAGTTCAAATTCCTCGTAACCAGTGTGAAATAAAAAAATAATCTTTGTTAGGAGTTGGTTTCAGTAATTTTCGTTGCGCGAATCGTGTTATACGTAAAATTCTGGTTAAGGAATATGTATCAGATTCCTTAAAATTGTACCTTGTCTAGTGGTCCATTGCGCGTAAAAGTTACAGCGTCAAATGAATATCAACAGGGAGTATTCAGCATTTCCGGTTACATAAACTAGTAGGTGAAGAATTTGGCATTGGACTATACCATCAGCCGATAGCCCTCGTCGATGAATTTATGCCTGTTTATATTCGGCGCGACAGTACGTGGCTCGACTTGCATTGTATCGTAACTAATTTAGAGCTTTAGTTTCATTTTAACGTTTTCCCCTATTATTTTATTTCAATACCATGTAATAGGAACGATTAGTATAATTCGAAAATGACCGGTTTTTCACGGAAACAATTATGTTCAAATAATATTTGGTAATATTTTTAGAACATTTTAGAAAACAACATTGTAAATCTGTTTTTACGAGATTTTAAAAAAAAATAAATATAACAGTTTCATAGCCCCACCCAGAAATTCAATAGTCCTTATAAGACGAATGTTGTGCGGAGCATCAACCTTTTAATTTTGGAAGATTTATTAAAAAAAATGTATCTTCTCTGGACGAAGACTGTAACAGTGTTTTCAATATGCTTTTCGTTTCCTATAAACTAGCTAATCAAACTCAAAAGAGAAGGCGAAGGTTGTAGATCGATGAATTGCGATTCGAGACGGGTAGATTATAACAGTCAATTTATGCCATCACCGCGATCACAGGATGAAGAATACACGTGACTGTGGACATTTTTCTATAGAATGCTTATTATCGATGAAAAAGTCCAGAAAAAAAGGGGATCCCATGCACATCACTTTGAAGTTTCTGGCATTGTTCACCGCGCATAATAGCGCGCGCGCCCCGCGCACAATTTCCATTACTCGGAATTTTTTCATCGCACATGCGAATGAAATTCATTTGAAGCCGAAGCAAATGCGTATTTCATAAATGCATCCTTGTCTTTATTTCTGTGACGACGAGTCTATTCGTGATTCGAAAATGGACTGGTATTCAATTGACATCACTTTGAACTTTCTGGTCTTGTTCACCGCGCAAAATAGTGTGGACCCAGCACCATCTCCATTACTCGGAATTTTCTCATCGCAAATGTGAATGAAATTCATTTGAAGCCGAAGCAAATGCGTATTTCATATATGCATCTTTGTCTTTATTTCTGTAACGACGAGTCGATTCGTGATTCGAAAATGGACTGGTATTCAATTTACATCACTTCGAACTTTCTGGTCTTGTTCACCGCGGAAAAAAGTGTGGACCCAACACCATTGTTATTACTCGGAATTTTCCCATCGCACATGTGAATGACTTTCATTTGAAGCCGAAGCTAATGCGCATTTCATCCATGAATCTTTGTCTTTATCTCTGAAATGATGAATGAAAAAATGATAAAAAATTCTCTCGGACGGATAGAGTGAATCCTATGTAATTTAAGGCGCTGAATCTGAATATGATCAACGTTTTTTTCAATCAGGGAAATTTTTCCTCGGATTTTTCTCGGACTAATCCGACGTGTTTTGAGCCCGTGAGTCTGTAAATTGCTTTCATTTTTCCCTATCATCTCTCAGTTTTTCGGAAAAACGACTATTTCCCGGGGAAATGAGCAAATTTGACGTATATTTATCATGCATGCAATTCATTTTTATAAATTTTCCTGGACCCGTGGTAGAGTGATTCATACGTATTTAAAACTGCTAAGTTCGAATATGACCTCGGTTTCTTTCATCACCTTCCGTTTCGCCGGAAACGTCAATTTCTTTCTGAGAACGAGCTTTTCTGTAATTTTCCAAGAAATTCGGTTTTCCCAACAAAACGAAAAAAAAAAAGAATTTTTGAGGCCGTATTCGGGATTTTCAGCTCAAATTTTACGAGAAATGTTGTATTTCACTCGCGAAAAAGTTTTTGAATTTCCCTGGAAGTGAGAAAGCTAGTCCGGAAAAGCTATTTTTCGGGAAAAATTGAGCCTCCTCGAAAACGGGGAGTTGTCAGAGATAAGTATAAGTCAAATCCGGCTTCAGTGGCTCTTAATACATAGGGTGTCCCAAAAGTACTGCCCCTTTTTCCGCAGAGGGCGAAAGAATGCAGATATCAAAATGCGGTTTGTGTGAGGTTATAGTCCTAGTAATTACCTATAAAACAAGACCAAGTTGAGCTCTGTAGCTTAAAATTTGACCGAGATACAGCATTTTGAAAATGACGTGTCAAGGTGCCGCCTACGAGATTTTCAACATTTTTTACGGACGAACCCTAGGACGAACAGACACGACGCATCTGCAGGTGGTCCTTTAAGATCCGGTGCAATGAACTTTTTGAGATGTCAAGCAACACCTGAAACTTACGCAAGGATAAATGACGGTCTCCTCGAACAATAGCAGCAACGGTACCGATTAATTCGTCTGTGGTGCAGGTAGACGGTCGGCCCGGATTCGCGGGACTTTCCGCCGATTCGCGGCCGCCAGAAAAAGATTTAAATCAACGACCAATGCTACTTCTGTCCAAACAGTCGTCTTTATACACGCCTTTCATTTCATTAAAAGTGTTTTTTACTGACATTCCTCGACGAAAACAATAACGAATAACGTGGTGTTGTTCTTTTCTTAATTCGGTACTCATCGCGAAAGAAACTTCCAAAACGACAGAGGGATGAACTCAGATTGACGTGCCGGGAAAGCTTGACCAACTTGGATGGCACTAGCGGACACTTTCAATCCTGTCGTTGGTCTGCATAGGGGCGCTTACACGTTGCCAAATGCCGCCTAAAACACAGTGTTGCCATATGTTTCTGGCCGCTTCTTCTTCTTTTTAAAACCGTTTCATTCTTAAACTTGGTTTTTTCTTTCGTAAAAAATGTTGAAAATCTCGTAGGCGGCACCTTGACACGTCATTTTCAAAATGCTATATCTCGGTCAAATTTTAAGCTACAGAGCTCAACTTGGTCTTGTTTTATAGGTAATTACTAGGACTATAACCTCACACAAACCGCATTTTGATATCTGCATTCTTTCGCCCTCTGCGGAAAAAGGGGCAGTACTTTTGGGACACCCTATGTACATCAGGAAAGACCTGAAGAGGATCTCGGAAAATTTCTAAAACTCCTTTAAATAGGAAAATCGTCGCAAAAATATAAAAAATGCTCGTTTTCCAAGGAAAATCAACTTTTGAGGGAAAATAGTGGGAAAAATCTGAGATAATATTAAAAATTAGCAGCTTGAAATAAATAAGGACGGATGTTGAATCACACATCGGAGACAATTTAAAAGTATATGTTTAATACACTTTATGTCCGTTTTTTTCCTGAAAATTGAGAAGTGATAGGGGTGAAACGAGGTCATTTTCGGACTCAGCGGCTCAAAATACATCAGAATAGTCTTATATAGTATCTGAGAAAAATTTTACCTACATTCCGCAGGGATAACAGTCACAAAAACACAAAAATAACCCTGCACAATTTTCACTTGCCTTCTTGTTCTCCTCACTTACATACATGCTCCTCTGATCTCTTGCATACCTGCTTGTCGTTATTCCATCCCTTTGATCCCCTTGTTCCTACAGTTCCATAAATTGCCATTTTTCCAAGTAAAATCGGCTTTTCCGGAAAATTGGAGGGCGATGAGAAAAAAACGGAGATCTTATTCAGATTCAGCGCCTCAAAATACATAAGATTCTCTTTATCACTACATTTTTCATTTTTTTTTTCTTTTTTTTTTTTTTTGGTTGAGCAGTGTAGGAAGAATGTGGACAAGATAGTCTCATACAGGCTGGTTGAGTGTAAAAGAAAACGCGAGTACAGTGCTGATTAGTTTTTAAACTTAACTTCTAAAACTTACCAGCTGTGTATCTGTAATGTCGAAGATTAGCTCCCTGTCCACATTTGCTGTTGTCCCTGATATTTCGAGGCCGTTGGCAATTGAAAACTGTAAAATATTGAAACGATAACTCAGAAAAACAAAAACTGCTGACTCGCCTTTAAAATTCATCCACCGGCATTCTTTTATTAAAGTTTTATGAGTAGGAATACCTAGATTAATCGGCGACAATGCCCTGATTCGTCGTCTCCGGGATAAAGGAGCGTAACTCCATTCCAAGGTTGCCGAATTGACTCAAACAATTGATTTTGTTCACAAAAATGTACCTGTGCAATTTGTATCCAAAATTTGTCTGAATTTTTCTTGAGATTCGAGTGAAATTTTCAGTTGAAAATGCCCAAGATTTCCTAGGTTAAGACATGAAATTTGCGAAGAAAAATCTGGTAACGTTGAAATGGAGTTACAATCTTTCGTGAGAAAAACGACGAATTTTCGGGAGTGCGAATCTTGCTAGGAGGGGGTGCTTGCGTTTTGAAAACTGTACGGAGAAAAAAACATTAGGACAGTTTCACTAAAAGCATACTAGGACCGTATACTTTTCCATGCCCAAACCTCTGGTGCGTCAAAATCCCCGTCGACTTTTATAAACCAATTCCATTACTTTTCCCCCTAACCGTGAAAATAAGGATGTTTTAATTATTACGAAAGACATGATATTAAAAATTTTACCGATCTAACGTCCTTGCAGGATCAAATTTCATTACGTTTATTTCAATCCTTATATCGACAATGTTACGGTAAAAATCGCTGCTCTCACTTCATTTCTTTTAAGGAGATTTTCTTTCTTCATTTCTTTTCTTCCTCTCATGTCCAATCAGCACGTAATTTTTAGGCGATTTCAGAGATCATTTAAGTGAAGCTTCTTAGCCAAACAAGTTTCATCCAAGTGGTTAGTGACAATTATTATAGTTCGAAGTGAATAGGGTAGAATGTTGTTGCACGTATTTATTTTGTTGTGCTGAAGGAGTATGATTTGCAATTATTAATTATTGGCTAAAACAGTCAGATGCACATTGTTATCTTTTTTTCTTTTTCTTTTTTTTCTTTTTACACCTGTATAGATCCTAAATATTAAGGCCGACAGATGAATTTCTACACAGTGTAATACCTGCATGTCCTTCGATGAAGTTTCACCCTTCGAGTCAAGTTTAGGCTCCCAACATGTACTAATTAAATATTATTTTCCGAGCACGTTTTCCAAGTATAATGTCATCTTGAGAATTCACGGACGGCATATAAGTTTGGAGCCTGGATTTTTCAAAAACTAAACCGTTTCGATGTTTCTCTGCACAGGCGAATACATTTTAACCATAGAAGATAGAACTGCTACTCAAACCTTTAACCTCAATAAATTTTCAAGGCAAACAGTGAAATATCTAATAAGTCTTGCCTTGATTAGGTACCATAATTATCATCATATTCTTAATCAATAGGCAGAAAGATAAAGACAAAGTCAAATGATATCAACAAGATGTGAGTACGAAATAGAATATTCAAATCCATATAAGTACATTAATCTAATTTTTTTTCTATTTAACTGTCTTATCATTGAAATTAGAAAAATTAAACCGATTGTTACACGTAATTCGTGCATTCCAGTCAAGATAAAAAAAGAATTCCCAAATACCCTATCATTAAAATCTAAAATTGGAGTTTAAATACTCATATCTCTGAATTCCTAAAAAGTAACTTCCTAGCTGAATAGTTATTATTAATCGATATACTAAATTGACATGGTTTTGTTACTTACCAGCAAAAATAGGCAGCACACGAGATCCATTTGCTCTGACATCGTCTCTGCAGCGCAAATGCCCAACACACACTCTGCACTAGAAAAGTTGTCTTCAACTGTGAGCGAAATTTTTATTTTAACTCCGAGCCTTACAATTTAAAGTTGAACGCAAGCCAACGCGTGGTACCTATGTGCCGTTATCTACACACTTAGTTCTCCGTACTGTTCTCCTGTGCTTTTATCCAGGTAAATGATGCGCAAAACAATGGCGTGATGACGCGTAAAGGCACTTTATTGACCTCAGTCCCACCAACCTGAGCCTAAAAGGCTTGGTTGCAAGCTCAATCCTCGGTGTACACGTCATTAGAGAACGAAGGAAAAACGTGCGTCGCTTGATTCTGGAGCCCAGACTCTTAAGAACATTAATAATGAAAAACACTCTTGATTCGATCGGATTTCTGCTTGAATCGGTACAGCCAAGCTTATTAATTTAAGCGGATTTCCTTTATTTTTCCTTTTTCCTTGTGATTTTTACTTTCTTCCTCTGATTGAATCAAGATTTTTTTTCACAGGCAATGGTTCTGAGAGTTGTGACTCTAGGTCCAAGCGACTTCTTTTCCAATGAATGATTTACAGCTAAAGACTCGTTATATCTAAAACCCATTTCGGGACGAAAAACGGGCACTTCAATTTACCAGACAGCTTATTCATAGCCATCATTTTACAATCAAAGCATTTTCATCATACCAAATTAAAGTCAAATATATAACTGTTTCAACCCCTCAGAATAAATGTTTTATGTTCGCTTCCTCAGAACAACTCGACGATACTATCAAAATCTAAAAATTAGCTATATCACATTCTATTTCAACGACTGCCTACGTTGTATATCATAAAGAAATTTCAAATACAAATTAAGTATACTGATGGTTCCATCTTTATCCCTGTCCCCCATTCTTCTTCATTTCCATTCCTTCATTACTTTTATTGATTGATTTTCCTCATCTTCACCCTTTTTGGCTATAGCTGGTTCCAGCAAACTTCTTTGGAGTATTTCCTTGTAACGAAGAATAACATGGAGGCGAAGGATCTTAAATGTTTTAAATTGATCACTATTCTCGATTAAAGAGAGGAATGTGTACTCGCATTACTCTCATTTAGTCATTGAGCACTTACTTTCAACCGCACGTTTTAGGTAAATCCATCAATTTTATTCTTATTTACTTTTTCTTTTCTTTCTTATGCACCGTTATTGCTCCCCTTTCTTTACCTTTTCTGTTTCCTTTCCGTTGTCGACACCGTTTCCGTTCCGTTACCGCTGGCGTTATCGTCTACGTTACCGTGACCGCTGGCGTTATCTTCTGCGTTACCGTTACCGATCTTAAATATCAATCCCACTTGTGTTCACTTACGACGCAAATTTTTTCTAGTCATCGCCGTTTAGATATTCACGAATCACCGATAAAACAGAATATGTGCTCGACATTTTAAAGTGACAAGTTTCGTCGTCATAACTTATTGGTTTCCCAAGTTCTGCTCGAGTTTACATGATGATATCTGATTCCAGCGAATATTCATGGAAGTTCTGCAGAGAAGAAAAACATCCGCTTCAACTTCTACATGATTTTTAAACTGGATGAATAAAAGAAAGAAAATTTGAAGTATTGAAATGAACTTAAAATTTTAAAGGTCTTGCATTATTCAAACACAGAAAAAGGACTGCTTTCTCCAATAAGCCGCGAGAATCTAGATCTTTTGGAATTTTTTAAAAAAAAAATAATTATTACATTCATTATAATGACTGCATGTATGAAGTGATAGTGATACTACGACACGTATCATAAAAATAGGAAGGCAATGAAAATGGGGAAAAAGGCTATAACAATTATTACCCACTAGGATGAACTCGGAACGTTGTGGCCGGTCGCCCAAGTCATTATCACACCAATTAAAAGTAAAAATTAATTAAAATTAGCCATAAGAATCCTGAAATAAGTCGGATTTTGGAAGAACATTTTATGTTTCGCCTTTAATCCGTCGTCAAATCTGTACTTCAAAATCGAAAAAATATTTCTAATGCAAAAACACGTTAAACTCCATCTTAAACATACAATCTTATGGAGAAATGAAACTTTAAACCTCTTTATCTCAATTCTGTCATCCGACCATTAACGAGGCTAGGTTCCCTTCATTCAACATCAGTCTAAAAATAAATTGTGTACCTGAAAATTTCACAAACTAGGGTCTAAATTTCTGAATCCTATATACTTAAATCAGGTGCAAAATTCAAACCCTAAAAGCTTCTCAAGAAGCTATTTTCTTTTTGGGGACAACATAACCGATTGATTAAACTTCTGATCTGAAATGATGTCACATGTCTGAATAGGCCTTTGTGACCTAGTAAATAAGCAATGTTACTTATGGGGGATTTCATAGACATTTTTTAATACGTTGAGATACTTCTCATTTTTAGTAAAGGACCCCGCACACTTCTTATCCTTATGGGGATGTGTACCACGATCAATTTTTAATTTTTTTATCGAATTAAATTCGTCTATGGATGCTGATCAAAAGTCATCATTGTGCCAACTTTCTATAAGCCATTATTTTTGCACAATCCGCAATTGACGTTTCGGTAATTTCCAGGACAGGCCGGCTAAATTCAAAACGCAGTGCGTGCCTGATTGGTAAGGACAATGAGAGAAAATAACTGATTTGGACAGTGATAAGAAAAGGCTTGTGGAGTCCGAGATAAAACGGCTGCTGATCAGTTTTCCTGTTTACGTTATTTACATTCACCCAACCGACCCTAAACTTACGCGAGTACTGCACTTCATTTATGCAAGGAATTATCGAAACTTGTCCGCAAATTATGCGAAAACGGTGCCTCGTAGAAAGTTGGCGCAATGATGCCGTTTGAGCAGCATCCATAGACGAATTTGAATCAATAAAAAAATTAAAATCGATCGTGGTGCACATCTCCATAAGGAGTGTGCGGGGTCCTTTTGTCTGGAATATACTGAATAGAAAACCTCGGCAACATGTATCCCCTCAGTATTTGCGAACTTTACGTTCATTTGTGTTATGAGCTAATTTCCTGAAATTAGTCAATTTTAAAAAAAGTTTTCCTAAAAATTACAAAAACAACCCCTAACTCTTTTCCATGTAATATCCCTCAAATAACTAAACAATTTACAGTTCCTGTTACTACACTTTACCCATCCTAGAATTTACCGTAGGATTTACTAAAAATAAAGTCACCCTGCAGGACAGCCTACATTTTCACACAGCATACATATCGACGGTGTAAGTCGGCGATCACATGACTCGGTTTGCAAGGTCGCAGACTTCCTGTCATATTTTTACTTTCTCGTTTTTTTTACGGAAAACTACTCAACGGCAATTTTTTAAAACTGCCGTGATTTTTCTTCTCTGTGCGAAGAAAATTCTGCGTAAACTTCAAGGAATGATGTCAATTTGTTGTGATATGTGATTGCGGACTTACGCCGTCGATGTATGATAACCATTTACGCCCTACAGATATGTATCAATTAACTGTTTTGACGTTTCGCTGACCAATCCAAAAGTTCTTGTCACACGATCAAACCGTGTTAATAATATATCAGGGTCAAATGGTGGGACTGGTCCAAGTCACCGAGTAAGCCAATCACAACACCTGTATATTGATATCACGGTTTGATCTTGTGACACTGGCTATGGCCTACCGAATTTGCACAAATGAGCTCTGCGATCTCCGCAGACGCAATGCAGCACGTGTGGAGGGTCAGTGCTCGGTAGAATAAATGTAAATGCAGACTAAGTCTCTCATTTGCAAAAAGGTAAGTTAAAAATCCAAGTTTTGGTCGATCATCCACAGGGGCAGTTAATATGGACTAATGCTGCGTATAAATGACCCAAAGAATACTAAATGAGCCCATTCTTCACGAGAAAAATAGCACATTTAACTAAGACGATCCATTTCTTAGTGTTTTTGATTTTTTAATCTCGAGCGTAGAGGGGAAAGTCCGCCGATAATATGCGGTATTTGTAAAAGTAAATCGTTGAATAAAACTGCAAGTTCTCATTTTTTTCAGGCCAGAAATTGACTGCCTTTAGTGCGGTATGGTTGTGAAATTGACTTGTGGTGCATTTTGTGAGTTTTATCGAAAGATCACAAAGAATTAACTGTTCTGTACAGTACAAACAGGAAAGTTGGGACGTTTGAACGTCGAGAGGTAAGATTAATTTTTTGTGACGACAGTTGTATTACTGCGACCTTTGAAGGACTTAATAATAGGAAACTAAGCTAGTGATAATTCTATGTATGTCAAACAAAATATTCAGGGTGGGCATAAAGTAACTGAAAAGTGTCTATAACTTTTGAACAAAATGAGATAAAGGGTTCCGGTTTGGACCATTGCTCATTGTGGCAAGGGGCTGATTTTATCAGGGGGGCTCATTGATGGGGCAACTCGAGATTTTCAAATGGCAACCCCCCCCCCCCGCCCCTTGCCACAATGAGCAATGGTCCAAACCGGAACCCTTTATCTCATTTTGTTCAAAAGTTACAGACACTTTTCAGTTACTCTATGCCCACCCTGTATAGATATAGTTCGTGAAGATTTTAAACCAATAAAAAACTGTAGTCAAAGTAATCTTCTTTGGAAAGTAAACAAACAATGAGAATCTCCTGCAAATAAGAAAATCTCGGTAGTTCACCATTATATTTTTTACCATTATATTCATGAAAGATGATTTGGCCCAAGGTTCAATTGTTTTAAAATAAGTAGGCTGTTCTATAGATCGCCTTGATTAGAAAAAAATAGAGCCAATTCCGAGTCTTGTGGCTCAAACACCACTCCACATTTTTGACAACTTATACTTGCGTAGTATTTTAATCATTATATCCGATACATTTATCGCAAATTTAGGAATAATTGAAACGAAAAATGAGTGCCTGTCATTCTTAAACGTGCCAAGGTTCATTGAAATTTAAGGTTTCAGCGCACACAGTATCTTGAGAGGAGTGTGTAGTTGCAAGAAAATAGGAAAGTCGGGAAAATCCATTCTCTAAAAGGTTTTTTTTTTGGGAGGTGATGATGGAAGTGATAGATGTTTAATTTGAACGTTCTTGGAACACGTCCTCCGGAGTCCAAGTTATACACAGTTTTTGAGGTAAAAAAATTCTTCCAGGAAAATTTCTCCATCGCATGGGCACAGCGTTGCAATACATGATTGTTAATAGCACGCAGGTTGAAGCAATTTGGTAGACCTGAAATTGGCCAAATCGACAGCATTTTCGCAGCACGATAAGCTTTGCTATCTTTTTCCCTCGTCGAGCAAAGTGATTGGCTCGAAGTTGCTTAGTAAATCACCACTTGTGAGAGTCATCACTACTTACGAGACAAGTTTCATCCGGGACATTGGATGTAAATCGTATAAATTTTAAAATCGCCGTTGAAAATTATACAGTAGACTGCCGAGACGAATAGGCATTAGCAATCTCGCTTGGAGAGTTGAGACTTCAGGTCTGACTGTCGAGATCTTGGTGGATTTACGCCGCAAGTTGGACAATTCAAACATTTAGAATCAATATTTTTTTAAAAAATGACTCACTCAAGACCCGCATAACGGTATATAATAGTATTACAATACTATTCTTCGTTCAGTTCATAGAGTACAATAGAGTCGCAAAGTACTGGAGCGGCGATGAAGCCAATCCATGAACAGGCGTTTCCGAGCCGCGTGTGCTCCGAAAATAGTGAACCATTTGTGAACCCAACGGCATTTTGTAACACGGCGGCTTATGGAGAAATCAAGAACTGCTTGTGGTTTTTAGGTATTTTATAATTCAATCAGCATTAATTTTTGCAAATTTTGCTATTTAAAGGTAGTCAAAGCCATAATGAATCCATTGATGTATATTACTCCTGGATAATATTCATA